>CADDXX010000838.1:17411-80585 GCA_902810485.1 Alauda arvensis
GGSWRCAGAGCACACAGCTCCAGGCAGCTCCCAGCAGGTCTCCACCACACAACAAACCAAGGGAAGCAGAATGTTCTTCCCCAAGCAAGTTTGCTTTTTCGTTTTTTGGTTTTTTCTTCTCCTAATCAAACCAGCCAGGGGTTGTTTTGCCAGGTTTCTGGTTTGGTTTTGTCCCCAAACACTCYAAAACAGCCCTGCAGCACCGTGTGCCTGCAGCAGCCCTGGCTCAGCAGCCACCCTGGGTGCCAGAGGACTAATGACCCAGGAAACAGAGCTGAACAAACCCCACGTCAGCAGGAGCACAGAGCAGCAGGAAAGGAGTCAAAGGTTTGGGCTCACAGGAGCACTGCCCCCAGAGCTGCTGCCAACAGCCACAGGGACACAGAACAGCTCAGTGACCTTGGGCCTCCTCTGCAGAGCTGCTCATCCCACAGCAGCCTGGCACATCCTTGCCCCACCCTTGTCTCCTGCCTCAGGAGCTCATCYCACCCCTGCCAAGCCAGAGATTTCTTTTTAAACTATTTTCTTTTCCAACAGAGGTCTCACAACAGGGTTAAAATGCAGATAATGCTCAGTGGCACGTAAGCTATGGGAGACAGACAGTCCTGCCATTTGTTTGACTGCTGTCCCATCTCGGGTCCCTGAGGAAGCACAAATAACTGGGAGCTAAAACGAGGGGGGAAGGACACCCTTCCCCACAAAGGCTCTATTCATTTCCAGCAGCTGGTCACTGTCCTCAGCACAAGCCTATTTTTGCTCCTAGAGCGTTTTACAAAAGCCACAGACTCTCCTCGTCCCATTACAAACAGGAACACAAGGGAGGGAAGGGACTTGGCCAAGGTCACCAAGGCAGCGTGTGCAGGAGCCAGGAACGGATCCTGAACCTTGTCTGTCTGGTTCTTGCTCCAGCCCTTGGATTGTTCTGGCTGAAGCAAGTCGTGGCTGCAGGTGTTTGCATGTGGCAGATGTTGTCTGCTGGTCTCACCTCCACTAACGAAGTTTCTCTTCCTTTCTGAGGGAATTTTTCCTTCTGTGAGAAACAACCCAGCCCTGCAGCAGCATTACAATCCAGTTGCTCACAATCCTTTATGAATTAGTTCTGTTCTGTCACAGAGAGCTCTGAGAACAGCAGCAAACTCCAGCCTTGCTAGTTTATTCATCACTCCTTCTCCAAACCAGCCACCTTCAAGAAGGTGATGCTGAACAAGCAGCATTTTGAACAGGGATGTTGGTAGCACTGGGCACTGGTTGTTTTTTTTCCACAATCCCATTTTTTCCCTGTTCATTTGTGCCTCGTTCTCTGCCTGATAAAGAGACAGTCAGGGCTCCAGAGCCAGCTGTCACTCCCCAAATCYTTGGCAAACCCCGTTAAGAACCTGGCTCTCCTTCCAAAAGCTTCTCCCAGACTCACCCAAAGACATAAAACTCTCATCTTTCCTGTAAAAACAAGCCACGAGGTCGCAGAGCCGCGAACAAAAGGTTGGGAAAATAATCCAAGTACAATTCAGCTGCTTTGAAACACGAGGACAGAGAGGGGGAARAAGAAGACATTTGCACTTTCCAACCACTCAGGAGCTGCTGCAGCACGGGGCTGGCACATCCACACATCACCCCGAGCTCTGCACGGGGTAAAACTGCAGGAAAAGCTCCCACAGCCCGTGGGAAAGGCACTGAGGAGTGATCYCCCCACCTGGGACCTGCTCCACAGACACTTCCCAGCTGGTTCTCCTGGCTGCTGGCCGGGCCAGGGGGCCTCTGGCAGGGCACGGAGCTGAGAGCAGCCCCACCAGATCCTGCCACACCTCCAGAATTTCAGCACCCAGCACAYGAAACGGTGAGGGCAGCACGTGTTTGAGCAGCCCGGGCAAAAAAACTTTCAGGAGCCTGCCTGTGATAACACAGGGTGCAAGTGTCAGCTCCAAAAACATCGTGGGGTTGTGCTGCCCAGCCCCAAGGCAAAGGGATGGGAAGGGGCAGGGGGAGAGGGTGATCAGACACAAAGCTCCAGCTGATGGAATAAATCAGGGCTGGCTGCAAACCCTCTTGTTTAACTTGAAGTCGTGGACCTGAAGCAGAAGAAATTCTCCATCCTGTGCTCTGCAGGAGATCAGACTAAGCGGTCATAACAGTCCCTCCTGCTTTTAGGAGCTATTAATCTCTCCACAGAACGTAGCAAAACAGCACTCCAGGACAGGCTGATTTCTGGCAAACTTGCTGAGACTCTTTCCCTGGGAAAATTTTTTTCAGCAGCAGGTAATTCTGATCTCAGCCAACTCGCTCTGTGTCTGCAGCTCTGTTCTCCGTGTCCTACCAAACTCCYTAAAAACACACAGCACAAACCAAAACCATTCTTCACCCTCAGTAAAACCCACGGGCAGGCCTTCTGCAATCAGCAACAGGAGCAGTGGGAAACATGCTCTGACAGGATGAGGGGGGAAAAAAATGAGTTGCAGGAACATAGAAACACCCACATGTCAAACAGGATAAACCAAACCCTGCAGCGACTCTTCCATCCCTGCCCTGACCCTCCCTGAGCCTGGTGTGCTCGTAGTGAAATAATCGAATTTGCCTGCCCACAGCCCTCCTATATCAGCAGCAGGGGCTCAGCTGCTGCTCCCAGGGAGTGCCACATCCGAGGAGGAACCCTGGCATTTGCACATTGCCCCGTGACGTCCCCGCTGCCAAAGTTCAGCGGGCTCGGTGAGCACACAGCGCATCCCTCGTGGGCAGCTGAACTCTCCCTGCTCCAAACACAGCAGACAGAGCTGGCACCCACCCATCACCCCCAAAAAACACCCCCTCGTGGCACAGGCACCCCCGGGAAGGCGGCAGGAGCCGTGTCATGCAGGAGGGGGGTGGCAGGGGGAGAGGGGGGGATACTCACACACGCCCCCGATGACCCCGGCAATCCTGCAGAGCCACCTGTACCACCAGGTCATGCCCTCGTCGCCGGACGTGCCCTCAGCCTCGGGGGCTGCTGCTGCTGGGAACTGCTCATCCTGCGAGCTCATCTCCCCCCCAGGCTGCCGGGGAGGGGCTCAGCTGCCCCTCCTCAGCCCCCTAAAGCCAGCGCAGGGGCTGTCCCCGTGTCCCCATGCGGGGGATGGCACCGCGATGGGTGACAATGGAGGGAGGGCGTGCGGCCGGGGCTGCGGAGCGGTGCCAGCGGGCCTGGAGCTGCTGCACGGCTCTCCCGAGCTGAGCTGCATTGTGGGTCCCCCCCCGGCAGCAGGCAGGGCTTTGGCTTTGATGTCACTCGTATGGAAAGGCTGTGGGCAGAGCTCTGCTGKGAGCGTTCATCAGCGCAGGCACCGCCGCGCACCTGGCGCCGGGCTCGGGCTGTCCCCAGGAACCACCGGCTGCTGTTATCCAGGGCAAGCTGTCACCCAGTGTTTGGGTAACACACAGTGTTTGCTTTTCCAGAAAAGGGAGCAGGAATCCTGTTCAAATCGTTGCGAAATTCCGCCCTCCAGATAAGAGGTTTGCTCGCTCCCCTCTCACCTGACTGGAATGGGGCTTTCCCCCTCGAGCAGCTCCTTTGCAAGGAGATGCCCCACACAGCCTGGCAAGCTGGTGGTGTCCCAAAATGGGACAGGGGAACACCCTGAGCTGTCCCTAAAGGATGGAGGCAACAGCTGCGTTTTGTGCAGATGAACGTGGAACACRAGCAGAGCCCAGCTCTGCACACTGGATCTGGAACAATAAACAGCAGTGAGACTTGGGATCCAGAGCAGAGGGAGAAGACAGATCCCATCTGCTGAAAGGTTACCAAAAAAAAAAAAGGGGGATTAAGGAAAGGATGTCTTTTCATTACCATCTCCTGTCAGACAGGAAATGAAGGCCCAGGGCCTGCATCACCCACGCACTGCAGAGGGATGGCTGATGCATCCAGCTCCTCGAGGATCTCACTTCAGGAATCTGATTTTCTGCCTCTTCCAGGAATGGGATGTAAATCTGGAGGCTGGCAAGCAGAAAACTCCAGGTTTAACCAGCAAAAAAAGAAAAAAAACCCTCAGCTATTCATTAAGAATTTGTGGTTGTAAGAAGGATGTCAGAGAATCCAACTGAGAGAAAGCAGGAGCAGGGTTACAACTGCCCAGGCAGAACCATTTATTGCATCCAGCATGAAGAGCAAGTGCAGATGTGTCCAGCCAGGCTCCAGGTGCAGAAAAGACCCTTTAAGCAGTATATTGTGATTTTGAGGAGGATGACAGATTTGGACCAAAAGCACAGCCCAATGTTCAAGATACTAAAAAAAAAAAAAACAAAAAAAAAAAAAAAAAGAAATAACCTAAAAAAATGCATTTAAATGAAACTTGTGTGAATAAGTCTAAAATCCCTCTTCCTAACACAGCCTGTCCATGCAGCCTCAACCACAGTTATTGTCAAATGAAGGTACAGATTGATAGCACAGCTATATTCTTATCTGAATAAGCCAGACCTGGCAATAAGAGACWGAATTCTTTTGTTTTCTCACAGAAAAGAAGTGGTGCTATCACTGTCAGATATCCAACAGCAGAACCACAGAAGGGGWGGCTGGGGAGGGACCTCAGGATGTCATTTAGTCCTCCCACATGAAGCCAGTTGTCACCAGGGCAGCAGTGCCTCAGTTCAGCCAGCTTCTGAAAACATTCAAGCTGTGAGTGACCTGTCCTAGGCTGGCACTTCCCACCYCACACATCTTTGCCTTCTTTATTCCACTCCAGAACTTGACTGTGCCTCAGTTTTGAGGGGCATTTACACTGCAAGAGAGTGAATTGAATGGTTAAAACATTACTTGTGGTGTATTACAGAGGTTTATACTGGAACACCAAGGAATCAGATGACTCTCCTAAAAGGTCCCACCACATGACAGAGGCAGGACCTGGCACTCCAGTGCCATCCCCTGCAGACATGTAAACTGCATTAATGTCAACCAAATCAGACAGACAATCCACAGGAGGAAAATTTGCTAAATATTTGGGGGTTACATGTCCTTTGTATGATCCTTATCAAGACTGAGATCCCAAAGGAGTCAGCAGACATTGTTCTCACTCAGCAGATGAGGAAGCAGTTGCAAGGAGATTAAATGTGTGCTGTGAGCAGGCAGCAGTGACTAACTGGGCCCTTCTCAGGGCAGTGCTTTTATTTGGGTTCAATAGCATGATATTCAGCCCAGAASTGGCTTCTGTGATCCTTCACATTTTCATGGAATTCAATTTCAGCYTGGCTCCCTGTTGACTGCCACAGGAATTGCTGCTTCCCACGGAACACCACYGTCTTCATGGTGCTGACATCTCGGACCTGCAGGACATCAAACCAAACCRTTTCATCTCAGCAGGCTACACATGGAACAAGAACCTAAAAAATACTGCAGACCTGCAGATTGGTCACTCAGGGAAAAGCTGTGCTACCAAGGTTAGAAGAAATACAGCTGATATCAGAAATTCTCATTGCCATAGACACACAGCACAGATGGGAGATTTGTGACTGAACTGTGCATCTGGGTGGAAATCTCTGATGGAGATGGGTTTGTTCCCACCCAAATCACCCCAGTGGGGTTGCTGCCCCCTCACCAGGATGTAGTTGAAGTGTGTGTGGTTGCCCTCGGGGCCCAGGTCTGTGCTCAGGGCGCGGAGGGAGATGCGCTGCCGCGGAGCCACCGTGATGAAAGTCCTGCACACAACCCCCTGCCTGTCCTCAGGCAGCTGCACAGGAGTCACTACTTCACCCTGGGGSCCAAACAGCTGCTGGTCACAGTCTGGCAGGGCAGAGGGAGAAGAGAAAATGGCTTAGAGAAGTATCCAGCACCTCCACGGAAAGGAATCATTGTCATTAAACACAGGCGGAGCAGTTTCTTTAGGGATTTTCATCTGGGAACCTTCAAACATCAGCAAACACCTGTAGGGGTTTGCTTTAAAACAAAGGGGGAGTCCACAATTAATTCATTCCAACACTCCTCAAGAAGGKGCTAAAAATGAAGCAAGGTTTCCATAGATTTCCACAGGCAACCACCACCCATGGAACTCTGTGGGCCTTAATCTAAAGCAAGAGCAGAGCTTCCAGTGCAGTACCTTGGTAATACTTCTTGGTTGCAGTTCTGCTGTTGTACTGCAGGATGACCCCGTTTCCTGGCAGCACAACACGCTGTTTCACAATCAGTGTGTTGGTTCTGGAATTTATCAGGGACAGAGGGAGCTTCCTGCAGCCTGTCCTCCACATCATTCGCCCAGAAAACAGCAGGACTTCACCTGGAACAGATGAGCACAGRGCCTAGAAACACTTTTTATTTGAAGTAAAAGCCACAGTCTCTCTTATACAGGTCTGGAATCAAGTAATTTCTGCATCTTGTTTCTATCTTATCGAAATCTGTCATGAGAACAGGCCAGTGAACTAATCTAACTGCTGATTCCAGCTAGAGGGCACATCAGTTTTATAACAGGCCAAAACAAGCAGCTTCTTTAACCCCATAAGCTCCTTTCATCTCATATCTACCAACAAAACAGTTACTGTGTGAGGGGAGGACAAGCAGCATCTTCATTTTGTTCCACCTGGCAACAGCTTGGTGGCACAGAAGATGTCAGTAAAATGGCTTCAGAGATTACAGAGGCTCCCAGAGCTTTCCAAGGCACCAGAAAAGCCTGAGATGCAGCTTTGCCAAAGGGCCAGGCTGGATGCCAGAGCTGCAGGCAGTACCTGCAGTGCAGTTGAGGGAGCTCTCCAGGATGGTCACCGAGATCTCCTCCCTCAGGGGACGCCCGATGGCCACGGTGCAGTCCCTGCTCCCCACACCTGTCATGTTGATGGTGCCAGTGGCATTGAGAAAGAGGCTTCCACAGACACCTGGGCAGGAGAGACAGGTGAGAAACACACCCAGGAGGAACTACAGGAAAACAATTCCCTTTGGGGCACAATGAACAGGTAAGGTCACATATTCTGGGGAAAGCACAGGAAGAGTCCTAGAATCCCACAGAATRTCCTRAGTTGGAAGGGACCCACAAGGGTAATGGAGTCCAACTCCTGGCCCTGCACAGGACTACCCCAGGAATGACACCATGTTGTCTAAACACTCCCTGAAGTCTTGAGCTGCTGTCCCACAGACTCCCAAGTCAGAAGAGTTTTGGGAAGCACAGGGAAACGAGTCATTGTTCCCAGCTCAGGTGACATGGATGTGCTGCAACAGCAGGTTTTCCCTCCCAGCCAGATGTATTCCCTCCCATGCTCCTGTGCCTGTCTGGCAGCAGGATCACCACAGCCCAGCTGCACACAGGAAGCTCCTTTTGGCCGTGTCCGCCTCACCTCCAGCAGGCTCTGTCTGCTCCCGGGGCCCAGCAGACACAGGGACATCCAGATCCTTGTGTGTGTGCTCCGTGGCAGCTGCAGCTGCTGGCAGGGGTGTGGCTGCTGTCACTGGCTGCAGCTCTGCCCCAGGGGACAGGGTCCCCTCCTGCTCAGGACAGGGCCCTGAGGAGCAGCCACGCACCACGACRGCCTTGGGGAAGCGCCGGCAGAAAAGGGGGTTCACGGCCTTGTGGGTCAGAGAGCTGAGGCAGAAATCCTGCCTGGTCTGAATGCCATTCCCACAGGATGTTGAACACTGCAGGAGAACAAACACACAGGCTTTTGTTGCTGCTTTTCAGCTGGTATTTAGAAATCAATGCATTGATAAGCTCATGCACGATCTGGGGGGGTTTCACTGATGCTCTTCCTGCCCTGTCAGTGCTCTTGTTCCATCAGCTATGAGATGCCCCACCTCCCAGGGACCCTTCCAAACTATATGTTTAAATTGCAGAACCACTTCCTAAAAAAAAAAAAAAATAAAAAAACCCCAAATATCTGCATTCCAGGAGAAAACACGCCAAAACCATTTCTAAGCTGCAGCCAAAACTTTAGCTGAGGAAGGTGGGAAGCAAACCTACAGCTGCTAAACACACAGGGCAGCGGAAAGGACAGAAAACATCCCTGGAAACAGTTTAGCATTTCTGTGGGAAGCCAGCAGACAAGGCAGAAGTTGTTATTTGTCCCCAGGGAAGGGAAGAGCTGGGAAAGTGCTGCGAGTGGAGGGGAGCAGGTACCTCTGACCACTCGCTGAAGCTCCACTCGTACGAGCACRTCCGGACGACACAGGGGACACTGGTGAGGGGCTTCTCTGCCACAGGGCACAAATGCTCCTCCTGCAGGACCTCCTGGCCATGGAGCACCTGCACACAGGTGACCAGCTGCACRGCTAAGCCCAGCCCACAGCTGGAGGAGCAGGGCCCAGCTGGGGTTACCTTCCACCTGACAGGGCAGAAAGTGAGTTAGTGATGAATCCCCACCCTGCCTGTCACTGCAGCTCCCTCAGCCTTCCTCCTTCTTCATCCTCTGCCTCACAGGGTCTGTGGTACAGGGAATGCAGCCTGGAGCAGGTTTGCTGTTGGATACAGAGGGCATTCCCATTTTGCCAGGAGCCCACAGAGTTCAAGTCCAGCACTGAATCTTACTGTGCATCCATCACTGCCCTCCCCAGGGTGACACACCAAGGCTTAACTGCACAAACAATCTTATCTCCCTCCAAAACACACACAYCACTGAACTCTCAGATCAGGATCAGACCCAGAGGCCCTGGGAGTGGCATCCTGTAAGAAAAGTTCCAGTAGCTTTCCAGTCCCGCAGCAAATAGGGCAGGGCAAGCTCACCACTAATCCTAAGGAAAGTGCACTGCATTTCCTTCAGTTTTCMGAGCAGCTGYTCCAGATTCTGAGAGTATTTGATTCTTGCTGCTTTCCTCGATGCTTTGTGCAAACTGTACAGCTGGTAAATGTGTCACCACCCTTTGCAGCTATGGATTTGTTCCTGYTTCCCCAGASTAWCAAGGGATCGAKRGGTTTTCAGTTTTTCTCTGGACTCAGCCTCTRAGTACTACACTTATTTCTGTCTGAGAAATAAGGAAAGACTCTGAGTTTGCTGAGTATGGAACAGTGCTACAATTTCTGCAGCTGGCTGTGCTTCCAGAGAAAGGGAGAGCAGCCTGACCCTCCCTTTACCATGTCCCTGCAGACAGAGAGAGAAAGGGAAGACCCCTCACTGTCTCATTGTCTCCTGGGAACTGCTTTACCTTGGTGGGCAGGGGTTGAGGTCACAGACTTCCACCCTGCTCTCTGGCTTTGGCACTGGCTGACAGTTTTCCTCCTGGGTTTCTTCTTTGGTGTCAAAAGCCACACAAACATAGTGCAGCTGAGTCTTACCTAGGAAGGGAAGTGATGTGACTGCGTGGTTTGGATGCAAGGGTTGAAAATGGATCACAAGTGTCACATCTGTGTGTACAAAACAAACTYTGCCCAAGCCATGGCACTTTGACTGCACTCATCCCCCCAGCCCTGAAGCACAGCAGCAGCCAGACCACCCTCTAAATAATTCTGAGAATGTTCCAAACAAATTGTGATCACAGCTACACTTAGAACTGCAGAGGGGGAAAGACCAGGTGGGCCCCAAGTTCCCAGGTGTGTTCAGACAGGAGGGGAAGGTGTTGGAGTCCCAAAAGCTGAGAATTTTAAGCTTTCTGTGCTAACTAGCACTGAGCCCCAGAAGAGAACACTGCATTTGACCTAAGGCCTGAGAACAGGCTACCAGCACTGACAGCACAGGGGTTGTGGGTGTGTAGTTTGAATGGTGTTGTGTGAYCTCACAGGGTGAAAAACTTGGGGTTGAAGATTTTAGTGTGTAGTAAATATGTGTGAGCTAAGATGGGGGATTTAAGGCATTGTCTTTCTTTTCACCTTCTTCTTCATGGGTTTAGATGATTTTCTGTAATTGGGTGACAAAGGTGCCCATTGCAGGCCTTTGGTGGTCATCATTGGGTCAAAGCCACAAATAATAGAGGTGTCATCTCATTATTGGGTAAATAGTGCTTAAAAACCTTGGAAAAAGTTAGTGGTAGCCATTTTGCTGTTTTTCTAGCTTGCTAGTTAGAGCTCATGGCTTGTGAGTCTGTAAATAGATAAGMTATAATAAATCACCAAGTCTGAACCTGAACTTCTGTTTTCCTGTGTATCATTCATCCTGACCTTGGCAAGAACAAGAAAAAAGAACCTGCACCATAACACCCAGGCACTGAACTCACACCTAGAGCCAAGCAACACCTCCCTGCAGCACAGCAAGGCCTCACCTCTGCCACAGGAGACAGAACACTCCCCAGCCACAGGGCTCCACACATACACAGTCTGATTTTCCAGCTGGACATGCCCAGGTGACTCCAGAGGCTGAAGTAAGGGTGCATCTTCCTCCTCAGAACAGAGCAAAAAAACAGCTGGCCTGAGCAAACCACCAGGATGAACTGAGGAATCCAGGAGCATAATTAAAGAGGGATGGAGCTGAATAAAGTGACAGGATGAACTTYTAACTGGGCAGAGCAGTGGTGGGAACCACCCTCCAGGCTCCAGGAGTARGCTGGTGGTTCTTAACTGGTGGATAAAAGTGCAAAGCTCCCAATGAAGTTCCTGAAAAGCCAAGGCAGCAAACTCACTTTGTCCCAGCCCARAGGGCAGACATTGACCACACATGGCACAAGAGAGAGGGGTTTCTCCTCTGCTGGGCACAAGCTGTCATCCACCACAGTCTCCAGGCCAGCACGGAACTGCACACAGCTCAGGTTCTGCCAGGCAACTCCAGTCCCACAGACAGCAGAGCATTCCTCTCTCTGGGACATCTTCCACCTAAGTGAGAGGCAATTGCATCACCCCCTTTCCCATCTGGACCAGGGAGCTTTGTTACTCAGGCCACTGGTTACAGAAATGGGTCATGGGGAGTATTCACCTTCTCTGTTTCTCTGCCTTGCCTGGATGTGGCTGAGAGGACAATTTCAGTCCTTTCCCTGACAGCTTTCAAGGACTAAAAGTACCTAAGCTAAAGTTCACAGTGCAATCACTTTTTATTGAACACTAAAATGTCTCTGAGGGCAATGTCTGGGCAGGCTTGGCCCTTGGTCCTCCTTCCCAAACAACCAACACAAGGCTCAGCCCTCTTTGGAAAGGATGTGAGAGGYACCTTCTTCTGGCCATACCCTCAAACTATCTTCATTTATCAGACTGCTGTCAAATATTTCCCATTCCTTCAGCTCTCAATTATCTCACAGGACCAGGAAAGACAGATCATGGTTTCAGATCTGCTACCCCATTATAATTAGGAGGAAACTACTTCACACTTCCCTTTTTCTCTGACCTTGCACAACACAAATGCAGAGAAAAGCAGGAATTGAGCTGAGCTCCCAGGAACACCAACCTGTAGAGGCAGGGCTCCATGGCACAGGGCTTGAGCTCTGGGAGGGGCTGTGGCAGCTCCAGACACCTCTGGTCCTCTGTGACTTCCTTCTTGCTCTGATCAAAGCACACATGAGCCACTGGCTGCACCCCTGGGACACAAAAGGAAAAGGAATTTCAGTTTTAACCCAAAGTGCTCAGCTCCCCTCTGCCATGGAAGGAAGGTGCAGTGATTTTGCTTCACTCAATCACCTGGGTAACAAAATGGGGGGTGTGGGAATTCAGACTTGCTGTAAACACACAAACCCCTGCTTTGTGATATAATCTCCCTCCAGAGTTTCAAAGTGATTTTCCAAGGTGAGCACCCCAGCAGAGGAGAAGTTTGATTGATAACCCACTGCCAGATTGGAAAGGCTGCTCTAAAATGGCTGTTTGAAAGAACAAGGATATCAATCATAATTTGGAACAGATTCCTAATGATCTGACTGATGAGGGATAGCAAATAAGCTCCAGGAGGGAGCTGGTTTCAAATGCCATTGTGTAATATCATGGTAATCTCATCACACAGCCCTCAAACAGCACCAAGGCACCATCATCAGCCAAAACCAGAGGTACTGGGAGAGAAACTGCAGACTTCCAGTGCCTGCAGCAGGCAAGGAATGAAATATTCATAAGCTACAGCTATAAAGGTGATATTTAACAATAATGAACATAAAAAGCAAAGCAGATGAAAAGTCAGACTCAGAGAAATTACAAGCAAAGCTAAAAGGAGTCTCAGTGAATGGACTACAAGGAAAGGCAGGCATTTCTGAATCTCAAGCAGCATCACCCTGAGCATAAAATGTCCAGAATCCACCAGCAACCTCACCTTTGCTCTACCCTCCTTGTTTTCTACTAATGGCTATTGCTGAGCAGGGCTGTGAATCACTTTCAGCTCTCAAGGTGCAATTTCAGCCCAGATCCCCAACTTTCTGTTATTTTAAGTCCTGAGTTTCTCRTTCTTTTTTCTGTTTGTGGTTGCATTAGCTGGAGGCTCTGGAGCATTTTGAGCTCTTCACTTCAGGGTTTCAGCAATCAGTTCACCTGAGGGATTTGCTGGAGAAAAGCTCTCCAGGCATAACTAGTTGTGTAGATTGACTTCCATAAATATTCATTAATGCATCTTCTAAATCCTTGTCACAGAAGTCTTGAGAGGCCTGACAGTGTCATCTGAATTATCTGGTAAACAAGATGTCAAGCCATCTATCAGAGAGAACTGCTACAATCTGCATTATGATTCCTTYAGGGAGACAGAAGGGATTAGCCATGGCACAGGAATAGAATTCTAAGAAGGAAGTTTCATAATTAGCTCTGAGGCTTTAGTCAGACACCAGATACCCCTTTGGTCTCAGACTTCTGATGTTTAGCCAACTTCAAATTACAGCCTTCAGTAATGTTGAAAAATCTCTGAAAATTATTTAGTCTTAAAAGCAAGAGTTCAGTTTAAAACCTCTTTTAAAATCCTCTCCATGATCAAACATTTTCAGTATCATTTTGATGATTCAACTCATTTGCTGATTTGTTAATTTAATTCAAAAGCTCCACCACTTTTTTCCTTTGGTTCAGTCAAACACTTTTCCAGCAATCTGCTTTGAAATTCAGTTCAGACCAAAGCAGGAGTCTCCATAAAAAGCAAAGACTGAGTCCTGCTGCCTCACCTGCCCCACAGGTCACTGAGCAGGGGCCCTGCTGAGGAACCCACACATAGGTCAGGTTCTCCCTGGGGACAAAGTAGCTGAAGGTGATGTCTGGGTTGGTGGCATTGCCATATTCTTTYGAGTACCTCCTGTAGACCTGGGGAAGGAAAAACTGTGGTCAATGCACAAGAAAACTTGGATTTATTTCTTAGGGTGGAGGAAGGAGAAGCCAATCTCCCTTCTTTCCATCCCATCCTGAGCCTCACTGCAATGCCTCAGTCCCAGTCAGAGCACCCTCCCTGTGAATTCTGGGCACTGAAAGTGATTAAGCCAAGCAGAAGGTTTAACTCAGTGTGGTTTTCCCCACACAAGCACCCCCAGACCTGCAGGAAGCCTGTGGGCAGCCATTCCCAAGAAGAGCCTTGCCTTGGACACAAAGCCCTGGACACAAAGTCACCTGAATCCACCACAGCTGCATCCTGCAGCAAAGCCACCCAAGCCAGGCCACTTCTGACTGGCCCCTGCTGCTTTAATTCACCTGTATTTCAATGTCTTCCTGTGTTGGCCCATCCATGTGGATCTCCTCCAGGCTTGGCAGGTTGTCCTGGGTGAGGAACACCCGGTATTTGATCTGCYTGTCCTCCAGAGCTGATGGGTAGGTGACATTCTGTGAGATTTTTCCTTTTCCAGCCACCACATACTCTCCTTTCACCTTCACAGCTGCAGAAGCCAGAGGAGGAGTGAGGTTTAGAGACATGATGTGCTCACCAGGATCTCCTGGTGGCTGCTCACTTGGTGGGAACCAGTTTGACCCAAGTTTGGCATCCCATGGAGCATGGCTCCTACAGCTCCCCACTGGAGAGCATCCCACAGGCAAAATGCAGCACCAAAAATTCCATTTCTTGGTTTGCACAAGCTCCTTTCAGCCCTGCCTGCATCCCCTCCTCTCCTTTCCATTCCACTCACCCAGGTGTGTGAAGAGAGGCCTCCTGTTGGTGACATGGACCGAGGTGGAGTTGTAGGGCAGGRACAGAAATGTCACATACTCTGGAAGGGTGGAAAGGAAAAAGATGTGGTCACCTTCCATCCCTGAAACTCTGTGGGAAAGGATGGGGATTACAGCTCCTAAATTCACCCTGATCCTGCTCCTTCCCCTGACCACAGTGATGGTGACACAGCAAACACAGCTGAGTGCTTTCTGTGTCCTGCTCTCACATTTCTTYGGTTCTTTTCAGGTTCTCTGCTAATATCCCTCCATGAGACTGCAAGAGCCAGACCAATTCCCAAATGTCACATCTCAGGAAGCATGGACATCACTSTCAAGGACATGATAGGAYTGGTGCCTGTRCAGGGCCAGGAGTTGGACCCAATGATCCATGTTGGGATATTTATCATTCTGTGATCTGATATCACCCCCAGCTCCCAACAATTCATGGGACTTCCCAAACAGCTACATTTCTGATCCACATCCAGAGAATTATGACAAAAAAAAAAGGCATTCTGCCTACCTCCCTCAGCACTGACCACCCCAAATCCATCTCTATAAAATAAAATCAAGCAGAAGCAGAAGGGAGAAGTCACATAGAGAAGATTTGGAACACTGACTGCACACAAACATGCAGCACACCAACAATGCAGAGCCTGAGGGGGAGGATTACACACCTTCAGCTTTCCCTTCTGTGTAGGATCCACTCACTTGGGTGCAGGTGGAGTTATCACCCCCACAGACCTTGCAGGGATCCATGGCCTTCCTGGAGCCCATCTGGCCATCACACCCGAATGCCTGAGCAGAGGGGAGAGTGTCAGCCTGGCCTGYTCTGGGAAAACAAGCCAGCAAAAAMASCAACATTGCCTGAGCTCCTGAAACTGCCCTTTCCATCTGGGATTTGGATTTAGGAAGACAAAAAAGGGAAAGATGTGTTTGTACCTAGAGCTGCCACTGGACAGCAACGTGCAAAGCCAGAGACTGGGAGCTCTCAGGAACTGTGACATTTTCTTCTCCGTAAGAAGCAGCCCAAAAATTCTCTCCTGTGAGCTAAACCCAAAGCTCTGTGCTCTCTTCTRWGAGGAGGGAGGGAGGMAGGGAGGAAAAAACAAAAGCCCAAGAGAACACTAAAGATGAATGGCAGGTTCTAAAGGAATCTTTAGCTCCCCAGACTCCAAAGCCAAACCCAGCTCACATCACTTCAGCCCCATGGAACTCAGAGGAGAGATGATTCTATCCCCATTCCCAYGAACAAGACTAATTCACACAAAGCTACAGGAGGATCTCAGCAGGCTTAACAGCAAAACATGTGCAACTGCTGAATTTCTGCTGGAGCCACTGATCCCAGGCTTTGGAAGCTGCCATAACATGCATATTTATCACTGCTGCCAATACAACAGCCAAAATCAGAACAGGTTGTGCCTACACCCTCTGCTGTTCGTGGGGGGAAACACTTCACAAAACATGGTGAGCACGAGGATAATGAGAAAAACATAAAATTTACAAAGAGTATTCTGGGAATGTAAAGAAACAACAGAAAACATCCACCCGGGTGAGCCCTGAGCAGTTCCTGAAATGCAGACGGCGCGGGGGAGTTGTGTCCAAGGTCATCAGGAAAGAATGCCTTCCTCAGGCCCCATCCAGAAAAACCCTCCAGAAGTTATACTTCAGTTTTGATACTCCAAAAATCAATCTGTCAACTGTCACAAATCAATTTGTGAGCCCCAGATTTTGCTCCTTATCTTGCCACTGCCTCAGTGATTCGAGTTCCCTCCACGACAGTCAGCACTTTATGGGGCTAATTACAGCAGGCAAGCTGAGCAGCTAATGATGCCTCCTCCACCAACACAYAAACCAATTGCTTCTTGCATTAGGGATGAATTGCCCTGTGTGTTTACTGTATAATTAGCAGAATGTCTTATCAAAAGGGCATGGGATGCACAGACAGAACAGTAGAGCTTTGGACTCCATCCAACACACCAAGAGCAGAACTCTCTTATGAGAAGAGCTCACTCTGTTGTTTGGGACACTGTGTTTTTTCCCACCATGACTCCTTGGGTGCAATCACCTGTCAGGGGCTCCCCAGTCACTTACTCTGCACGTCCCCATCACACACAGATGGAGATCCCCGTGGTGCTCTGTGTCATCCTGCTCACACCTGGTTCCATCCAGGAAATGCTCCCCACGGCTCACCATGAACTCCTTGCCCACAGCCCTGCACATGTGCTTGCAGAGCAGGTCCCCTGGAGCAGGCAGGCACAAAAAAGGAGTTACTCTTTATAAGGAAGGCACATGGCTGCTCATCAAGCAATGGGAAAAAGCCCAGAGAGGTTGTGGAGATGTCCAAGGCCAGGCTGGATAGGGCTTGGAGCAACCTGGGATAGTGGAAGGTGTCCCTGCCATGGTGGGATGAGATTTAAGGTCCCTTCCAACCCAACCATTTCTCTCAGAAAGCACCCAATTTTCATGTGAAAACTGTAACACTCAGTRAAACAGCCTTTTCATTCCAAAGCACAGACAGGTCCATGA
The DNA here is from genome assembly GCA_902810485.1 of Alauda arvensis. Lineage (NCBI taxonomy): Eukaryota > Metazoa > Chordata > Aves > Passeriformes > Alaudidae > Alauda > Alauda arvensis. Next base: position 33,818 of record CADDXX010000838.1, read on the forward strand.
GCAGTCCCTGCACAAACTGAGGTTCCAGACATTCCTTACCTTTGGCAAAGCCAACAGCAGAGGTCCAGCTATAAAAGGATGGYGTTTCTACATCAAGGTACAGTGGCTTTAAATCTGTTGCTGCACATTGTTCAGCCATGAARTCCTGCTGGGTCATCAGACAGGCCTGGATCCCAGAGGGATAATTGTGTAAGGAAAGGAAGTGACTGAGCACTGACATTTAGCCCTCCAGCTAAAGGCAAAATGCAGTGGCTGGTGAMTAAAACACCCAAACTGCAATGAAAGAAAACTACTTTAAAAGGAGGCTGCAGGATATGCAGAGAATTGTGCTTGAAAGCTGCTATCTTTGCAATTTATACAAAATAAATAGATAAGGAAAACAGGAACAACACAAGAAAGTCCCTCTCAAGAAAAGCATCATTGTGAGTCACTATTTCCTCAGCATCTGTCCTGCTATRGAGGCACAGAGAAAATGCTTCATTACATGTGAACGATGCTATTAAATAATCCTGCTGCTTTCCATGGCACAAACACCTCTCCTGCTGTCAGACAGATGGAGGCTGCACACCAAATCTTTCCCCGAGCAGTCAGCTGTGGGAAGGACAGTCACAAAACACCCAGCCCTCAGCGGGTTCAACAGCAAGACAGAAGTTCAGATGATGCTGAGCTCCATTACCTGCGTGTTGCACATCTCTGCTTGCACGCTGGCACCGTGGCACTCCTGCCCCCCAAAAGCAGGCCTGCAAAGGATAGAATTCCTCAACAGAGGCTGAGGTTTGTCCCCAGCAAAGAGGAAGGCTCAGCCTGAAGGCTCTGGGCACAGCCAGGTGCCCACATCTCACCTGGGGTTGTTACAGAAGCGCTGCYTCAGCACCACCCCACCGCCGCAGCTGCGGGAGCAGGGGGACAGGGGGCTCCAGGCAGACCAGTGCCCATGGACCACAGCCAAGGGGTTCAGCTCCTCCAGAGAGCTGCACTGACCCTTGGAGCACCACTAGGAACAAGAACACACACAACTGGCAGCACTGGACACGGCAGGGCTGGCATGTAAAAGGTCGGCACAGGTCCCCGTCTTTGGCAGGCCAGTTCACCTCGTTCAGGTGAATGAGGCACCTTCTCACAAGAGTCTGAAGAGTCCCCTTCCTAATCAGGGTCTAACATGAGGCTGGGGTCAGAGCAAAGAGCAAGGAAATCAGCTCAAGTAGRAGGAGAGCTCAGATATCAGGCTGCAGAACTACAAAGCAACTCCAGAGATAAAGACAAGGTGGAAAGACCAAGACCAGGACAAAATGGTACCAGTTTAGGGCTGGTTTTAGCTCCCTGGCCAAGGGGCAGTGTGTGCCAGGTGCCTTCCAGACACTGACAAAGCTTTGCTGTCTGACCTCCACAGCCCCCACACCCACTCCTGGTGGGAGCCTCCTTACCTTGTTGATCCCACACTCAGTTCCATCCAGGAGGGGAACCAGAAGCCGAGTACAGCTGGATTTGTCTGCTGGTTGCACATGGCATGAGAGAACTTTACACATGTCCTGGTGTGACAAGAAAATCAGGGAGTCAGGCTCAACAGCACAGCAGTCCCAAAAGCCTAAATAAGTGCATGTCCCAGGTTTCCTCACAGACACCCAACAATGCAAGCTACTTCATTTTTCCTGCTAATGGGCAAAAGCTGTGGGCAAGTCAAAAGATCATCACTGTAGTGATCACCAGCTGTAATGCTGCAAGATGATCAACTGAAGCAATTAAAGTTTCACCCACCTTAGTGTTTCCTCATTAACAAAACATGTCCAGATGGCAGCTATTAAACACGCTGTGCTTCCCAGACAAAGGGATTTGAGCTGTGGCAGGGAAGCTGGAGGAATCCAGTGAGCAAGAATTCCCCAAGGCAGGGCCCTGAGTGGGTGCACCCAGCASTGCCAGCTGTGCAARCCTTACAGGAGATGTGTGTGGAGGRAGGAGGTGATGGAGAGAAGGGAAAGATTTTGCAAGCTTTGCCAAGAAATCCGTGGCAGAAAAGCCCCTTTGGTCCCTTCAGAATAAAAATGCTGCCAAGCCCCTTCTCCCAGATTTTGGCTCCTGAGCATTCCCCTGCTGCCCTTAGCAAGACAGACAAACTTTCTACCTACAACACTGCTGTCAGCAAAGGTGCAGGCTGTGGCCACGCTSCCAAAGGCTATTTTACACTGCTCATCTGCTCCGTAGTACAAGCCAGGCTTCCACCCCGGGATGCTGCCGTCCATGTCAGGCAGGTCATTCAAGCAGCTTGTCTGGCCTGTACTGATAGAAACATGAGGAATAACACTTTCCCAGCTGTGGGTAGTGAGGACAAGGATGTGTTTGCAAACTTGTGCTGAGTTTCACTCTGGGAGTTGGCTGCTGCTTTCCCAGACAACACATGCTCGCTGTGGGCTGGGATGGATTTAGTTGCAGCAGCTGCCTGGAGATGCTCACAGTTCCCTGCTGCTGGAGTTCTATCCCATTCCTGTCCTGCACCCAGCCAGCACAGCCTGCAGTGCCTGTCTGAGCCTGGAGGCTCTGATGGTGTCAATAAAATGTGCAGGCTGAGCCAGTGTCTGAGGAATCCAACCCAGCCCAGGCAYGTCAGGCACCAAGCAAAGTCACTTCAAACTGGGTTTAACCTCAGCAACAACTGCTAAGAAATAAACAAACCCCAAGCTTTCCACTGTTCCCCATTTTTCARTCAACTTTTTTATTCTTTCAGCTTTCCTCTCCTAAGCTCCCAGCAGAGGGAACTGAAGAACTCCACCATTCCCTTACCTGACAAGGGTCAGGAACTGCTCCCGGCTGCAGGGGGACCAGGTGAGGTCGATGCTGTTGTGGTTTCCTGCTGAGCCCATGATGTAACCACTGCTGCTGCACACATTCCCCTCTCCATCGTGGGCAATGCCAAGGCTGGAACAGAGGCAGCACAGAGCAGAAGAAACCCAGAGGCGGGATTCCCTCAGAGCCTTGCTTCTCTAAGCAAGGACTGAGCTCCCTCTGCAGCCCTTCCTTCTACTCTTGTCACAAAGGGTTTCTCTCCTCTTCCCAGCTTCTCATTGTCACAGGACATGCAGCAATGCAAGAAATGCAATTAACTCTTTCCAAAATAACCCATGATGATGACCAAAAGGCTTAGAATAATTCCCCTTTATGTCAAGAGGTCCTTTTGCTTCTTTCCWTAAACTGTTTTTACCTGAATAAAACCTGCTGGCAGTTTCCTACTGACCTGTGCCCAATCTCATGGGCTATGGTGACTCCAAGGTCAAAGCCAGTGTCCTGGGTAATGACACAGCTCCAGAAGGAGGAGCAGACTCCCCCTAACTGAGTCACTCCACGAAGCTCCTTGTTCCCATCAGGCAACTCCAGGTCAAACCTGAAGTAAGGGAGACATAGAGAGGAAAGAACAAAGATCCCCCACAGCTAAAAAAATCAGGTCTAGACATTCAGCTGAATTTCTCCAAGCTTTCCTGGTCTAGCTTTGCCAGCTATCTAACATTTCTTTTGTCACTGCCCAAATTTTATGATGATTCCACATTAAAAAAAACCCAAATGTCCTCAGACAAGCAGAACTGAGGCAAGAAGAAAACAACAATCCCATTTCCCAGTCCCTCCCAGGGCAGGGAGCTCAGCACCTGGTGATGTAGAGGACAATGTCAGCATGCTGAGGGTCAGAGTCATTCTGGGGGTTCACCTTCTTGCTCCACTCACACACACTGATGAGGGAGGAGGTGATGTTGGTTGTGATGTTCACCTCTGCCTGCAGGGAAGGCACAGGTTGGCACATTCCAAACAGCTCTGAGCTCAGACAGCACTCAAACACAACCCTCCCCTTACCTCTGGCTCTCTCAAAACCAGCATTTGCATGAGGTGGACTCTGAAATGAGCCCCCAGTGAGGCATCTCTGAGCAGCTCTGCTCCCTGAGAAGAGACAGAAAGGATTCCATAAAGGGATTCTCACTCCCTGTTCCCAAAAACTGGACTGCTCTCATTACAAAGGTAACTAGAACATGAAACCAGGCACTACCAATGTGAATAAATCTGCCAAGAAATGAGAAGTGGTTGCATTTGTCAGATGCTCTGAAGCAGAGAGAAGAATCTGCATGAAAAGTTTCAGAGTGAATGCTAAAGACTTTTTTGCAGTGTACACACAAAAATTCTTAATAATAGCAAAAAGAGACATGAAAATTCTGCAACAGAAATAAAACAGTGAAAGGTAAAATATAAGATTGATTCAGTGGATTTAGCTCAATCCCACTGAAAGCAACAGAATGAGAAAACCTGAGTTGCAGCATTAGTAATAAAATTAAGAGCTACATTTTCTATGTGGGTTTTAAATCCTCTAAGAGCTTCTTTTACTCATGCAGCTCCTTGTACCAGGGAATTTGGGGAATTTCATGCCCAGGGAAGCACAGAGGAATGCCCTGCACATGASAGGGAACCCCAAGCACCCTGAGGAGCTGCCTGGGCCACAGCCTGGAGTCCACTGAGGGGCAGGATCCCAAACACAGAGCACTCACAATGTTCAGGTTGGCCAGGATGTATCGCTCTGTGTCCTCCTTGTGGTGCAGGTAAACATCTGGCCCTGCCACCACCATCAGCTCCAGATGTTTGACAGCTGCCTCAGCCCTCTTGTGCAGGCGAGGAGGAGCTGGCCCTGCTGGACAGCACAGAGGGACACCAGGAGGTTCAGATACACCATAAAAGGGTCCCACAGATCCACTCCCTCTCCCCACAGGCTGCAATAACCCAGCTGCAAGCCCTCTGCTCCAGGGGTCTGCTCAGCTTTCCCACTCCTGATGGTGTCTGTCACCTGTCAGCAGCTTCAGCAGCACACCTGTGCTATCAGAGTAACAACCAGCCACATCAAACACACTGATCACATCTCAGAAGGTGAGAAATGTTTTCAGTTCTACTCCTGTATTTGTAAATACAAGTTTTTCCTCTGAGCTCAYRGAAGCAATGCCACCACAGGAGACASCTTTTCCAGCAGGGCTCCMTCTCCATGGCTGTTACCTCTGGCTGGCTTTGCCTCTCTTGCAGCACTTTTGAAGAGGATGTGGGGGCTGGAGAAGCCGAGGTCCTTCAGCAGAGCCACATCTTTGCTCCTGACTGGCCTGATGTGAATCTYCTCCTCACCCACGGTGACAACTCCTTGCTGCAGCAGATAAAATTCCACCTCTGAGTTTTTCCAAAGGGATTTGCTATCCATGGAGATGGCAAAGATTTATTCACACACGTTTGGTGCACAAAGCTGCCAACCTCCAAGGCTCCTTCTGCTCATACTCACCAGCTGCCCTTCACAGTAAGTGACTCTGCAACTGGCCCCGGGAGGCTGCAGGGCTTTTCCACCTGCAAAGCAGTTCCCTGGGAATCTCTTCAGTAAAACGAAGGAAGAGTTCACCACCTGGCTGCTGACAAAGGAGGAGGGAAGGAGGGCGTGGTCCTCCAGGAATTCAAAGGCATAGAGCTGGCCCCAGGCGTGGATGGAGCAATGCTGCACCCGACATGGCCTCAGCCCAAAATGTCCCTCTTCACAAGGGCAAGTGGGCTCAGCCACAACAAACTCGGGTACTGAAAGAAATGGAACAGGACCAGAACAAGGGGAGCACTTGTGAGAAATGCTGATACACAAATACCCAAGGCCTCCTTCCCCAGGAAAAACACCCTACAAATAATAGCTGTGGCCTCTTGGGGTCATGGAGTCAACAGCCAGAGCATTTCTGTGCTTTTGTGTATTCCAAAGTGAGGATAATCTGAGTGGGAAAACCCAACAGAAACTAGAATTTACTAGAGCTTTTGCTCTCTCAGTAGGGAGAACAGTTCATCTAAAAAAGGCTGAGACACTTTTGTTCCTGCAGACTTTAACTGAGTGGGAATTATCACAATGMAGACAAAGACACTGGGATGAGCGCTAGGTGAASTCACAAGGACACAAAACCCTTCCTYTAARGATYTGAGACTTCAAAACATATCTTTATTCTGAGCTATCACCAATCCAGACCCAGAATTCAAATCTCTTTGTGTATTTCAAGTATCTAAAGTTACCCTTAGTCTAAAGCTTTCGTCAGAAGATCTGTTAATTTCGCAGGAAAACACCAATACAGAGAATGGGAAATGTGCAAAGAAATTGAACACATCTCCTTCAGCACATTTTAAACTCTCACACATCTCCTCATCCACTCTCACACCAAAACCCAGCTTGTCTCACTTGCACTGGGACTCAAATACTAAGTGCTGGTCAGCTCAGGGGTTGTTAATCAGTGTTCTTAGGATCAGAAATCACCKGACAGATGTGTTCTAAACCAAGGGCAGAGCCCCGCATACCATCAGGCACTGAGCCGCTTCCAAAGTAAGACAGAACATCTTCCGCATCCAAAGCGCCGAGGAATTTCTGCAGGAAAGAAGAGCTTTACAATTTTTTTTTCACGGAAAACAAATGGACACGAGGCCATCCCTTCAAGGACCGAGCCTGGAGGGAACCCAGCGAACAGCGCCAAATCCTCGTGGCTCTAAAGCAMGGGCTGCCCAAGAGGAAACAGCTTTATCTTCGTGATAAAGCTCGGACGGAGYTTGGCTTACAACCGTGTCGTCTATCTTTTTCTTTTTGAATTTTTTCATTATTTTTTGAGCAGTTCCGAGAAGCAGCGCGGGGTTCCYGGCAGGGCCCTCACTCCCTCACTCACCTCAGGGAGCCAGCACAGCCCCAGCGGCAGCACGGCGAGCGCCCGCAGCGCCAAGCTCACCCTCATGCCGGCCCAGCCGCGCTCCCAACAAGGAGTTTTGGGCCCGGGGCATCACGTGGAGCGGAAGGGAAGAGCAAAAACAGCCTTTGAGCGAACGGCCTCTGAGCAAACACGCTGGGAGCGGGGGCGCGGGGGGCCGCGGCCGCGCCGGCAGCTGGAGCGCGGCCGGCCTTGCGCAATGCCCGCGGCGTGCGCCAGCCCCGGCGGGCCGAGGGGCGGCTCGGGGGCCGTGTGGCCCTGGGGACACACCCGTGTGGGGAGGGGGTCACCCCGCSACCCCTCAGCCCCGGAACGCCGGGGCCGCCCCCTCCATCCCCGGAACCCAAGCGTGGGCTCGGCGTTCCCCGTCGGGGCGGTGCGGTGCTGCGCCGGTCCCCCTGCGGTAGCGCCGGCCCGGTTGGGACTCGCTGCCGCCTGATCCCGGGCCCGGTTCCGATCCCCGTCCCACCCCGCTGACTCGCACATGGCCAAGCAGAGCCCTGCGGAGCCCCGAGCTGCGGCGGCGCCCAGCGGCGCGGCCCGAGGGAAGAGCAAGAAGAGGAGGAAGAAGAGGAAGGCCCCCGGGGAAGCGGCGGCCGCGTCCAAAGGCCCCGGCGTGGCGGCTGTGGGGCCCCCCCGCGACCCCCAGGAGTTCTCCTCCAACTGGAAGGCGCTGCAGGAGGTGAGGGGGGCCGGGGGATGCGGTGAGGGCAGCGGGAGACAGCCACGGGCAGCTGGGACGGGGAAGCAGCGGGGCCATGCGGGCGATGAATACAGCTCCCCCGTGGAGTCAGCTCGGAGCCAGGGCAGGGACTTTCCACTGTCCCAAACTGCTCCCAGCCCCGTCCAACCCGGCCTCCGACACTGCCAGGGATCCGCAGCTGCTCTGGGAACCCTGTGCCAGGGCCTCCCCACCCTCCCAGAGAAGAATTTGTCCCATCTAACACTGCCCTCCGGCAGTTTGAAGTCATTCCCTTTGTCCTGTCACTCCAGGCTCTTGTGAATAGACCCTCTGCCCCTTTCTTGAAGGCTCTTTCCAGTACCTAAAAAGACACAATTAGGTCACTGTAAAGTCTTCTCTTTTTCACGTTCTTTTCCTTTCTCTTTTTATATTTTTTTTATTATTTCATTTTAGCTGCTGAAACAAAAGGCAAATAACTCCAACAAGCCCATTGCTACGGGTCAAACAGACACCAAAAAGAAGGAGCCACTCAAAGCAGCCAAAAGCCCAGAAGTGCCAGCAGTCAATGGGAATGGGAAGGTGGTAAAGGCCAAATCCACAAATAAAATGGAAAATGGTTCTGCTAAAGCCAGTCCTCCTTTGGCCAAGCCAGAATCCAAGGGGGTTACAGCAAATAAGAACTTAAATGGCACCAAAAGCAACGGGAAAGGCTGCAAAGAAAAAAAGAAAAATGGCATTGTTGTGAAGGAGAAGGATGAGCTGAAACATAAGAGGAGGAAAGCTGAGGAACACGTGGAGCAGCAGCCCAAAGAGTGAGTATTTCAGGCAGCAGCCCTGGATGTGAATATTTATTCTGAGAGGAGCACAGAGAGGTACATTCAAAACAGCTGCACTTTTCTAGATTAAATTCTGAAAGMAATAAGACACATTTTGCCCCTACTCCTCACACACAGCAAGAAACCTGCAGAGGTGYCAGWCATAGACTKTATTTTCAGAGTTTATCTCTAGGTTTGAAAAGCAAACACACTTTTTTTGTCCAACAGACACCAGATTGCTTTGATGCTGTTAAATGTAATTAAATCTGTTCTCRCCAGGGCTGACATCTGGTTTGATGACGTTGATCCAAAGGATATTGAAGCAGCAATAGGACCTGAAGCAGCAAAAATTGCCAGAAGGAACCTGGGACTTGAAACAGAGCAGTGCCAGTCTGTGGAGCAGGTGCTGGTGAAGGAAAAGGCTTTTGATGGGTGAGTGACATTGCAGGGGGAAGGATGGCACCAGGCTGATCAGATCAGCACTGATCTGCACTGTGAGCTGACACCTGCCTGCATCTGCTGCCAGGCTTTGCCTTGTTCAAACCAACCTTGTCAGCCCCTCCTGGGCCCTGCAGGGCTGTCCCCAAGCTGTCCCTTTGCCTTGCAGGCTGACCAGAGCTGTGGCCATGGACTGTGAGATGGTGGGGGTGGGCCCCAAGGGCGAGGACAGCATCGTGGCGCGCGTCTCCATCGTCAACCAGTTTGGGAAGTGTGTCTATGACAAGTATGTCAAGCCCACAGAGAAGGTGACAGACTACAGGACAGCTGTCAGTGGCATAAGGCCCCAGAATTTRAACACAGGTATGAGGGGGTTTTTGGGGTTTCCCCCAAAAGGATTTTTAGAGGGAGGATTTAAAGGGTTGTCACAGAAGCCTTGTTGGCTGAGCTTGGGACAGTTTGAGACCTAATTTGGGAAAATAAAATGCTGATATTTAAGCAAACTTAATGCTGAGAAAAATTGTGGGAAGAAGTGCTTTTATACAGTGATCACTAACACTCTTGAAGGAATTAATTGGTGGAATATAAAAAAAAATAATTTCCTTTTCATGCTGTGCTCTTTATGGAATTCTCTRTGTTCTAGCAAGCAGGGATTCAGTGTRCTAGATTCAGTCCCAAGGATACAGTTACTTCACAGAAAAGATGCAGTGTTTGCTCATGGAAAATGTTTCCTTGTGTGGCATTTTTAGGTGAAGACTTCAAAACTGTTCAGAAGGAGGTGGCTGAGATCCTGAAGGGAAGGATATTAGTGGGCCATGCCTTACAGAATGATCTAAAGGTACATTGAAAGTGAAGTTTCTGATGAATCACTGTGGCTCAAGGGAACACACCTGAGCTCCTGGAAGCTGGTCCTGAATACAGCTCCTGGCTGTAGGAGCTGGGTCTTGTCCTTTCATGGGTTTCAGGTGTCTCTTACAATGGATGGGAGGAAACAGCAGGCACCTGCACATTCAGCTCTGTACAATTTCATGCAGTAACACGTTTTAGACTTAAATGTGATTTCTTCTAGGTCCTACTTCTTGATCATCCTCAGAAGAAGATGAGGGACACRCAGAGATACAAACCTTTCAAACAGAGAGTCAAGGTAAGGGACTGCTGGGAAGGTGCTCAATGAACAGACTCCAGAGCTGCTGACTCACTCCTGTGTTTGCTTTTACCTGACCCCGTTCCTTCTTTCCTACCTATGCACACACAAATCTCATCATTCATTAATTATTCCTGATATTTCAACAGCAGATGTGCTGTTCTTTGAGGAACATAATATTGTGACAGACACACTCATCTCTGTTATTTCAARTCCTGTGAGGCAGCATGGTTAATGATCTTTTCTGTCTCTAGAGTTCCAGGCCATCCCTGAAGCTGCTGTGTGAGAAGCTGCTCAATGTGCAGGTGCAGACAGCAGAGCACTGCTCGGTGGGTACCTGCCCTGAACAGCCACCTCTGGTTCTGGGCTCAGGCCAGAACCTCTGCCTTCAGCCCAGGGAAACTCAGCAAGCTCTGCTTGGACAGCAGCAGTGAGATTGTCATCCAAGCTTGCTCACTGTTTCCTCATTTCATAAACAACTTGTGCACAAGTCAACTCTGAATTCTYATTTTAAAATTCCCAGGGGAAATTATCAAGCTCTGTTTGCCCTCAAAGCAGCATTCTGCATTGTGGCAGGATGGATAAACAGTGGGAGAGGCTACACCTGAACCTCTGCAGAGCCTTTATTTCAGTGGGCAGGAGGATGGAAAAGAGGAATGAGCTGGGGAAGCAAAACTGGGAGGGGAGCTCATAGATCCTGTATCAAGAGAATTTTGTCATTATGACTTTCGATGTACCAATCAGAAATGCAGAGCTCTGGACTCTAAATACACCATTTATCCCTTTCTGTAGGCACAGAACTTAAATGTAAAAAGAGATCGTGAAATGTTAATTGGGAGGATGCATTAACATGATGGAAGCTGTTTATCTCACATCCCTGTGTGGTCTGTTCTCTCTCAGATCCAGGATGCACAAGCAGCTATGAGACTTTACACCCTGGAGAAGAAGAAATGGGAAGCTGCTGTTAAGAACAAAGCTCAGAACAAAAATCATAAAACTTAAAAACTCGGGGCAGAATCTTTCATCTGCAGCAGCTGCTGGTTTGATGTCACATTCCAGATTCAGAGATAAGTCAGAACTGACAGCAGCTACTTCATCAAATCAATGCAAAGACAATGGTACAACAAGCTGGAAGTACAGGAATGCTCCTGGTATCGTTGTGGATGCTCCCTGTGCCTGCTGCTGTGTTCTAACAACCTTTGTAACAAAGCCCTGCACTTGGATGAACTTCATCAGTTACATTTCTTCAATGGAAAGAGACACTGAATAAGTTAAAAAAATAGAATTATGATAGGTGAAGAAAGAAACTGCCATTGCTTTGTCAAAACTCTGAGGATTAAAATCTTTATTTCAAGTATGTTGGGGTCCACTACAAGGTGAATTCTTAATAATTGCTGTTAGTGACACAGTTGTGGTACCTAAAGCAGCAATAAATACCTGTTTATATATTCTTAATAGCCCAATATTCTTTTTTCTGGTGTGAAGAATCTTCTCGTGGAGGATCCAGGCCTTTCTATCCAGCAGTGGCCAAGTCTTGTTCTCAGACAAAGCATTTTTCCTTCCTCAGCTTTGAAAGTGTTGCATCCACCAGGGTCTGAATCTCCTGGAGAGAAACGTGAGAACTGTCAAACACAAGATTTACCTTGTTGCTCCACTTATTTTTGTATTCATTTATTAATAAAAGCAACGTGTCTGACATAGGTCTAGAAGTGGCTGCAGTTGTTACAACAGGAGAGGGAGCTTTCTCCCCTTGTGGGATTGTTTTTTGCTGCTCCCTTGTGGCTGCAGTGTTCATTGAAGGGTGCAGGCAATGCCTTCAGGACAACCTGGAGAAGTTTGTAACTCTCTTTGAAAACAATTCTGTAAATACAGAACTAAAATCAATTTTATTGGCTTGGTGAACAAACCTAATTATTGATTTCTTGCCAGCAAGCCATTGCAAAAGAAATATTAGTGCAACAAATTAAATAGCTCTGGTAACTGCTGATTTTTTTTCTTTTGGTGAAATTTAATGTAAGTTAAATCTTCCCACAAACTGTCAGAAAGTTTTTGTTGGATTTTTCTTTATTTGTTAACGATGCCACTTCCAAACCAAAAATAAATTGGATGTAATGTACTAATGGCTTTATTCCTGTCAACTTTAGCCTGGTTTAGCATGAGGACTATGGTAAATTTAAGTAATGTTGCAAGAGACCAGAACATAAGTTTCTAAAATTTCAGCATCAACAACAAAAAGAAAAACAACTTTCAACCACTTATTCTCAGTAGTTAGAATTATCCTTACAAACTCACTCTTCACTCCACATGCAGCTAATTYTYTAAATGTCTGCACTATGATCAAATYCCTCACCAGAAATAATACACTAATAGACTTGATTATCACAGAGACTTCTCCATACCGTGCTAAAAGGAAACTGSAGTTTTATTTGAGACAGCAGCTTTTCCATTTTCTGGGACCTCATATCCAGCATAACCTCATCTGCATTTCCAATGAAGAGAAAATGTATGGTTATAGCACAACTGCCAGTGGAGTGGGAGCTGAAGGAGATGGGGAGAGGACAGAGCTACACGAGGGGAGGCAAGATAAGATGGAGTGAAAATGTTTTACCATCAGAGTGGTATTTGGAACAAGTGGAGTGAATTCTCAGGAGGGTGAATTGGAGCTTTCTCAGACACAAAGTAAGCCCTTCTTGAGARCAGCAAATGTCCCTGAGAGCTGCTSTTGTGGTTTTACTGATTTTGGGGGTGGGAGAGAGGAGGAGACYYAGAAGTGGCAGCAGCAGCCATCTCACCATACTGAACCATCTCGTGCATCAGCAGGCACAGAGCTTCTGCCACCCCTGGCTCATCAGAGTGAAGGTGATACTCATCTTTGATCAGCTCCATTGCACTGCCTTTGGGGTCCAGCAGAACTGCCAAAGCTGCAATTTCTGCAAGAACACAAACACTGCTGGGCTCACTGTGGCTGCAGAGTGCAGGCTCTGTTCCCATCCCCTCCCCAGCTGGCACACATCACATTCTCAGCAAGTTGTGCCCATTATTTTCCTTCCCAAAAACTATTCTGGAGCATATTTAGGAACACCAGATGTGCAGCTGACACTGTCATGCAGGGCAGAAGTGGTTTTGATGATGGTTTTTATGTTGATGGAGCTGATTGGCAATTAATAAAAGCAGAAGTGCTGGATGTTACCTGAGAGCCTCACAAGGCTGGCCAATGCCAGGCAGCCATTCCTCACCAGCACTGCTCTTTCTGGGTTCATCCTGAGTGCATCCAGCAAAAGAGCTGCTGTGGGCTCATAGTCACTGTCAGTTAAGCAACCTTTAAAGAAAATCAACAAAACACACAGAAAAGCACAACATTTCAATATCCTCCAGGCCAAAAGAATAAAGAGTCCTGAATACTCAACTTATTCTACTGATGGGGAAATGAGCTTGCTGAGGGTGTTTTGCTCAGCTTTTCCCAGTGGACTGATGGCACAAGGGCAGGCAGTAGGTAAATGTGACAATATTCTTGCATGAGGAAGAAATAACACAGAGCAAAGATGGGTTCCTTAGTGCAAATATGAAAGAGATTATTTCTTTTGTAACATGAAATACTGTTCCAAATCAACCAAGCAAATTAGCTGCCCACCAATGGGCATCAAATCAATTATCTGATTGCTGCAGCTCATCAAAAATGGCTTCATTAGGGAGTCACAGAGTGGACCAAGAGAGGATGCAAGTTCCTGACTCTGCTGCCACCTGCAGAGCAGCCTGGACTGCAGGATCACGGACAGACAGACAGACAGACATGCCAGCCTTCTCCATGCCCAGGGGGCACTGGGAACACCAGCCTGGACTGCAGGATCACAGACAGACAGACACACAGACACGCCAGCCTTCTTCATGTCCAGGGGACACTGGGAACACCCACCTTGGAGCGCCAGTGCCCACAGAGCTGAGCAGGCTGACTCTGCAACGCCYCCATCCTGGAGGTGTGTCTGGAGCACTGCAGAGGTGACAGGGAGAGCACTTTCCAGCACTGCTTGGTCTGCATTCTTCTCTGAATTACCTTCGCAGAAAGGAAATGCAGCAGGCTGAGTTATTTAATGGAGTTATGATATCATTGTATGTCAAATTGTRTCAGTAAAACCTTAATGGGTGTTGGCATTGGAATAATGCAACGTTGTTTTAGTCTGGAGGGCAGCAGAGGGAAGGAATCCAAAATGTACAGAAGCAAACCAAGTGCTACAGGACTAATAAATAATTCTGTTTATGGGAGAAAGCTGAACTTCTGCAGGAACTAGTGTTCTTTGTCATTTAAATTATGCATAGGGATCACAGCAAGAAGCCTCCAGAAATAACCACAGTTTTGACAGAATCTGGGCTGCAGGATGGAGATTCAGCTGTCCCATAAATCCCAAATAAAGGGTAATTTGCTGCACAGAGGGAATAAAACACACCAAGTGCAACTGTGCACAGTCTGTGCTTCCAGCCTTCCATGATGATCAGAACACCACACACCTCTACAGGAACAAATCAGTAAATATAAAATCAGGTCACATCTTGGCCTGAACAGCTCCAATTTGACACCTTATCACACGAAGGGTTGCTAAAAAACTCTGCATTCATTTTTATTTTTATCTAATTCAACTCTGGATCACGAAGTGATTGTAGCAGTGCTGTGGAAACAACTCTCCAGARTCACAGAATCAGATTGGTTCGGGTTGGAAGGAATCRTTAAAGATCATCTCACTCCAGCTCCCTGGAACAAGAATGGGAGAAAATCCAAGCCCAGGAACAGGAATGGAGAAACTCAGTGAGGTTTAAATACCTGGTGCCCTTCAGTGCACACAATACTCACTGTGTTCCACTCACCGCTCACAGCCAAGCTCCAGAGAACGGCACAGCAAGAGGAGCAGATCTCGTCGTTGTGAAGAAAACGTCTCAATATTGACAGAAGGTCTGGAATGAGTCCAACTCTCCTCAGGTTCTCCGCAGCTACTTCTGAAAACCACAGAAATTCTACAGAATCTGGTGTTTTTGTGCCACTCACCGGCCTGAAACAGGCAGCCCTGACCGTGTTTGAAGGGAGATAACAGACCGGTAACGTGAGCCCATCAGCSGGACAAAAGGAAGCAAGAGAACAGCCCGAATTCTTTAACAGGATGCATTTAACACYGCTGATCCTTTCAARTGGATGCCTGGCCATCCTTTTTCCTCACAGACTTGGAATTCMCAGAGCAGGAAAGGAGCTGAGAGGGTGTAAATCACGATTTTTCACCTGTTTCCATTTGAACGAKTCAAACCAAGCTTCAGAATTAGGAAACACTGGATAAAAATAGTTTGGTCTTAGACATTCGTAATAATGTTTTTTTAAGATCTCCTCCTTGCTGCTAAATCCTACTGTAACCATTTCTACGAACAGTCTTTGAATGCTGAACTGACACTGGAAACAAGTAAAAATACTATAAATATTTAGCGATTACAAGTTCAGAAGAAAAGAAAACAAAGCAGAGAAGTTAGGGAGAATAATTTCAAATCATCATGGCACACTCCAAACCAGAATTCAGGTTCTATGCCCTCATTTTCTCAAGCACTACTACTTGCAGACTTTGTTTCCAAACCAAGAGGAAATACAGAATTGTATCTGTTACACTGGTCCTGTAAATCCCTGAAGCCTCAGCATTGTATCTTAAATTTTCAGAGGTGTTACCAATATCTGGTCAATCTTACCACTATTAAATTAATAATTTAGACACCCACACCTCTCAGTGAGGTCACAAGTTCTGCTTTGTACCTTGGATTTGTTTCAAAAAGTAAAAATAAATTGATATTCCCCAAAGAATGAGCAAGGTGACCCACCACTGGCTGAAACCATCATCAATAATRTGCAGAGCTTTGGAAGGAACTCTTCATTTTCAGAATGTTTTCTCACTGTGTGTAACAGGCAGCTGGCCACTCTCTCATCCASAGCCATTGTCACCCCCTGTTCCAGAGCTGTCACCACAAATATTGGAATAGAACAAAGATTTCAGTGGTTTTGAATGAAATCTGAACCCCCCTGCCCTGCAATCAGCATAGCAAAACTTGCAATTAACAGCATTTCTTCACATCAAATAAGCTAAAGTTACTTAAACTTTCATTTGCTCAATTCTTAGCATTTTTAGGCTCATATCATCAGGTGGTTTTGGGATAAATTGCCATGAAAGTGACAGCAGAGACCACACAAGAGACCCCAAACCACTTTTATAATTTWAAATTTAAACACCAAAACAGTACGAGTCTTACTGCTGCCTCTAGCAGCACTACATAACATGAAAACAAACTTGGTTGGACAAGATCAGCACCTATATTTAAAATTAACTCTTAGCACAGAATTCCTGGATGCCAGCCCTGAAGGAAGGCCATGAGAATTCAGAAAGCTGCTTAACTTCCTTTAGTTCTTTAAACTCATCCCCCAAAATTGCTAATGGAGCAGATAATGGGCTCAGTAATCTTTACAAGAAAGAAGGAGTCTTAAAATTGTACCTTGACTAAGAATTTCAAGCAGTAAAGTGCAGCCTTCTACTTGTAAATCCAGAGAATCTGWGTGAGTCTTCATGGCAAGAGTGATCACCTCWGTGCATGTCAGCAAATAGGGGAATGCTGKGGGGGAAAGGGAGTTTTTGAGAGAAGGTTCTTGAATCAAAGAGGACAAAACAGAGTTTTAATCTGTTTGGGAAATGTCTCCTATCAATTAAAGCTAAGAATAACCCTGAGTTTTAATATAATAAGCATTAAAATGCTGTCAAAGGACAGAGCATTTGAGAACTGATTTAACACAGTGCTTTGAATTGTTAACCTTGATCTGAAAGCTTCTTTTGACMAATGTGCAGTTTCTGGGAGAAAATACTCAGCTTTCACCCTCACAGCTTTACCAGACACWCAGGAATTAGCCATGGGCAGCTGCCTTTTGCTCTGCCAGCCTTGCAGCCCCAGGAAYTACCCCCAGGTCATCCCAGGACTTGTGGAAATTACCTTCCTCAAATGTCAGTTTGTTATCAATGCAAATACCACAGKWTTTTTTTTYCCCAATGCCCATTTTTCTTATCCTRTAAAACCCCTCTGCTGGTTAACAAAAGCATGCACAGAACAAGCACTGACACAATCCCATCAGCTGCTGCCTGGAGAAATAGRAAAAGAACTATTTCATTCTCATTTATGAACATTTCAAATGTTTTCATGTTATCTCAAAATGTAAGGAAGGAGCAGAATAAATAAATAAATGGAACAAATATTTCCTTACCACTTTTATCCTTTACAAAGCTGGCAAGGTGCTGAATGCCTTTAGCCTGCACTTCTTCAATATCCCAGGAAGCCTGCATGAATTCTGAGAGAGCAAGGAAACTCTTCCAGCCACTCCAYACAAACACAAAGAACCCAAATTGGCTCTGTTTTGTGCAAGATGTGGATTCRTGTGAATGAAAAGAATGAAATTTGRRMRAGAAAAACTTTYCCCCCAACTCATTAAACATTTCAATATTACAAATGTTATGATTCACAATGTATTTTGGCATTATATATACATTTTTGGGAACCTGTTGGAATATTAAATCAGAGCAGGGATAGGAGCTTTAAATGCATTATTCCAACAGACTTTTCAGATTAAAATWACATCTTCCTGACTTAGAAGGAAAATAATGGAGCAGAGTCTTTGTGGCATAAATTAGCAAAGATGTTACAATGCAAACAAATTAAGTGGAGCTCCCAAATTTTCTGAGGAATGACCTCTGACCCTGTTTAACTTTTGCAAAAAGTTAACTAAAAAGATAAGGAATGGCTGAAGATCTTAGGAATTCAGAGAAGAAGCTGCATAGTTATCCTTGCTCTAAAGAGTATCCCATTTTATTTCAGGCAAACTGAATGCCCAAGAATTTATTTCCAAGTAGAATACATCCTGACTGGAAACACTTCATATTTCCTATGAAAATTACCTTTACATTCATCTTATTCTCCTTATTACCTAGAACACTTTCAACTCCTCCCTGAAAGAGCAGATCTGTTACTGTGGGAGACAGAGACTTCTTCAGTTTTAYTGAGGTGTCACCAGCAAAAATCAGGCATTTCCCAATTAATGGAACAGTGACCAGATCCCTGGAATTTTGAGAGACAAAAGCAGCACCAGTGACTTAGAACTGGTAAGTTAGAAAAGAAAAAACCTACAGGATAAGTTTCAATTTGATATAAAAAAGTTAATATTACTTCTGGATTAGATTCTTTTTGATAGAACTTAAACAATTTACAGCTGAAGAAAGAGYTCATATTGCACAAGCYRTGCTCAGGTGTCAAGTTCAGGCTCCTAAAATTGTGTATAACATGAATTTATAATTTAACTGCAAAAAGGGACACCTGTGCATCTCAGTGTCCACTCTGAATGAACACCAAGTCTTTAATAACTCAGTTTCTTGTGGCAGGAGGATAAGCAATGTTAGCTTAACCCTTTCCAACAGCAGTTATCACTCCCAATTTGAGGAGGCAGGAGGGGTTTAGCACCAAATAAATTGAGGGAAGGCAGGCWGAACTCACCTTGCTGTGGGTCTCATGCTGGGCTCAATCTGCAGCATCATCAATAAAATTGGAAAGAAAGGCAAATATCTGCTTTCTCCATCCTGCATCAGGGTCAGGGCTCCCTCAAGGCAGCTGCTGTCCCCTCTGATGYCCTGCAGCAGGGACTTTATCTCCTGTGCCTGGGAAGAGCAGAGTGTCAGAGCYCTCCCACACTCACAGGGATCCTGATGAGCCCAGGGCACTTTCARTCCCTCCCAAATCACTCTTACACACGTTCAGAACAAAGCAGCTCATCATGTCAAGCAGGACACAGCCCAGAGACCAGATGTCAGATTTCTCACTGAAAGAAAATCCAAATGTTTCTGGAGCCATCCAAGACTTGCTGTCTGTGGAAACAGGAATCATGTGGTGACATTGCTGACAYTGTGCTTCCAAAAACCACAAAACACACTGTAAGGAATGAATATTTTTCTGAGATGTTCCTTAGGACAAAGCTAGAAAGGATTCCAACTGTATTGATGGCAGAAACTCACACACAAATCTGTATTTTTCACTTGTGAACACAATTAATGCTGCAGACAACTGCCAATGAAAATYCTATTTAGAAGACAAATAGTTTAATGCAGAGAAATGAGAGGGAAGATAACTTTCCCCTCTTTCCTAATTTTTCGCTGAGGTCTAAAAATATCTACCACAATTGAAATAATTTTAAAAYACAATAGACAAGAAAAATGGCAAAACAAGTATCTACCTTCTTCCACTCTTATTTTCCATTTCAGCTCATCTTTCATGAGTGTTTCAGTGCTGAAGTCACTCAGCATGAARGATGCTTCACCAGTCACAAGGATGTTTGATGGCTTGAGATTTCTGAAACACAAATATCTTCTGTCAGCCTGTGAAATTAGGGTCTAATTACATATAATTACATATAAAATTCCCTGCATCTTTAGCCCTCAGAAGAGTTGGGTTGGTTTTTGTAGTGGGTTTTTTTGGGGGGAAGGGAAATTGGTTTGGATATTTTTTGTTTGTGTTTGGTTGCTTTTTGGTTTTAATATACAAATGATAATTAAGCAAAATACAATTATTTTCCTCTGTAAATGCTTTAAAATTTGTGCTTGGGACACAAATTGAGCTGAGCATGGAATTCAAGAGTTGTCTTATTCAGATACACAAACTTTGTCCATCACAGCCACCAAAATGTGAGCATTTACAGAGATGGACTATTTTTTTAATATTAAAAAAAAAAACTCAAGGGATAATACATCAAAACTCAGGAAACAGGTAACTTTGGAAGTGGAAAAAAAAATCTAAAGTGTGGAATTTCTACCCCTACTTCTCCTTTTGGAAGAGGAAAATCCTCTGGCTCTGAGCACTGTGCTGAACCAAGACTGCTAAAAGCAAGGCCCTGTCAGACAAAGAATGAGATTTCTGCTCACCTGTGCCAAATATTTTGTYTGTGTATGTAAAACAAAGCATCCACCATCTGTCCCAGGAAGCTCTCAACCACCTGTGGAGGGGAAAAGGCATGAAAGTGAAACACAGACAGAGTAACTTTCAAATATCTTTCAGAAGTGACTTTCCAAAACCACCCTCCTGTGCTTTGAAGGCTTTAGGGAGGGTTTTCAGAAAGAAGGAATACCATCAAAGCAACAAGTCTCAGTTCAAACAGGTGCCTCTGCTGTATTTTTTACCACGTCTGTTATCTTTTCTGACTTCTGCCTCTTTTCCTTGATCAGAGCTGAAAGATCTCCTTGGCCTGAGTGCTGCATCACCAGGCAGAGGAACAGAGATGAGACCTGCAATAAAACATTGCACCAAAACTGMTGGAGTGTTTGCAGGTAAAAATGTCAAAAACCAAACTGGTGAGTGTGATGATCACAGTAAAAATGGGTTCTGAGATGATTCTTCTCTCACAGAAGAGACAATATTTAATTTCTTTCATTAAAAATACAGCAGCTCATTGTTTCAGCAAATAAAACAAACCACCACTATCAAGCATCTGATCAGAAGCTGTATAGGATGATTCAAATCAATTCTATATCCATAAAATCATCGAAGATTCTGTCCAAGCACTGAAAAAAACCTGCAAATAAATAAGTCAGGGCTTTCAGCTTCCTATGGTCCCCTACAGGAGGGTTTTCATGCAGGCATGAAAATCAGAATTGCACATTAATTCCCATCAGAATCTGGGAGTCTGCTATGTGGTGGACTCCAATCCATTCATATTCACAGCTTTTTAGTGTGTGTATTCAAGAGCCAAAAAAAAAAAAAAATCAGGCTTGTTTCAAATCAAAAACCCTTTTTTAGCATCTCACCCCAATGACCCCAAATTAAACCTGTGATCATGTGCCCMGAGCATAAACCACACATTCCAGCTGAACCAATCCTGCTCCACTCTCACCTCCTTATTCCAAGTCACAAACAATTCCTTGTAAGTACAGATGTGAGAATGRTGGAGTTTTAGCAGATCCATTGCCTGCATAGAATAAAAAAGATAAGATAGAGACAGTTTTCTATAGCTGCACAGCCCTTCCCTTTAACAGGGCCTTAAATAACACCCAAAGCCAGTCCCTCACTTGTTCATGTCACAGTTGTGATCAAACACTTCCAAAGTGCCTGCCCTGTTAAATATTTGCATGCACAAATGTGGAAAGAAGGAAAATATTTCACCCAGACTCTACYCAGTGCTGCAACAGCCTTGTGAGATCCGAAGATTTCAGCTGATCCACAGGGAGATGATGTGTGAACCACCCCCTTCTTCAGTTCCTGACACCCAAACCTGAAAACATTTCTTAGAATGGAAGTCAGGGTGATTTTTCAAGCRCAGCCATTATTTCCTGTAACCTCCATGCAAGCCTGAACCTCAGCAAACACAACGGCACCAGAGATTTTTATCTCCTCGAAGGTGGTTTCTGTACAGGGCTCTAACAAATCCTAATCACTTCAGCAAATTTGCTGACTATGGGGAAGATAAAAAAGAATTCAGGTTGCTCTCCTGAAGTTGTGTTTGTGGCTGTGCAGGCACAATWGAAAAACTCAAAAAGAGCCACGCTGCCAGATGGTACACTTGTGTTTATTTTAATGGATGTATTTCAATCTTTATTTCAAGAGAAAAATTGGAACAARTTTTACTGGTAATGCCATTTTTGGTACAGAAAGAGGTCACCTCTCTGACCAGGATAAAACATCTGCACAGACATTTATTCTACTTCTTTTCCAGCTCCACATGCTGTGCATACTGGGCTCTGAGAGACTCATCCATCATGTGTTATTCCACATAGTTTATTGAAATCATTTTTGGTATTTTAAAGAGTATTTCTGATGCTCCTTACTCAAGGCATTGCAACAAGTTTGCACCAAAAACAAAGAGTACAACAAAGGGAGAAAATAATGCATATTAAAAAAGTCCAACTCTGAGAAATTAGCATATCATTAAATATATTATCTAAACATCAGGTCATTAATAATAAACTACAAGCAGACCAAGGTTCTCCTTCAGCTTAAAGGCCAAAAGGATGAGTTTTGTTCTTTGGCTTCAGAAAACAAATAAGAATTCTGAGAAAGAACCATCCTCTGAGAAGAGCTGTCCRTTTGAATTTACATATCCAAAAATAAGGATAATTAATACAAAACCCTGGCCTGAGCCCAAGCAGAGGGCAGAGAGCACACTCCACAAATAGTCATACCTGATTATTTACTTTTTATTTACTCAGCTAATCCTTGTAGATAAAAGACTTGGTTCTATCAAGACTTTGGTCTTTGTAAGTGAAGTAGTAAAGAAAAGACTGCACCAATACCTCCTTCAAGGCCACATTTGCTTGGTGTTGGTCAATGCATTCAACCTGCWCCAAACAAAACACAGGGGTGAGACTGGAACAGAAACACCAGGGAACTTCGAGTCAGAACACTCTTATTGAGGTGACTGGACTGTAAATGACATGAATTTTTAATGAAAGGTCAAATCTCTAATGTTTGGGGCAGTTTTGGTGTCAGGAGATGGGTAAAACAGCAGAAAATATGTGTGTGACAGTGCTCCTGCACTTCAGGGCAGCAGTGAGTTGAGGTGAGAACACTGAGGGGACCTAGCWACACTGCCCTTTTCCCACTTCGAGCCTCAACATTCCAGTAAACTGGTCTGAATCTCCCATTTTCCCAAAAAGCAGCACAGCAAGGAGCAAACCCACTGTAACCCAGCAGCTGAGCTGCCCAGCATGGGTCTCTTGCTGCTCYCACGGTGCCTCTGGAAATAACAAACACGCCAAACTCTTGTTTTCATAGCAACCGCCTGCTCACCTGCTTTATTGCATATTTCTTCTGGGCACCCYGGTCTGTTTTCAGCTGAGCTGCCAGCACCGTGCCCAGCGCCCCGGGCTGGAGCTGCTCCAGCACCTGCGGGGCACAGGACACACCCAGAGCTCAGCCAGGGCAGAACAGCTGAGGCAAAAAAAAACCCCTTCCAGTCACTGTTCCACAGCAACCTTCCACACAGGGAACACCTCCAGYTCCCCRTGGCASRGCTAGGGACATCCCCAGCTTCACCYCAACTCCTGASAGGGACACAGGCCCTCCTTTCCCTTCTCTTCAGGACATTTCCCGTGCTGAAAACACCCCCAGGACCAYCCACACYSCCTSCAGGGCCAYTAAACCCCCACCTCCAATGGTTGTGCGCTGCTCCCGGGGCCACGGACCCCTCATAAACCTCTCCAGCATCACTGAACCCACCCAGAGCCGCTTACACCGTGTCCCCAAAGGCACCCACAGCCCCCACCCTGCTCACAGACCCCTCCTCAGGGCCGTGTAYCCCACACAGACCCTTCCAGGACCACCCACACCCCCTCCAGGGCCACTAAACCCCCACCTCCTATGATTATGTGCTGCTCCCGGGGCCATGTACCCCTTATCAACATATCCAACATCATTTAACTCACTCAGAGCCGCTGACACCGTGTCCCCCAAGGTACCCACAGCCCCTGCCCTGCTCACAGACCCCTCCTCAGGGCCGTGTACCCCACACAGACCCTTCCAGGACCACCCACACCCCCTCCAGGACCACCTAACCCCCCCTCCTATGGTTATGTGCTGCTCCCGGGGCCATGTACCCCTTATCAACATATCCAACATAATTTAACTCACTCAGAGCCGCTTACACCGTGTCCCCCAAGGTACCCACAGACCCCTCCTCAGGGCCCCACACAAACCCCTCCAGCACCATCTACACCCCCACAAGGCTACAGCCGCCCGCTTATTGCCGGGTAGAGCTTGAACCTGAGGGCAGCACCTCATATTTTTCCATGGCGGGGACACAACCCGGGACACCGGGCCTCAGGCTGCGAGACCCCCGCCTCACACAGGAGGGTGGCGGGGGCGCGGCCCCTTTAAGAACACCGAGGGGCGTGTCAGTGGGCGTGTCCCCGAGGTGAGGCCCCGCCCCCCGCGCGCCGGCGCGGCGGCGCCTTCAAGGCCCGGCCCGTCCGACGTGGCAGCGCCTGCACCGAGCGCGGCCCGGCCCCGCCACCGCCCCGCCCGCCCCGAGCCAGCCCGGGCCCCGCCATGGGCCACAACGACATTATGAACACCGCCGAGGACTTCGTCGATCAGGTGGGTGCCCGCCCGCCTTCCCYCTCCCGCGCCCGCCCGCCCGCCGGGCTTTGTGCGGCGGGGCCACGCTGAGGGGCCCGGCGGAGGCAGGCCGGGATGGCGGCGGGGTCGCTGCCGCCTCGGGGCCGCGCTGTGGCGGGGCGGTGGGTTAATGGAATTGTGGAGCCACGGAGTGGTTTGGGCTGGAAGGGATCGTGAGGATCGYCTCGTTCAACCCCTGCCATGGGCAGGGRCATTCCGCTYGATCAGGTTGTTCCAAGCCCTGTCCAGCCTGGCCTTGGACACTTCCASGGATCCAGCCACGGCTTCTCTGGGARCCTGTGCCAGGGCCTTCCCACCCTCACAGGSAGGAATTCCTTCCCARTATCCAACATGATTTTCCCCTGTTTCGATTTGTAGCAATTCTACTTTGCCTTCTCACCACCTGCCTTAGGAAGTAGTCTGGTTACATCTTTCCTGGGAGTTTCCTCCGAGGGGACCCCGGGCCCGGCTCCCACCGCCGCGGGCCCAGCGGCATCCCCTGCCCTCGAGTGAGTGCCCGAGCCTCTCACACAGCGAGCTCCTCTTGGGGACAGGGCTTCTCTCCGGAGGGATCGAGTGGRAGGAGAGCAGGAGCCGTCCCGGCTGGTGGAGAGGGCACAGAGGGGTGTGGGGAGCCGGTGTGAGCTGGCAGGGATGGGAGAGTTATCCACCCTGGCAGGGTTAGATGGGATATTAGAGAGAAATTCCTCCCTGTGAGGGTGGGGAGGCCCTGGCACAGAGAARCTGTGGCTGCTCCATCCCTGGAAGAGTTCAAGGCCAGGCTGGACAGGGCTTGGAGCAGCCTGGGGTAGTCGAAACCCATGGCAGGAGGTTGGAATGAGGTCAGCTTTAGGATCTTTCCAACCCAAACCATTCTGTGATTTCATGAAACCCTGACCTAAAGGATCTGGAAGCCCAAACTGGAAAAGGTTGGTCAGCACCGTGGTGCTGTGCTCAGGACTGGGGCAAAAGGAAAGCAAACAAGCTGATGTTGTCTTGTAAACCTTCTTACGTTTATTTCAGTGGAGGCCCGAGTGATTTCTCTGTTAAATAGAAGTTTGTGAGCTCTTACAATGTCTGACAACAGGAATATTTTGAGTGTAAGTAGTTGCTCTGCTGGGGATGGTGTTGCAAAGATCTTCACAGTCATGGTGATTCATCTAATCGACAATGAGAGGCAGCAAGTAATCATATTCAGCAAATTGACTGGAAAATCTGATTCTGCCTGGTTCTACAACTGCTGTGATTTAGTGTGAGCTGTGTGCTGCACAATAACACGTCACAGCTCTGAGGGGGCTGTGCTGCCTCTGTGTCTTTCACTGATTTCACTGGGAAAACCTGTTCTGCACTTCCTCCCCACCCCCAGATGGAAGAAGGAAGATTTGGAGACAGAGCTTCTTGTGGTGTGTGGAATACTCAGTTTAAGGGATATCTGGATTATCTTGGTCATTCTCTGTTTACCTTGTCCTCTTGCTCCTTTTAGAGGAGAAAGTAAACCATCACTGCAGTGTTCACATTACTTGCCAAAATTTGCAATGCTTGTCCTGACCTTTTTATAASACCTCTCTATTTATTCCTGTGGGGTTATTTCTAGATGTCCTTAACACCCCTTTTTTCACTCTGCTGAAAGCTCTTTTGTCCAGCTTAAATGTAGTTTGCCTCCTCCTGAAGTGAGTTTTAAATGGCACAAATGTACTTGTGCTTGGCCACATCCTGTTTAAAAGATGAGTCTTGCCTTAAGCTGCAGAATTTAGAGTTTTGCTACTCTTACCAACAGATTGCAAAAGAAGTTTTTATGGTGTTCTGTGGTAATTCTGCCTGGTAGCTCAGTCAGAACCTTTCTGTGCTGCTAAAGCTGTGTCACCCCAATGTAGGAGTGACTTGCTGAACACTAACCTTTGGTACATATTGTGGAGTTCACACTTGGCATTACAGGAGCTGYTAGTTCATCTGGGGTTTAAACAAGTATTTGGAACATTTGGACTGAAACAGTGTTGAAATTCTCTGGTGGAGGCTGGACAATGGCTGTTCTGGGAGCTGAGTGCATTCTCAGTGATGTTYTTGCTTTTTCCACTCTCTGTACCASTGCTCAACACGTAAKGAGTCTTAATTTCTGTAGCATAAACCCCCTGTGGGAGAATGTTAGAGCTAATTCTGTGGCTTATCAGGAAATCCTGAATGTCTCTTACAAAAGCAAGAATAATCTGTTCCTCAAATTCAAACAGCAAAGCTTAGCTTTTCTCAGATGCTGTAATTTGCCTTTGAATTAGCAAATTATGCCCTAGATGCCAAGATACTCACTTACAAGCAGTAATGAGTGGCTCTTAATCCAGAGGTGAACTAGTGCCCTGTTCTAGCTAAGCTTGCCTCACAGCCAGTTGTCAGTGAAAGGGCTTGTCCTACTTCTCCCAAGGCTGCATTCCTCATTTGTCATTGAACTGGGGAGCYGAACTGACAGGAGGAAAAATTGTGGGGTTTTTTTTTCAGTTCAGTTATCTCCATGTTTAGGTTGAGTGAGGAGCAATWCTGGGGTGAGATTGCTGGTAACAGGCTGCTCTGAGCTTTAAGGAAATAACCTGTAACACCAGCTCAGTGTTACTAATTCAGCAGTTTACATACTCAGAAATTAAGCCCATTTTTAGTGAGTTTTGTTAAAATATTGCTTGGCAAGCCCTTCAGTGTAACCACCAAGTACTGAAAATAGCTGTATCTGGTGCCTGCAGGGAGTGTTTAGGATTGTCTCCTTTGTAATCCCTTCCTAAGAGGGAGCAGATCTCAGGCAACTTTCCTAGTGTCTGTAATAATCTTTAGGAATAAATCCTTAGGAATGTGGGTACTTGGTATTTCTGCTGTTCAGAAAAAAAAAACCTGATTTGTGGACAAAAATGTGAGGAGAATATTGAGTCATTTCACAGCAATGAGAGGGCTGTGAGGGAGAGCCAGACTGGGGGAGTTTATTTAATTCTCCAAGATAAATGCTGATGGATGTTGTCCAGATAATTCTGCTGTAGAATCACAGAACCATKTGGGTTGGAAGGGACCTTAAASCCCATCTTGTTTCAGTCCCTGCCATGGGCAGGCACCTTCCACTGTCCCAGGGTGCTCCAAGCCCTGTCCARCCTRRCYTTGGACCCTTCCAGGGATCCAGGGGCAGCCMCAGCTTCTCTGGGKACCCTGTGCCAGGGCCTCCCCACCCTCACAGGGAGGAATTTCTCCCTRATTTCTAGCTTRCATTTCCCCTCTTTCAYTTTGAACCCATTATTCCTTGTCMTCAATATCCTGTTTTGTAGGAAATGGAAGGGAGAAGAAAACACTTCATTGTTAATCTGAACTTTGTCAGTTAGATTAGAAAATCTGGATTTGGAAATGTTCTCTAGAACTTTGTCGTGGCAGTGCACTGATTRTTTATCACTATAAGCCAGCAGCCTGCTCTGGTTAGGCTGGGGAAAATTTTACCCATGAAGAATGATAATAAAATGCAATAAATTACTAAAAGTACAAATTTAAAGAGTTTCATTAATAAATAGCCTTTTGGAAAAGGGAATTGATATAAAGCACACTTCAGAAGGGAAAAGCATTGAGAAATCTTCCTGCAATTAAAAACCTGTTTAATATTGCTGGCAATGCTCTAGTGGGTCAGAGCCTTCTTCCTGCCTTTGGAAATAAATGGGAAAGCCTGTTCCCAGTTTTTACAGTCCTTTATAGGCATTGGGCTAATGGATGTGGTGGGTTTTGCTGTCCCTGTGATTTTTGGGGTGGGGTCTCTTTCAGTGAATATTTCCAAGCTGGTGAAAGTGATTTTTCTCTCTCTGATTTTTCTCAATCCAAGTGCCATTGGATTGAGAATGTCCAATGTGTGTCCCAGGCTGCTGGTGGAATTTGTTCTCCCAGAACTAAGCAATCCCTTAAAAATACTCRAGATATTTGGGATGTGCTTTATCAGAAGCTCTAGACTAATAATGCTGTGCAGCTCAGGAGGGTTTCTGTATGGATGAGCAGTGTGCTGTTCCTCATCATAATCAGAACTTCCTTGTTCCAAGAATACACTGAAAAAGGCTTTGTGCTTGAACAGAACACACCTGCAAAAATTGCCAACTCATGTCCATTTATTAGATTTAAAATCYCTGTGATTGTACCATGGTCCATACACTTTTATCAAAATAGACTGGACTTTCAGCAAATTTGAAACTGTTGGAGGTGGGGTCRAAATGAATCACTTTATTGCCTCTCTTTTGGTCAGGCCTTTATGGGTTTGGAAATTTCAGTCCTCCTTTAGAAAAATGAGGGGTTGAGCAGAGCTTTGATTAAGGGATCCCTGGATCTTGTACATCTTTGGTTGTTAAAATTAAAGGAGCATTTAAATCTATCTTTGCCTTTGTAATCCCATTAGAGGGGGAAATGGCAGCACAAAGCCCCTCTGGCATGTGTCAGTGACTTGGCTGGCAGCACAGATCCAGCTGTTCTTCTTTAAAATAGTTTTATTTRGAATTTATTGCCTTTTCTCACGATGTTTCACCTCTTCCAAGGAAGGCAGGACGTGTGGAGAGCAGTTGATGCAAAGCCCAGAGCAGAAAAAGCCCTGCAGTTATTTGATGTTGTGAGTTTAATGCTGCCACCTCCATCAGTGCCAGCAGGTTGGATTTGGGTGTGTTGTGCTCAGTGCAGGGTGTGTTTCAGGTGCCATTTCTCAGCTGCAGATATCAAACTGCAGCCACCAGTTTTCCCATGTGTGTCACTTTATCTGTGTGAATCTTAAAGGAAGTGAGTGGGCTCAGGGTGCAGCTTTTGAGTTACACAGGGCCAAAGCCAGGGTGACTGGTGCTATCCACTGAGCCCCACTGCTGGAGCTCTCATGTTCCTTGTCATTTATTCCATCTTTAGTTAAATTACTTGAGTGATTTATACCCAGATCCTCTAATTGTGAAATCACTTGATGCCTGTTACATTCTCTTCCTGTACTGGTGGTGTAATCCTTCTCTTCCTTTCTCCCTGGATCTCCTGGTTCCTTTGGCTTGGGTTTTTTGTTCCCACRGGCTGTTTCTGAAGCTTGTTTGAGCTTGCTGTGCACAGGGGGTTGAATTTGAGTGCAGCTCCAGGAGCTGGGGGTGCCCAGGGATGATGATGATGTGTGTGCCACGAGGTTGCTTAGCACTGGAGCAGCCTCTCTGACTTGTCAGGAGCCCATTGGATGTGTGCACTCRTGTTTAATGGGCAGTGTTAAATTCCCTCTGTATGCCAAGAGAACAGGGAAATGTTAAATGCCGCCTTGGATCCTTCACCTGTGCTGTTCATGGTTCCAGRGAGGGGGAAAATGAGATCAGCTCCCACTTCAAAACAGCAAAGATGAGGCCTGGAGGAAGATATTCTCTACTACCTGTTGCTTTTTTCAGCCTTTCCACAGCACTGTTTTTATCCTTTCCTCACAGATTCCCAGCACTTGTCCTCTTTCATTTCTTTCTAGACCAAAGTTGCTTGTTCTGTACCTTACAGATGACTTCTGGTTTGTAAGAACTTTATTCTTAGCATTCCTCAGCAAGTTTCCTTAACCTCACAGTGAAACCCAGTGGGGAGGAAAGCTGTAAACCAAGACGTGTGTCTCATTCAGTGAGTGACAAAGATCAGAAATTCTCTTCTGACTCATTCATCCAACTGTTTGACATGGCTTTAAAAAGCCTGCAGTGGCAGCTTGGAGGCAGAGTACAGCTGCACTTAAAAGGCACTTGATTAAGGTGAATTTTGACCCTTAGACTCTGGATACAGGCTGTACAACAGTGCAGTTTGTTCCAATATTAACTATTTAATTGACTATTAAGGATGTTTGCTGATTTTTTTCTTGTGATAATCTATAGCTGCACAGTGAGCTAGGCTTGTCATTTGCATAGCCTTTGGTATTGACTGATTGCTGCTGGCAGGAATAAGCTGTCAGAAATGGCTTTTGTATCCTTCCTGCTGGAAGTCCCCATTAAGTAATAACCAGTGCTGCCTAGCAAATGGGTTGACAATTAAACACTTGTCCTAAGCCAGAGGCAATAAGCTTTCCCCTGCACCCCACAGYCCTGCAGAAYACAACCCTTTAGACCCTGTTTGGCAATTTTGGTTTTGTTCCTTTAATTATTGTAATTGCAGAGCAAACTGATCCAGGAGCCTGCAAGATGAAGAGGGCCCAGATATATCTTCATCCTAAAGCTCAGCATTTGTTGAATGATGATATCATTTCCTTTGAGCTACTGCACTGAACTGTGGCTGTAAACTGTGGCTATCTGTTTCCTTTCTGCAGAGGATGCTCCTTTTAATGAAAATAAAAACCTGCCTAGAGGATAGAGGGTGCAATTCCATGCAGTGCTTATGTGGAGCTAAGATCTGCTGCTGCTCGAGTTCGTGTGCTTTGTTTGAGGGAATGAGCTTGGCAAAAACTTCAGTAATGTTTTTTAATTTGTACAGAACTTGTCTTCTCTCAGCCTGGCTCCCTGAATCGGGGTTGTTCCAGGGTGATGAATGCCTGAGCACAGGGCTGGGAGCAGGATTGCCCTTTCAGCTCCGGGCTATCTGATAGCTGAGCTGTAACATGAAACCCTGAGATAGAGAAACTAAAACCAAGGTCAGCCTTCATTAGCGAGAACTCCATCAAAGCACAGTTCCTGTTACACACAAATGTGCTGCTGGATTCTGCTTTTTCCCAAGTCCTAGTCCAGTGGAGAATGACAACAGGTTTCCCCTGCTGCTCCCAGTGGGTGAAGCAGCATTTCATTAAACCCAAACCCCACTTTCTGCCTGGATGTTGGCGAGTGCRTGAGAACTGCTGAGCTCAGCCTGCAGCGAGCAGGGCTCTGTCATCCCTGCGGTGTCCCTTTCCCTGCCTGCCCTGCTGATGTCCCGTGTGCCCCTGCAGTTCCTGAGGGTGACCAAGCAGTACCTGCCCCACGTGGCCCGGCTGTGCCTGATCAGCACCTTCCTGGAGGATGGCATCCGCATGTGGTTCCAGTGGAGTGAGCAGAGGGACTACATCGACGGCACGTGGAACTGCGGCTACTTCCTGGCCTCCATCTTCGTGTTCATAAACCTCTTTGGGCAGCTCAGTAAGTGCCTTTGGTGCAACTCTGGGAATCCTGGCAGTGTGGGGTGCCTCAGTGATTTCCTAACAGCCCCTGACAGCTCAGAGCTGATAGTAATGCATGGGCTGAATGAGAAGAACTCTGAACTGACCTGCTGCAGCCTTTCCTGGAAGCAGCCATGGAGAGTTTCTTGTGACACACTGCCTCTGAGTCAGAGATGCTAAGGATCCATCAGGACAATCTGGTTTCAGTTCTGTACAYGAATCCATAAATGCAAACCACACCCAGAGCTGTCTAAATTAAATACTCCTGTTCTCTTAAATGGGTCAATGTTGAGATTTTCTCAGCCTCCTGTTTTTATGGGCATTCATCTCCAAGGCAAATTCTTACCWTGGAGAGGGGGCATTTAAGCCTGAGTGAGGCTTGTATCAGAAATTTTTCCAAAGCCCAGGAATCAAAATAATCCCAGAAGGAGTGCATTGCTSTGTGTGTGCTGGGTGGGCTCAGGCTGTCAGAAATGGAAAGAGGAAAAATCCTGTTCTGTTTATATTATGTTCCTGATTTACTGTTCCTGTTCTTATCTTGTGTCTAGATTTAGATTTTTTGCCCTCACTRTTTTGTGCAGAGGGTCACCTTAAATTAATGCAGTTACCAGTCCTCATGTCAAAGTGATAAAGGCTGTCAGTGTTTTCTGATGGAGGACTGGAGATAGATTTTGGGTTTTATCCTTTCAAGGATTACAGCACRATGGCCCTAACAKTTATCTCATGAAAGAAAAAGGCAARTCCAAGTCAGCATTCCTGCAGGAGGTTTCCAAGTGTAACTGTGTTCAATTTCCCCAACTCAGGTGGCTGTATCCTGGTGCTGAGTAGGAACTTTGTGCAATATGCCTGCTTTGGACTGTTTGGAATTATAGCATTACAGGTAGGAGGCTTAAATCTTCATCCCTTCTMAACTGTACCTTTCAAATCTCTCTTAGCCCCAGTACTCCCAACATGTTTAAATATAACTTGCAACCCTGGAATTTTTCTCCACCCTGGCTTAGYGCCAGTCCTTGATGGCATTGAACTATTTTGCTGCTTCTGTTCTCCTGATGKGCCCAATAGATGTAATTGCAATTAGTCAGCTTGGAGACATTCATTCAATACTTGACCTTGACCAATTTAGCAGAAGTAAATTTACCTGGATGTCAGTTAATGAGCCAAATGTGGAACTTGCAGTWGCTTTGGCCTTCAGCTGTGTTCCCATCACAAAGATCCAAACTGGTAGCATCCTCCCCCTACAAAACCAGGCAATTTTGGGGGGCATAAAGCACAAATCAAACTCTGACTTCCCTTCCCYACACTGATGTAATTACCTTGTTTCCTTCACTGTATTGTATTCATAATCAAATTCTGCTGTGGCTGATACAGACCTGAGATAGTAACAGAAATTCAGAACTTCAGTGTCATTTATATGGTGTTTTAACCTGTTTTATTCTTTGCCTAGACTATTGCATACAGCATTCTATGGGACCTGAAGTTCTTGATGAGGTATGCTTGCTTCTGGAACTTTTTATGGAAACAGAATGAAAACTGATAGAGGAAATGACATTTGTACWTAGCATATACTAGAAAGATTTTACAAGTGATGCCTTTGCATTAAAGAGGAAATGAGAGCTCTTAAAGAATCAGGAAAGTCTGTGTTAAACTGTAGACAGCAGGCTCAGGAAGGGAAAGGCTAATCCTAACCCCCTAGGATTCTGCTGCTAACCTGGCTGAGAGCTCTGCCAACTGTCTACACTTGATCACAGTTGCTTTTATTTCCTAAATGGCTAAAATAGCAACTCTGCTTCTGCATGACTGAAACCATTTTCTGAGAAAACTACAGCTTGCAGTCACAGGAGTGGTTTCTGGGATTTTAAACCTCCTAACACCATCCCTAAGGAGAAGACAAGATTATAAACATGAGCTTTCCTGTCAGGCCCTGAGTGATGGCTGGCTGTTGTTTTTCCACCCCTCTGAGGGGAGGCCAGCACAAGAGCTGCACTCTGGGCTCACACAGCCCTGTCAATGTGTAACTTCTCAGCAGTGCTGCTGCTCTGTTTTCTCAGAGCAACCTCTGAACTACTTTGGCATATATGGCTAAACCTGAGGTACAGAATAACTTTARCACAACTCAATTTGTGTTGTAACAGCCCCTGAAGCAACTGTGCCTGAGTGGTGGGTGCTGGACTTCCCTGGCAGGCTGTGTTCCCACCAATCCTTGCTGTGCTGGGAAGTCTRACACACACCAACACATCCCACGGTGTCACTCTCACATAGATCCTCACTCAAACTGTCAGATAAGACTTTGCAGATASAGATCAGTGCAAGCTGTACTAAACTCCTTTTCTTTTTTTTCTTTTTTTCCTTTTTCGTATTCGTGTAGGAATCTTGCCCTTGGGGGAGGTTTGCTGCTGCTCCTGGCTGAGTCTCGCTCGGAGGGGAAGAGCATGTTTGCTGGTGTCCCCACCATGAGGGAGAGCTCCCCAAAGCAGTACATGCAGCTGGGGGGCCGTGTGCTGCTAGTCCTCATGTTCATGACACTGCTACACTTTGATATGAACTTCTTTTATGTAAGTATCCCAGCAGGAAAGTATCAGTTGAGCAACTAGAATGTAGCACYGGTGCCCAGATGGGCTGCAGGATCTGCTCAGTGCTTATTGACTTAAGTAAAATTAATACTTTAGAAAAASTTATTAGGTTATCTGTGCCATGACAGCTGAACTTATCCAAGCTCTGCTCTGATGTTGATGTATCTATTTAAGAACTGTGTAAGTAAATGGCTTTTTTTTTTTCATGGCTTTTTTCCTYGCAGATTCTGCAGAACATTGTGGGCACAGCCTTGATTATCTTGGTGGCAATTGGCTTCAAGACTAAGCTGGCTGCCTTGACTCTGGTCATCTGGCTGTTTGGCATCAACATCTACTTCAATGCCTTCTGGACCGTGCCAGCCTACAAGCCCATGCACGACTTCCTCAAATACGACTTCTTCCAGACCATGTCTGTCATTGGAGGGCTCCTCCTYGTGGTTGCACTGGGTCCTGGTGGAGTCTCCATGGATGAGAAGAAAAAAGAGTGGTAACAGGAATAGCAACACTTCTTGGGACATACTGTACTAAGTCCAGAACTGATTCTCTATGGATTCAACAAAAACTGCCAGCATTTTACACGTACATGCCCCCTTCCTCTAAAAGGCACAGATGTTTTGAATTTGATTTACTGTGGCACCAGTAATACAATAGATAAAATCCTATTTCTTCAAGGAACGTTGCCTAGGCTAATTCTAACTTCCTAGATTTGGAACTAACCCAAGGAACCTGCATTTTGCTGATGCTTCAGTGAATTGCAGTAGAACAGTTGCTGTCTGGAATGTCAGCAATGTCTTAAAATTTGCAGAAAGGTGAGCAGATACAGCTGGATCATTCAGTGTGGTGTTGGGTTGTAGCTATAACTAAAAAWGTGGATCCCCATTCTTGCCCTTATCAAAACTGTCTTGTGCATAAGGAGTTCCATTGCTGGTTATAGCATTGCTTGTCAAGGTGGAAAGCAGCATCARAGAAAACCCAGAAAATCACTGTTATTTTGCTGCTCAGAGGCCTGTAATTCTCTTTGGTTTAACAG
Source organism: Alauda arvensis (assembly GCA_902810485.1). Taxonomy (NCBI): domain Eukaryota; kingdom Metazoa; phylum Chordata; class Aves; order Passeriformes; family Alaudidae; genus Alauda; species Alauda arvensis. Next base: position 68,463 of record CADDXX010000838.1, read on the forward strand.
GGAAGGGTCTTTCCTGCTCCTGAACAGAAAGCAAAAAGAAAACCCTGGAAGTAGTTGTACACCCTTCTGGGTAAGAAGAGGGAGAGGATTTTCTAACATGTCCCAGTTCTTCCCTTGAGRGGAACAAGGGGGAATCCTGTACTGTTAATCATGAATTCTGTATTGCTAATCAGATTTAAAGGAAGTGGGGGAGATAATCTTGAAGAGACAGAACTTYAGATTCTGTGAAAATTCTGTGCCAAAAGAATTCCTTATTCTACATTCTTTCCCCAAAAGTTGCCCCTCCTGAATTCCCRAGAAGGGAGCCAAGTTGTGCTGCAGGTTCCATAATAAAAGCTCCTTTCTGCTATGAACCAGCTTCCATCCATATATGCCCCAAAWTCATATTTGAATTGCAGGTTATTGGTGAAAATGCCTTGAGAATGACAGAAACTCCCCTTTTCTGTGCACTCAGTACTTGCCAGATGAGAGCAGTCCATCTCCTGATGTGTAGTCTTTGCTTCTTAGATTCACTTCTGCCAGTCTCYTGGCTGTCCAGGTCCCAGCTGACTGAAGAGCTGGGCTGCTGAGCTCTCCAGGACAGCCCCTCCTCTGCCAGCTCACACCCCCCTGAGCTGTGCAGGGTGGAAATGTGGACGTGCCCCCTGCTCCACAAACGGTTATTGGAGAGGAATGGGAGTGCAAAGCAGTGGAGAAGCAGCCAGGGATGCACCTTCCCTGGGAGGGTGAGGAGAGGAGGGCCCTGTTTGGCTTCTCAGTGCCACGACCTCTGTGCCATGACCATGCTTARTGCTGCTCAGGGGGAGGTGTTCTGTCCTCTCTTGGTCAGCTAGGTGTGAACCTGTTTCACTAGATTGTGGAGGAGTTCTAGACAGCATGAGCCCTACCAACTTCCTTCCATTACACTGATCCCTTGGTCTGTTGCCTCCCCTGAGGAAAATGCTCAGCTCTTGGTTCAGGGAGGAATTCAGCTGAACATCTCCAGTGRGAGCTGTTCCCCAGGGTCTCCTGATGAGGACACTCACCTGGACAGTTCAGTTAAACAGTTGGCTTTTTAGGAGAGAAAACTGGGCTGAAAGAACTAATGGAAAATAGAAGAGCACTGTTGAAAGGTTAAACCAGTGATTTCATCATCTTAAAGGGGATAATAGCCTCTGTAAGGGCAAGATGTGCTGCTGCTGGAAGAAGCCAGCTGCTATCCCAGAATAGTTAGGGTTGGAAGGGACCTCTGGAGATCATCTAGTCCAACCCSAGGTCCAGATTGATGGGAGGGGAATTCAGCATTAAGGTCAGGTCACTGATGCCTTTCTTTCCAAGGAAGTTTTGCAAGAGAAATGTTCCGTGTGCCTGGCTCTTCCTAAACAAACTGCTCCTTTCAGTCCCAGATCTSCAGCACAGCAGGCTTTCACTGTTTCACTTGCAGGTCTCACAACGGTTCCAGGCTGATCAAGGCAGCCACTCTGATACTGCTGTTGTTGTTCATAGTATTTATAAATYACATTAACTACTCCTGCAAGTAGCCCCTTGTCTTTCTCAACTTCCTTGTGTCCTGTCTAACTAAGGAGCTGGATGACAGATTAGTCTGAAGTATTGACCAGTTTCCTCTGTGAAAATCAAGTTCCCTTTCCAACAAAAGACCCTAGAAAAGGAACTGTTGCTGTCCCCTGCAGCAGGAATACTTCCAGGGGCACAGTTAGGTGGAGGGCATTATCAGATACTTCTAGGCAGCACAACGTGCAGACTTATTAACTGTGAGTCCTGATGCAGAAGATTCTGGTTTCCTACATACACTGCTGTACTTGTGCATCTCCCAGAAATACAGTGACCTCTCCCCATGGCTGAGAAGCTCTCACAAGCAGGATGTCAGCTACCAATTGGCTCTGCAAAGTGTTCTGGAATTCATTCTGAATATATTTTTGCTTTCTATGTGAAAAAAAAAAAAAAAGAAATAAGTATAAAATCTCATTTTATGCTGTATTTTGTACCTTAGTTGTGTTTGAAAATGTTTTGATTTTTGAAAACAATCAAAATAAAACAATGGCATCTTTGTATCCACTTGGCGTGTGTGGCTGGTGATGCTCCACCACTGAGCTGCTGTGCTTTYCTGCCTACCAAAAACCAGCTTTCTGTGAAAAACTGAGCTGTCTGGACTTGACTGCAGCAGGCATCCTTCCCTTGGTGTGGGGCTGGCTGGAAGCTCTTGGAATGCAACTTAATTCCACCCCATCATTCCCCTCCACACCTGTAGCAGTTAACTGGATTGGGCAGACACTTCAGCCTGTGCTCCCATTGGAATTGTTACACAACAGGCTTCAGGCCAGGCATTTAATATTTATCATAGAATTTATTTCCCATTGGTTGCTTTCTTGAAGTTTTTGGGTTTTCGATGGTGGCTCTTGAATTTCTTCTTTAAAGGGCCTGTCTGTTTCTGTGGAGAAAAAAGAAGTTAATCAGCTTATTTCCAACATCCAGATTAAACCTTCAACAGAAACTGAGTGTGATCTCCTTCAACAGAATGAGCCCAAGTCTGCTCAAAGAGCCAGRATCCTGCAGCTCAGCAGCCCTTTCTGATGGTTTCATTAGGTACAAACTGACAGGCTCCCTGCAGCAATGAATCTAAACTTTATCCAGCCCTAACTTTCTAGTTTGACACATGTATAAAATAAGGCAGTGCCTCAAAGGTGGGAAAAAATGGTCTAGAGGGACTCTAACTGCAAAACAGTTTAATTTTTTTGTGTATTTGGAGGACCCACATCAGCTGTCCTTCTAAGATGGTGTGGGGCAGGCTCCCACCCAAGAGGAGCTGTCTGTGCAGGCAGGAAACATCCCTCCCTAGCCCAGCCAGGATAAATATTGCCTGGCAGGAATTCACACCTCGAGATGCAAGTCACTGTCTGCCACACAGGGAAAAATCTATTCTGAACAGCTTTGCACCTTCTGCTGCTTCCCAGACAGGAATAGCTGGAACACCTACGGGATGGGATCCCAGCTCCACACCCCCTGCTGCTGCAGGCATGGGATGACTCCCACCTTTCCTCTCTTGCCAGCTGCTCTGCTGCTGTCCCTCCTTGCCCCGTGCTCTCCGTTCTGCTTGGCCCCGTCGTCCTCGCTGTCTGTCACAAAGTCATCACTGCCCTTYGTGGTCTGTGGAGCTGAGGGTTTTTTTTCTGGGAAGAGTGCAGCTAAAAAAAGATACAGTTCAAAATCAGTTCCCTCTGCCTCCCCTAAATTTGCTTTAAAGCTGCTTCCGATCGCCAGGCAAATGTGTGTCACTACTGAAATACTTGGGAAATACACATGCTGGTGTTTTATTGGAAATGTGCCTTGGTGCTCTTTCTGTTCCCCTTCTGGGAACGTCAGCACAGGTGGTGCCATGTTTACACCCTTCTCCTGCAGCAAGATGGATTTGCACCTCCAGATCTAAGTCAGAACAGCCTGRCCACCTTCTGTCAAGGACTTGCTGAGAAACAAGGAGAGTGGAGATCCCTAAAACAGCAAATCCCAAAAGTGGATCTTGTATCCCTTCCCTCACACCTTCCATGCTCCAACTCGTTATTACTTAGCATTAACTATTCCTTATTTGGTGGTGCTAAGCTTTTCCAAAACCCAAGGACTCCCAGCTGGATRAAGTCAGGTGCCTCTGGCACACTAGCATCAGACAGCAGTGTAAGGAACCCAGGAGACAATCAACCAGCCAACTCCCTTGAGGACATGGATGACCCCAAGGGTCTCACTCACGTGGGTACAGGTCACTCATGCTGTCATCTGTCTCCTCTCCATCCTCCTCGCTGGACTTTGGCTCCCAGAACTCCTCTTTCCTGTGAGGCTGCCTGCTCCCATTCGTTTGGTCATCAGGGTGCTGTGGCCTCTGCTTCTTCTGTCTCAGGCAGGCAGGGACGTACTCCACTCCTTCCCTCTGGCATTCCTCATCTAAGAATGAGGGTCAGGATCAGCTGCCCAGCCCCTCAGGCCTCCCATTCCCAGCTGTAGGAAATGCAACTCAAAAATACATCCACATCTACAGTGATACTATGGACCAGGGAAGATGTTAGCTCAGATTGTGCTGGACACATGAATCACACTCCCTGGGGGAGTTTTASAGCTCATCCTCTTAAGGAAGGATATTCCAAGGTGTTTGCTAGAAGCCAATTGTTCCTTGTCTTTGAGACATTCCTTCCTAGCTGAGGAGGACACATAGTAACACACTGCTGTCCATTTAACAAAGCTGTCCCACCCATTTCAGAGATACGCTGGAATCTCAAGGGCTCAGGAAAGAAATGCTGCCTGGTACAGCTTCAGAAAAGCTACTCACACGTTTTCAGGGCCTTCTGGTAGCGCTTCCCTTGGACGTGGYGCAGGACGTGCTCTGGAAGCTTGTTGATGTGTCTGAGGGTGAGCTTGCAGAACAGCTGGTGTCTGACACACACAAAAAACCAGCAACAGAGTTAAAGTGTTCTATGACTTCAGGAATTTTCACTTACAAGCACTGCAAGTTGCTCAAAGTTGATAAATACTTCATAAAGCCTTTCCCAGTCTCCCCAAATCCACAAAGACCTAAGAACTCTGTAAAGCCCAACCACTTTATGTCTGCGACTGAACAAAGTGTAAAGCACAAGACACAGGAGGGAGAATACGTACAAATTCTTAGTGCTGGGCACTATGTGGGGCTCAAACGTGCCATAGTCGAACTCTCTGGCTGCCTTTATGAGCCTCTGGTACTTCTTGCCGCTGGTGTAAGCCTGCAGCTCCGACAGGCGGCACGGCAGCTCGTGTCCTGTCAGCCTGCACCTCACCTGAAAAAACATGAACGGTCAGGAAACCAGAGGTTTACCCCACTGAATGTCACAATCAGTTCGGTTGGAAAGAACCTCCGAGACCATCGAGCCCAACCTACGACCGATGCCCACCTTGTGAACCACACCGCGGCACTGAGGGCCACGTCCGGCCCTTCCCCAGGCAAGGGGACCCCACCGCCTCCCTGGGCAGCCCCTTCCAATGTCTGATCACCCTTGCCGTGCCCATCGCAGGGTTCGGGAGGGCAGGACAGACCAGCGCTCTGCTCCCCAGCGCTGGACAAACACCTCAGGGCAGGAGCTCGCTGGGGCCGAGCCCATCGGGTGCCACGCGGCCCCTCAGGGAGGCGGCCCCGTCCCCTCAGGACCCTCAGGCTGCCCCCTCAGCCCTCACAGCCCCCACACGGCCGCACCTTGCCCGGCCCCGCGGGGCTGAGCAGCGGGTGTTCCCTCAGGAAGAGCCGCTCCGCCTCGGGCACCTCCGGCACGGCCGCGTCTCCACCCGGGCCCGGCGCCGCCATCGTGAGGGGCCGGGCCCGGCCGCGTTTCCCGTTCCGGGGCAGGGCGGGGGCGGCGGGGCCGGGCCGGGGCTGCCATGGCCGCGCTGCTGCTGCTGCGGGCCGGGCCCAGGCTGCTGAGGGAGCGGCCGGGCCGGGGGAGCCTCGGGACAGCGGGGCCGGGACGGGTAAGCCGCTGATCCTGTCCTCAGAGCCTGTCCCCTCACCCTGTCCCTTCATCCTGTCCGCTCATCTCGTCCTCTGATCATGTCCCATTATCCTGTCCCCTGATCCTTTCCCTTTCTCTGGTTTCCTGATCATCTCCAGTCATCCTGTCCCCTCACCCTGTCCCCTCACCCTGCCCACTCACCCTGCCCACTCACCCTGATCATGTCCCATTATCCTGTCCCTTTCTCTCGTTTCCTGATCCTGTCCCCTTATCCTGTTCCCTGATTCAGTCCCCTCATCCAGTCCCCTCTCCTGTCCCTTGATCCAGTTCCCTGATCCAGTTCCCTCATCCTGATCCAGTACCTTGATCTCATCTCTTCATCCTATTCCCTCATCCCTCCTCTCATCCTTCRTCCTGTCCCCTGATCCTGTCCCCTGTACGTCCTTGTTTCTGTCCAGAAGAGATTGTGTTTGCTGATAGTGTGGATGGAAGTTCATTGCTGTGCTAGAGGCAGCTCTGTAATGGAAATTTTATATTATTTCATTTAAATTATAGCCTRACCCATAGTGTWTCACTGGYAGTTGCTCATTTGAGAYTKAAATCRRTGGATAAACARTATTTCACRCAGTCATCAAGTTCACTGGTATCACCTAGATACAAGTTTTATAAAGCAGCAMCATTTCAAAGGTTCTTTCTTATTCTGTGTAGGCATCACAGTGCYTGATCAGAAGAACATTTTTTGGATATCCCTTAACTCAGGGAGGTTCTAGTTTGGTTCAAAAGACTAAAGGTAAGAAAATACTTGCCTGGGGTTCTGCCCTGTTTCACCCTAGTACCAAAATGTGATATTTCCTGCAGAATTTAGTGTCTCTTCTCTGAATCCTGTTCCTTGTTCTGGTTTTCTGTAGATGTTTGTTTGAGGTTCTGCAGACCACGAAGTTCCACAGCAGCTGCAGGCACATCTGGGGAGGATGCCTTGCTGAAATGGGGCCTTCTCCTCGTCCCTCTGACCACCTTTGGTCTCGGCACATGGCAGGTACAAATAAATATTTCATTTTTTCAAAAAATGAACACTTAAGGACTGTCAAGTTTTTCCATCTTAGTTCAGACAACAGGCAGGTTGAAGATTTGCTTTTACATTACATTCCTGTTTTCCAAGTGTCCACTTGTAAGTCTTTAAAGGAAGTCTTTTCTTTTATGCTTTTATTTTAGCATAAATATTTCCTCAAATTAAATTCAGTAGCCTCTATTTTCATATCTCCAATTACCCTGATTTAGGCCAGCTCTGATGAGAAAATTCAGACTAAGATTTTAAGTCCTGCTGGGGTTGTTACATTGCTCTGTTCTACCCTAAGGAGTTACTTTTGTGTTTGTTTCCTTCCAGGTTCAGCGCCGCAAGTGGAAATTGGATTTGATTGAACAGCTGGCATCAAGGATCAAAGCAGATCCCATCCCTCTGACATTAGAGTATGGAAACAGGGATGGTTTGTTGTCTACAGACTGGGAATGTTAGATATGGACCATGCACTACTGAGCTTGTGCTGAACTGACCTGCATGAAAATGAAGGGATGCAATGGAAATTGGGATATGCCAGCAAATTAGGAAGAGATCCTCATAATTTCTTTTTACTTTTAGTAAAAGGATAAGTCAGTTCTTTCCTAAATGCTTGGGGAAGGATGATTCTCTGTTCAGGAGAATGTGGGATGTAATTGATAGGATTTTTAATCCTGCCAGGGAGGACTTGGGTGTCTGTGGTGTCCCAAGGATTTTGTTACTGCAACAGGGAGTCTTGGAGCACCAGCAGGCCCTGCCCCACATGTGGAGAGATTTTTAAGGTCACTTGGTCACCTGGCACAACTCTCAGAAGGGTTCAGTYGTTGGATTTCATGGTCTGGGATGGGAAAGAAATTATTCCTATGGCTGGATGCACAGGCAGTGAGTCCACCAGCTCTGTGATACCTGGGTTGGAGAGATCATGGAACAGAACTCCTCCCTGGATGCTCCTGATCATCTCTGTTTGATTCTCTGGGACACTTGAAATACAATAAGCCATATTTCACGAGCTGTTTGTCTCCTCTGTTTGCCAACAGGCGCCATCCAGAGCGAACCATTGGGGAAAACGAGAATCCCGCAGTAAAATCTCCCGACTGAATTCACCCAGCACAGCCATGATTTTGCTTTCCTCTTGCTCCATGCAGCCCCATGGAACTGAAGGAGCTGGAGTACAGACCCGTGACSGTGCGAGGGCGCTTTGACCACTCCAAGGAGCTGTACCTGCTGCCCCGCTCCCTGCTGGACCCCGAGCGGGAGGCGCGGGAGGCGGGCAGGATCACATCCCACCCCGAAAGTGGGGCCAACGTCATCACCCCCTTCTACTGCACACAGCTGGGGTGAGTGCTGAGCCCTGCTCTGTGCGCCTCAGACTYCTGGCTCTGACAGATTTTAGCCTGCTAACTTTTCCCCAAGGAAAATTTCTCAGGAAAACTTCTTAAAACAGTCTTGGCAAACAACTGTCCTTTCTCAAAACAATCCTTCTCCAGGTGGTGTTTTGATGTTTCTCTGGTTTAACCAATGGGATTAGAGAGGTGTTGTTCCTATTCACCCATCATGTTAAGTCTGTATTGGAACACCTTATAAAAGCTAGTAAGAATTAGACATAAAGCTTTTTTATGCTCTTCGCCTTCTGAAATATTGGAGATGCCTTATCTTTTTTTTTTTTGTGTGTTCTACAATGACACTGCTCCATGGGAGCACTCACTTCTCCTTGGAAAAGCTGAATCCTGGTGGTTGGGTTTGTATCAATCACTCCCTGCCTYAAAAGGCATCTCTCAGTCTGTGACATCACTGAGGCTCAATTTGAAATAGTATTGAAATTTCTTTATAATATGTATTCAGTTAATAGCAAAAGTGGCAGCAAACAYRTGGGTTGCTTCTTTCTKTGGTCTTTAGTTCTGGGCAGSAGCAGGAATAAATTCCCTTTCCCTCCTGAGCAGTACTTCTGTATGTAACTCTAGGGTCACGATTTTAGTCAACCGAGGATTTGTGCCCAAGAAGAAATTGAAACCAGAGACCAGGCTGAAGGGACAGGTAAGGGGGATACAGGGAATGGGGGGTGTTACTTTGTGCTCCTTGATCACCCACAGGCTCTCACTAATGCAGAAAGGCAGGAGCTCTGTTCAGCATCATGGGAGGTGATTTAATTAGTCCCTGCACTTCTCAAAGACAGCAAACCTTTGTTTCCCACCTTTTTGTTAAATGGTTGCAGGGAGCAACCACTTCTTTTATGCTCAGACCCTTCAAGGGCCACRTYTTCCTGACAGCACTTGRTGTGTCAGAATATGAAATCAATCTYGAAACATTCCTTTTTTCTTTCTGCACTTCTCCTCAGATTGAAGATGAGATTGATCTCACAGGGGTGGTGAGGTTAACAGAAAAAAGGAAACCYTTTGTGCCTGAAAATAACATTGAACAAAACCGCTGGCACTACCGGGACCTGGAGGCCATGGCCAGGGTGACTGGTGCTGAGCCCATCTTCATCGATGCAGATTTCAGTAAGTCACAGAGGAACCCAGCCCCTTGTCCAACTGACATCCCTCTCCCTCCCTTTCCCCTCAGTTCTCTCCCTGTGCTTTGTCAGCTCGCTGTTTTGAAGGTGACAGGGAGTCTACAAGAGAGCTGAAGGGGGACTTTTGTCAAGAGCATCAAGGGGGGTTGGCTTCAAACTGCCAGAGGGCAGGGTTAGATGGGCTGTTGGGAAGAATTCTTCCTTGTGAGGGTGGGGAGGCCCTGGCACAGGTTGCCCAGAGAAGCTGTGGCTGCCCCTGGMTCCCTGGAAGTGTTCCAGACCAGGCTGGATGGGGCTTGGAGCAAGCTGGGATAGAGGAAGGTGTCCCTTCCAACCCAAACCATTCTGGGATTCTATGAACTTGTGACCAGCACTGCCTGAGGGAGAGCAGGGGGTATCCATCCACCAGATTTATCACCTTCCCCTGTCACACAGTGCAGAGAAGGACTGAAGGTGGCTGTGTTGTCCCCACAGGAAGCACAGTCCCCGGGGGACCCATCGGGGGCCAGACCAGGGTGAGCCTGAGGAACGAGCACATGCAGTACATCGTCACCTGGTAAGGGACAGCCCACCTGGGGGCCTGCTCTGGATGAGCTGCAGAAGCCCAGCTTGAACCCAGATAGCTCATGCCAAGTGGTTTGACTTGGTTCTTGCAGCTGTCTTCCAGTCCACCCTGGAAAGGTGCCAACATGTGATTTTTTCTCACAGGTACAGCTTGAGTGCTGCAACTGCCTTCCTGTGGTACAAGAAATTTATACAGAAGCTACCTCGGTGAAACACCTTCGTGCTACAGCCAAGAGCAGACTTTTAAGGATAAGAAGCCTGATCACTCCTTAATAATAAAGCACYTGGAATTCCAGAGCAGTTTCAGCAAACATTATCAAGCTGCAAACGGACTTGAAGCAATCCCCGCAAACTGAGCTCCCGCCAGTGTGATCTGGCTGCAGCTTGGGAGCACTGAACTTCAGTAGTGATCACAAGATTACATTTTTCTATGGTGTTTGGTTGTAGGATACATTTGCAGCAAGTAGTCCTTCCTGAAGTCAGGAATGGCTCCCAGCAGCTGCAGCAGAATAAATACAGGCCTACAGGTCTTTGCCTTGTGACTTGCATCATGCATCTTACATGGAACAGCAGCAAACCTGAATTAAGAGGTCTCTGTGGTCACCCAGGTCTAGCTGGGGAAGGCAGCCCGTGGCTTTTCAAGAGGATGAGAGCTGGCAAAAACAAGCAGCTACCACAGCTGGAGCCTTGGTAGCCCCCCCAGTGCCACCAGACCAAGTCAGCACTCAGCAAAAGAGCCACAGGAAGGTCATGATTCTTCCTCCCTCAGCCTGCCTTCACTGCAAGAGGCACTGCAGGTGTGGAAGGTTCTAACCCACTGTAACCCATTTCTGAAGTAATGAGAAATCAACACCTATTTCCAATTTAGATTTGCAAAACCAATCCAGGCTTAAAGCCAAAACTAGCCCAGCCCAGTCAACTTAAAGATCCCATAGCATGTGCAGCTGAGCTGCTGGGCTGTGTGTTCCAGAAAGGAGTTATTACACAGGATGAGTAATTAAGGTAAGTKATTCCAAGCAATAACCTGTGCAGCTTTTCTGCCCAGCACTATTCTGTCACTGTAGGCACACAAGTGCAGCAGTGCCACTGTGCTACTCCCCCTGCCTACAACACTCCACAAACAGACACCACTGGAACAGCTGGGGTTTATTATGTACAGAAAACAAGGTGCAATGCAGTACATCTTCAGCCCAGCTTTGTGGCCAGCTCTTTCGCCTTTGCTTTTTCCAGCTTTGCAATGCGAGCCACCGACTTTGGACCCAGCACGTTCCCGCCCCAGTGACGGCGGATCTGCAAGGAAGGGACAACAGGTTAGAGACCTCMTCCATCTCACTGTGTCACTCAGTTCTGCACAAGGGCAAGAGCTCCCTYAACTACAAAGTCCTGCACATTTCAAGCATTGCACTACATTTTAGGGCAGCAAAGAGAAAAGTTTAAGATCTTTCCCAATGAGGGATGCTGGATTAAGCTATCCCATAACTCCTAGATTTGGGATATGGAGTTTAGGTAGAAGCTGTTGCCCTGTCTACAATCCTTGCCCAAGGATTGCTGTTTACTTCTAACATGGGGACAGCTTTCATGTTTTACCCCATTCTCAGGTAAAGAATCTGGGTACACTGTAAGCAAACCTGGGTGTAACACACCCAAGTATAAACTGATGCCACTATGTCCCAATTCTCCCTTCTGGGAATGTTAACAGTGTAAAAAGAYAAGGCCACCAGCACAGAGAATCTTACCTCATCATATCTGTCATTGTAGTTGGTCTTGACAGCCTCCACCAGCTTTGCAAGGGCCCCCTTATCCTCCCTGTTGATGACAATTTCAGTTCCTTTAGAGCCTTGATTTAACATTTCCCATAAATATTTTGCCATAGAATTTGAGAGCATCTAGTGGCAACCCAATTTTTCAGGTTAAGTAATGGGTTAACACTCAGAATCTGCATTGCTCAGATTTTAGAGTAAACACCCTTTTGGTAAACCAAAATAATCTGCACCTTCAGGATTCATTAGAGGAATTTTATCAGACACTACAGAGGTGTTATTTTAATTTTACTACTTCAGAGAGACCAAGACCCTGTGCTTAGAGGGGAGTTTGCTTTTTTCCACAAGACAATCCCACAACACTTACGGGTTAACCTGGGTGAAGGCCACGGAGGTGCAGGTCTTCCTGTGCACCAGTCTGCCCAGCCTGGCTTTGCTCTTGATGATGCAGTAGGGAACCCCCATCTTRCGGCACAGGGCAGGCAGGAAAACCACCAGCTGCAAGGGAAGGGAGTGCTGAGTAACTGAGGGACAGCAGCCCTTTGTGCTGGGTGCCAGCCTGRGCTGTGGCAATTGCTCAGTGTTAAAAAGCTCGTTTTGCTCTTCASTGCTGCTTCAGGTGAAGAAATTCACAACATCATTGCAAGGGCCCAGCCTCACTGTCCAACCAGGACAACTACAAACACACACAAGCATCCCAGTTTGGCAAATGTGYACTTTTTTCATGCATTCTCTYTCATGCAATTTGTCCTAACATCYMTTTTTKSCYTWAAA
>CADDXX010000838.1:83527-96018 GCA_902810485.1 Alauda arvensis
GAGAAGGGCGGGGCTAAGCGGAGGACGAAGGGGCTGTAAGGGGAGAGGGGAGGGCCTTTCATAGAATCCCGGAATATTAAAGGATTTAAAGGGACCTTAAAGATCGTCTCTTTAGATCTTTAAGGGCCACCTTCCACCAGACCAGGTTGSTCCAAGCCCCGTCCAGCCTGGCCTTGGAGACCACCCGTTTTGGGGCAGCCACAGCTTCTCTGGGCACCCTGCACCAGGGCCTCAGCACCCTCACAGAGAAGARTYTCTTCCCAATATCCCTGAMCTGTAATTCACATGCCGATGTGAATTGCGCATATATTATGTGTGATCTCATTTCATATGCATAGGAAATTCACACACATATCCATATATAGGAAATTCACAAATCCACGTATATATTATCATATATTATACCTTATAACATAGTAATGGTTATTTGATATTACATATTAATTGCCATTAATTTAATAACGTATTAATTGTTATTGTTTGAATTTTAAGTATGCAGAGGTGGATTTGTGTACTTTTTTCTTYAGATCGAGGATGAAACTCAAGTCTCTCGAGCAACCCAGGGTGAACAAGATAACTATGAGATGCATGTCAGAGCTGCAAATATCGTGAGTAGCACTGCACTGTGCACACCTGTGGGCAGCACATCCTGCAGGGGCTGTTGGGTTCATTTTTGGATCTATAACACTCCCAAGGACTGCTGCCAAGAGGGTAACTTCATGTTTAGGGTTGGGAAGGCTGGGTCAGAATCCTCGTGTATTGTGGGAGTTTTTATCCAAAGTTTGGGCAGCTTGGGAGATCTTGGAACTGGAGCAAAGCCCTGCTCTGATGTGTGTTTTTCTGGCTGCTGCAAGGTCCGAGCTGGTGAGTCCCTGATGAAGCTGGTGTCTGACCTGAAGCAGTTCCTGATCCTCAATGATTTCCCCTCTGTGAACGAGGCCATCAACCAGCGCAACCAGCAGCTGAGGAGCCTGCAGGAGGAGTGTGACAAGAAGCTGATTGCCCTGAGGGATGAGATCTCCATTGACCTGTACGAGCTAGAAGAAGAATATTACTCTTCCAGGTACAAATAGGGCAGTGGACTCTGCCTTACAACTCCAGGCTTTTTTTTGGGGTAGTTAGTCCAGAGCATCAAACAGCCRTTAGAGTATAGGTGTTGAGAATGTTCCCAAAAAAATTCAATCCTGCTTTTAATTAGGTCAGACTTTTTTCTGCAACTAAAGCAACTGCCTTTTCCTTGTAGATCCCCTGCAGGGTGTAAATGTCCTGGGAAGGACATCCCAGGTTTGATAGGTAATTTCCTTAGGCTCCTGTTATAATCATTAGAAAAGAAGATGAATTTCCTTGGTGGAAATCCCTCTGAAGGAGCCTCTGGCTCTCTCCCTACAGACACCAGCTTGCTGAGCTGGGTCCTGGTGTCACCTCACCTTCATGGTGAGTGCTTTCACAAGTGACCTGGTCACACATTGTGCCTTTTCCTTCACAGTCCACTGCCCCCAGCTGCCTCCAGTCCTGCTGGGGTCAACATTTGCAAGGAGCAAAAAAAAAAAAAAAAACTTGCTCCGTTTCATTGAATTATGAAGTATTGTGATAGGATTTTCTAAGGAATGACTTATTACTGATTTGTTTGTGGGATTTTTAATATTTTTAAAAGCCTCTTATTYAGCAAACAGACTTTAGAGAGTTCAGACACTTTATTTTTTATTTTTTTGTCATGCACTCCAGCACTTCTAGTTAATGATGCAGTAAATGAAARCAGAAGAAAACAAATGTAACCTGGTTATCTTGGCTGCACTTTCCAAGCTAAGTGAAGTCAGTGCARTAATTCTAGGATTTTTTAAACAAACATTTAACTTTAAAAAAATCTTACTTAAAATTTAACTGACCAGGTTTTCTATGTTTGCCTTTTCCTTCTTTCTAAGAATGTTGAATGCCTATAACCCCAGCTAAGTCAACTAAATTGCTCAATATCTTTTAAAGTAAGGCAATTGTTTATTAATAATATATGTATTTTAAGAGTAAAAAGATAATAATACGACACAGCTTAGAGGTACAAGTTTAGAGTTGTTTTTCAAGCTTTATTCAGTTTTTTGAGGAGGTTGTGGTGATCACAAACCCAAGCTCCTGTGCAGGTACTGATAGGTCCATGACATAGCAGTGAGCTTATCCAGTGTGGTGTGGGATGAGAGTTCCCCACGTGTGCCAGGTGTGCTTTCCTCAGCCTGTCCCCAAACTGCCACCACTGTGTGCTGGTCACTCTCACCTCTGCACTGAGGGGTTCTGGCCATGCTGGCATGGTCTGGTCACCTGCCTGGCCCCAGGTGCTGACAGAACTAACATGGAAGCACAAATGTGCATCACATGGATTTGCCTTCCTGCTCTTTCTTATGGGTCCTGAGGTGAGGAAACCTGGCAACTCTGCAGAGCTGTGATCTGAGACTTTGTTATCATGTAGCACTTGGTCATTTGCTTTTAGCACTTCCTCCCTTCCTGTGCTCTTTCCTGTCTTTTTCTGCACCAAAGAAATTGTGTCTGTGTAAATACAGAAACAGTGATTTGTTCAAAGTCCTTTTATAATTAGAATACTGCAATATTTTTAATGAAATCTTATTGTTTAACGTGAGGGAAAGGGTTTCTGTTATGTCACAGCCATGTTTCAGTGGCTGTCAGCACAACAGCCTGTTTGCCCCCAAAGGGGAGTTCCTTGCTGTCCTGGGAATGCCTCTTCAGTTTTAGGTCAGGTGTTTGCCAGGCTTTTCATGTGCACATRGGGCTTTTGATGAGACCCAAAAGCATGTCCTTGAAACTAAACCCAAGRAGATTGTCCTGAAGGAATCTTTGCTTTCCTGCCCTGTGATCAAGTAGTTWTCTAGAGCTGTCYCTCTGCTGGGTGCCTCAGGGGAGTAGTAAAATCCCTTCCATACCCTGAGGAGCCATCCCAGGACAGAGCAGCAGGCTGGGCTGTGCTCCTGGGCTGTGCAGAGCTGCTCACTGACCCTGCCTTTTGAGGAGTGTTAGCTGAGAGCTGGAGCTCAGACTCTGGAACTGTTCTAACTGGGGCAGCAGGAGAAGAGTCATGATTCTGACACAGCTGAAATGTGGTTAGCAACTCCCCTGCCATGATGTGTGGTCAGGTTCTCCTGGGAAATSGTGGCCTGAGGTCTGTGACAGAACAGGAGTTGTAATTCTGGTTCAGTCCTGATGGTCTTTGGTAACTGAACMCAGCTCCACTGTTTTTGGGGCTGATCTTCCACAGGATTTTACAGAAGCCCCAGATACAAAACATGTATCCACTGCCTTCTCACTTCTCCTGCAAAGCCAGCTGGGTGGTGCTGCCAGAAAAGAGCTCAGCTTGCACCTAGTGCTTTGTGTGCTTGTTCCCCACAGTGGTAACTGCAAGTCCAGCTTGCCTTCTCTCATCCTAACCCCCAGAGCTGCATTTGTGTTCCATTGCTCCCTCCTCTGAGATCACAGGAGCTGTCTTGAGTGTGGGGTTAAATCTCACATGTTTCATGTTTGTGCAATATGAACTGTCTCATATTTCTATACTTAAACTATTTCCCTAAGCATCAGTCCACACATTACAAATGTAAATAAAGCTGCAACAACAAAATCACTTGACCCATTGGGTTTGTTTTTCTCTGAATGCAAGCTGCTTTCTGCTCCAGCACTCACTTTGTCTTGGGTGTCTCTTGTGTGTGCAGCTCCTTYTTCTCTTTGGGATTTGTGTTGGTTTTGTTCTGGTTCCTTCCATGTTTCTTTTTAGTTTTGGCCCTTCCACATTATRTTTTCCTCAGAGTATGGGCAGGAATTAGCCAGTTTAAAAACCTTATTTTCCCACATTGCTGGTCCATCCAGGTTTGGAATGCAGCCAGCTGCTTTTAGAAGCACTGTTAGCTCAGGCTCTTTGGGAAAAGGCAGGAGCTGTCAGTAYTTTCTAATGAAGCTTCAATGGAAGACCCAAACCTGTGGAGCAATTTATTTTTTAAGGACAGGGGTGCAAATAGGATTCTTCTTTCTTTTGACAGGGACAGGCCCCAAAACAATTGTGGCAGGTTTTTTTTCTGAAGTAAAGTTTAGAGCAGGATTTCTATTTTTTCCTCACATAGGTTGCAGTCTAATTCCAAGTAAAATAATTGTGGGTAAGGTCCATGTCTCACTCATCAGGAGCAGAACTCACATATTTAGGGGTGCCAGGACTTCAGCTCAGACCTTTTCAGAGACTTGGAGTGTCTGGGTTAGAATTGAGCCTCTGTTTTAGTTTGTAGCCAGAGTTGAGTCTCTGAAATTACCCCAATCCTCACCAGGCCCAAGAGGATTTAGGACCAACCCTTAGGGGGGATATCTTAGGCAAGGCCAATGGCACAGGACTTAGGATGATTTCATGAACACAGACCTTACATCCAGCATTTATTTTGCCATTTTCTTAATTCTTTGCTTCTGTCTTGCTCCCTCCACCCTTTCCATCCCTCCCCTCCTCTGTCACCACACCTGCTCTCTCCTCACTGGGGTTGTTTGTTCTGGAAAGCTACAGTCTGTGTGACAGCAATGATCTCCCGCTCTGCGAAGCCTACTGGAGACAAGACTTTGCCACGCTGTCCCCCGAGAGCCTCTCGATGCCCCTGGCGGCTGCCGCAGCAGAGCAGAGCGTTGCCACCTCGCAGAGTTCCACCCCGTCGCACCCCCACGTGAACGGGCACGGGGCGGGCCCCGCCGAGCACTCCTGAAGAGGATCCGCTGCTGCCGGGCGGGATTCACCCCGGGATGGCCCTGCCGAGGTCCATTTATCCCGGGATGGCCCTGCCCGCTTCATCCCGGGATGGCCCCGCCGCGGTTCATCCATCCCGGGATGGCCCCGCCGCGGTTCATCCATCCCGGGATGGCCCCGCCGCGGCACCGCGCTGCTGGAAGTCTTCCTCCTGCTGTGCTGAGCAAGCGGCTCCTGCCGTCCGGAGGAGGCACTGGAGCTGTCCTGGCAGCGTTCTGCTCCCTGCATGGCTGCAGTGCTTCCTCCACGCCAGGACCTTGCCAGGAATGTTCCTGTCCCTTAAGAGATAGAGATACGTAGACACAAAGTGAATCTCGTTGTTGTAACAAATTAGAGTCAGGTTTGCTTTAMCGTGATAGTTAGGTGTAGAGTTCTTTAGAAGTACAGTTTGTTTCCATGTGAGTGTTGGGAGTTGAATTTTTTGGGATAAACTTGAGCCAAATGTAGGGGCAGTGAGTGTGTTGGAGTTTTTAGTCTGCTTCCCAAGGTTATTGACATTCTGGCTGCTTTAAAGCTCTCTCAGGATGGCATTTGACAACCTCTGGTCTACTGTAAAGAGTCTTAAAGTATTTTTACACGTTAGTCTTCACTGTCAAAATGCTTTACAAACTTGAACTCTTTGGAAGGAAGATCCCAAGAGACCCTTAYGGAAGAGCAGTGTTTCCCCCTTGGARGAGSAACAGGCAGACAGGGATCAGRATGAGGGATCARTGATGCCACAAAGAGAAGCAGTGTCATGCTTTAGTCGATTCCTTCCTCMGTGTTTACACARAAATTMCTATTAACATAGAGCTAACATGGAGCCACTGTTTATGCTGGCCTTTAGTTTTGTCTCATAAAAAAAAAAATCTTGAGAGCAGTGAGGGATACTCAGTTACTCTCAGTTTCTTTCCAAAGAAACACATTTGGTGCTTGGTCTGCAGCTGTTCAGCAGCTCAGCACTTCTGTCCTTCCCTTTTGTGGTGGCTCTGCCTTGGCTCGAGCTGTGCAGCTGAAAGGGAGATGCCACTGAACTGAACACTGTCACCACAGCTCGGTGTCACCACAGAGCCACCAGTGCATTCCAACAACTGAGCTGAGCTGAGCTTCCCCAGCTTTCTGCTGTAATGTCTCATTTCCTAGGATGTGAATTTTGCTATTCTTTTTCGGTTTCTTTTTCTTCCATTCCGTTTATTTTTTGTAATTAGGTGACTTAATAAAACTGACTGTTTTGTATAAATTCTAAGGCGTGTGTTTTCAGCCCACCAGGCTTTGTGAAAACGTCACAATATCATTGAGGAGGGGATGAGCATTGCCTTGCAGGCTGTGAAGAAAACCTTGCCCCGTACAGGGGCTGCAGAAACCATCACGAAACTCCCGTGCTCTGGGGACCTCACTCTGTAAAAAGCTCGGGTTTATCCTATAATATAAAGAGAGGTTTGGGAGCTGCGGAGGCGAACCGGGGCTGCCTGCGGGGAGGTGTCTGGAAGGAGCAGGGCTCGCAGCCCCGCAGGAGAGCCCCGATCAGCCCTGCAGTGACAGAGGGACGCTGTCGGTCCGCGCTGGCGGGGCCGGCTCCGAGCCCCGCTCGCTGCGCCCGGCGCTGCCGTCACTTCCCGGCCGGCGCTTTCCATCCATCACTTCCTGCCGGGGCTCCGCCACCAGGGAGCTCCCCACGCTGTCCCCACGCTGTCCCCACGCTGTCCCGGGGAGGGCACGGTGCCTCTGGGACACGGCGTGGCCATGGCCAGCCTGGCCGCCCAGGACTCCTACCTGCAGGGCTTGGCCAGGAGGGCCGGCGTGCAGCACGGCCCGGAGCCGCGCAAGAGGAAATTCGGTACTGGCGCTGCAACGCTTCGGTTCTGTCCTCTCCGACCGCTTTGGGCTCCCACAGCCGTGCCCCCACGGGGTGCTTGGCACGGGATTGTGCCGGTTTATAACAGAAAAACAATGTGCTGGAACACGGAGCTCCCGAACACGCATTGTACTGGGAGCTCTGGAAATCAATGTCCTCCATTCATTGTGGTGGAAGTGGAGAGCTGGGATTTTACGGAAGTGTGCGAGGATGTTTGGTCTATTTAAATAAATCCTAAAACACGTAATTTTTGAGCATTTTGATACACCATTGCGATGCTGGAACTTTAGTGTTCAGTAATAACTGRATGTTATGAGTGGGAATGYAGCATTGTCCTCTTWTGTGTAATTTRTTTTTAYCTTCYAGTGTCTAAGCCAGGYCAGCCCGAGGATGCTGGCASACAGGCCAAGAAACGGAAGAAAAAGAAGCCCAAGAAAGAGACTGAGAAGAAGAATGCTCCTTCAGGAAAACAGGTGGTTTCTAACACCAGCAAACCCACTCCAGGACAGAAAGCAGCTCCTCAAGCCAGCAAATCATCTCCACAAGGTGATACACAGAACAGAAAGGAAAGTTCGGCTACAGGTAAGAATTCCAGCTTTGCTGTGATCTGATTAAAGTGACCTGAGCTGAGCTGGCTGCTTTGTGCTTCACACAAGTCCAGTTTGGAAAGCCTGAACTGAGAACATCTTGGCTCATTCCATGTGCCCCAGAAAGAAGCTTTTGCCTATGGACAGGAATTTGTGCCATYACCACTGGGTGGCTCTCTGGAAACGGTGTTTAACTGAACTGCAGAGGTTTTGTTCATGTGAGTAACTTTGGGAATTACACATGGATGCAATCCCTGTCCTGCCAGCTCAGCTTTCCTTTAYGACAATGAAAAGCCAGATCACAGAGAAAAGATGTCCAGAGCCTCTCTGTTGCACAAGCTTGGTCCTTGTCTTTGGCTTGCCAGCAGCCCAGGGCATGCCAGGCCACTGCTGGCAGCACTGAATGATAAAAGGGGAAATTCTAAAGGAACCAATGAAACAGAAACTCCGGGTTTGTTTGGATTTTCCGTTCCATTCACAGCATCTAAAGAGTTCCCAGAGTTTTTTCCATAGCCAGAGGATGTGCTGCTGTTTAGCTGGTGCTGCTTTTTTAAGTATTTGTATTTTCTCCCTCTCATTTTCAGGAAGTAAAAGTGAACTGAGTTCTCCTTCTGTGTCTGCAATCAGTCTGCTGCGTGAGAGACTCCACGAGAAGATTAAAAAGGCTTCTGGACAGGTGTGGGGGCTCTGAATGTGGATCCATGTGTGTGTTTGTGCACTTGAAATTCTCTCCCAGGGCACGTGGGGACAGGATGTCCCAGGCTCAGGGTTTGAGCTGATTCYATCTCATAAGGAATTGCCTGCAGGTATTGCCAGGTGGCCTGTGTGTGTTCTGTGAGGAAAGATGGGGTCAGCTTCAAAGAGAAGCCTGTGATGATTTTTAGGAAAAAGCAAAATAGTGAAAGGGAGCAGCTACAGGCTGTTGAGGGAAAGCAAAGGGTTGGAAAAGTTTACTGTGTTTACTGTGTTTAGTGTSTCCAACAGCTGAGTCACAGCTTCACACCACAGCTGGTGCYTCTGAGGAGGAGTTTGAAATCAGGAACTTGGGSACAGCCCACATTTAATTCTGCTTTAACCCTTTAAGACTCCTCATTCATGTCCATCCTTCTCCTTAGGATAATGCCAAAGAGTTAACCCCTGCAGTCCTGGAGAAGAGGCAGCGAAGGAAATACGAGAGGGAGAGAAAGAAACGCYGGCGAAAGGAGTTGAAGATGAAGGCAAAAATGGAGAAGAAAGAAACTGARGAGGTACCAGCTGAGCCAGAAAACAAAAAGGAGGAGAGCAAAGCTGCAATTGTCTTCAACAAGGTTGAAGTTCATGAAGAGAATGAGCTGAACAAGRTCCAGAAGAAGAAAGAGAAGAGGAAAGCAGTGAAAGGCAATATCACTCCTCTGACAGGCAAGAACTACAAGCAGCTGCTGAGCAGGCTGGAGACCAGGAAGAATAAACTGGAGGAGCTCAAGGAGAAGGACGAGAAGAAGGCCCAGGAGCTGGAGACCAAGATAAAATGGACAAATGCTCTGTATAAGGCAGAGGGGGTGAAGATCCGAGATGATGAGGAGCGYCTGAAGGAGGCCCTGAAGCGCAAGGAGAAGAGGAAAGAGCAGCGCAAGAGGCAGTGGGAGGCAAGGACTGTGAGGGTGGTGGAGAAGATGCAGCAGCGCCAGGACAAGCGCCAGAAGAACATCCAGAAGAAGAAGAAGGAGAGGATAGAGAAGAAGAAAGCCAAGGCCCGGAAGAAGGGCCGAGTTCTGCCAGAGGACTTGAAAAAAGCTGGGTTAAAGTGAGAGCGAGGCAGCTGCTCCTGGCACTGGGGTTCCAGGGTGGGGTGTGTGTCACACGGGGCTGTGTCTCTGTCCCAGGCTGTGGGGCAGGCAYTCCCACAGCTTCCCAGCCTCATCAKACTAAAAAAAACASTTGTATGTTTGTTAATAAAATTTTCTATCCTAAAGAAACACATTCGGGCTGATTGCTAATAGGAATTATTTTTTTCTAAAGGGGAATGTCAGTTACTGTCACTCCCTCTGATGGGCTGCATGTTTGCATCCCCTGGGAATTGGGAAGAGGAAACAGAAAGGCAATAAGGCCAAACATGGGATTTATCTCAATACAAATATACTGCAGATATTGTAAAAAACATTTGCTTAATATGAACTTGGATGATCCCTTTGGAGAGTGCATCTTGGATACTTTTATCCTCCCCACCACAAGAAAACTGGGAATCATTTTCAGTTTTAGGYAGTGCTGTTCATGTATCTTTTAAGGTATGTTTTATCAGCATTAGGTCAATATAGACATAAACAGACACATGTACATGTGCATGGGTTTATTGTGGAGCTAACTGATCTTTTTGGATAATCCATAAGCCACACTGATGTTGATGGTAGAAGGATTGGCTCCAAGTCTATCTTTGGCAATAATTAAAAAATAGGCAAAAAATTAAATTCTGCCAACCATAGGTGCCTGCGAGGGTTTCTTCTCTCTGCAGTTCATCAGTGCAAAATTCTAATTGGTCATTACCAATTTTGTCCTTTATTGTTGTTTATACAGAAATACAAATGTAAACTTGAGCAGYTGTTTGCCCAGCTCAGGAGGGAAAGTTCAGCTTGGCTGCTGCAACTCAGCCTGGGGAGGATTGGTGGGGACAATCCATCCAGAAAATGAAGCAGCTCTGCCCCTGAGATCAGTCAAACCTTGCTGGTGCCCTCCTGATCTTTGTTGCTGTGAACTGATAATTTGTTCTGGGCTCAAAGATGTTATAAATCGAGTCCAGGTGGATTCTCCATTCTCTCGATGTGGCGCTTTGGAAGCAGCTCCTTTTTGCCTTGTCAGTGCAGCTGATGGATGTGCAGAGGGGAATGCAGGCTGTGCAGTGCTTCCCAGCTGGATCCCTGCCAGAGCCAGGTACCTGCAGCTGGAACCTGAGACTCTGCAGAGCCTGAGCCCGAGCAGGGGATTTGTGCTGAGTTCCTGCTCAAGCCTCAGGTGTGAMTGAACACTTCAGTGTCACAGGAGCCAAAGGCAGCCACTTCCACCCTGAGTCCAGCAAGGAAACCTCACCTCAGGCACAGATGGAGCTCTCCCCATGGATATCTTCTCTTTCCTCACACTCTGAACGACCCTGCACTCACAGCTTGCCACTTCAGYCGTAGAGATCTGAAATACAYGTTTGGAAATGTGAAATAGTTGCTCTGCAAAGAATATTTTCCATGGAAYGGTCTACAAGTGAGGTATTTATCAGCTGTCCAGAATGCTTTCCAAGCAGGGCTTGAAGATAAATTAGAGCTTTGTTCTGAGAGGTCAAACAAGTTCATTTGGGAGTAACAGAGCTACTTTGAGCCATATCCCTTTTAAAAAAACTCTCTGARCAAATTCGAGGAACCTCAGTAACAATTAAAAATGCTTTAGCTGTGATTTCTGTTTGGTTGGACATTCTTCCATCAGCTGCAACCACATCTATTTCATTTTTGYTTGTATTTATTTGGTAAACTGGAAATCAGCTGAGGTAAATCTCAGTGAGATGGTTTTAGATGCAAAAGAAGTTTCAATCTCAGTGGGCTCCAGTGCTCTGGCAGTTTTGTACYACAGAAAATAAGGGGTGAATGCATCAGCTGTGCTCCTAATGATGTAATATTTCAAAATATGTGTATCTCTCTTCCTGAGGGATTAGATGTTTACTCTGYAAGAGACACATGGAAGTACTCTATGCCCATTACAACAGCTGAAACTGCACTAAAATAACCAAACACCCACATCTTTTTTTATTCTGTGTTAATTTTACTGTCCTGTTCCTCCCAAATTTGCCTTAAACCAGGACAAAATTTTTAGTCCCCTTTTTTCTCTCTGTTCTTGATCCTCTGTCCTTCCCCATCACCCAAATTCTGTGCTCTCAGCCTTTATGCCATGGAGATAAGAGCATGGGTCGGGTGCAGAGAATGGGAATCCCCAGGAGATGTGCAAAGTGGGACTGTTCRTGTGTTCCTTCATGCTTTGGGTGGAAATGTTGAGAGGATATTGATGCAACTGGAAAGTGGCATCAAGCAGGGAGGGGCTGCAAGCCCCAGGGAAAACAGGATTCAGTCAGGGCTTGGTGTTTTAGAAAAACAAATAGCCTGAAAATGGAGCTTGTTTTCATGAGGTCRAGTACAAGGTTTTATCTGCCTCRGACCTGGCTGGGAGRGGYTCCATGAAAACACAAGGATTGCTGGATGTCATCCCAGTGCTGTGTCCCTGCAAAGCCAATGTCCTGTGGGAATGTGTGARCTGGGACAGCTCTGCAGTTTTGGGGGGTAATCCAGCTTTTCTTCACACTGCTGAGGGCTCAGCAGGAGAATTTGGGTTGCTCTGACACCAATTGCACGAGAATGGGGAGATCAGAGAGAGTCAGAACTGACAGAAATCATCCCAGCTCTTGAAGTTAGAACATTACAGAGATTGAAGGAGGTCACAGAAGGGAAGAGGGAAGGAAACATCAGAGCCTTCATGGATGGAAACGGAGAATGCCCAGACCTGAACAAGTGAGCTCCTGGCTGGAAATGTGGAAGCTGATGAGAAGGGCTTTCCCACCTGCTCTGTGCACAGCCATCTCTCAAAGAATGGCTGAAAAAACAACTTTTTGAGCCCCACTCTGCACATTTGTCTGCTTTGCATGTGCTGGAAGCATCAGGCACAAGGTGAGAAACGTGGCACTGACAAATCCTGGTGTCAGCACAGCAGCTCTCATGACACAACTGGCACAGGAATGAGCTAAAACTGGGCAGAACACAGAACAACTGCGAGAGGGGGAAGGCTGGTTGTACTCCTTTCTGTGTTTGTGCATCTGCAGCATTTTTAGGCAAGAATCCAGAACTGCTCAGCATGAATCCATGCAGGCTTTAAGTGGTGGACGGCCTTAAGATATATATATTTATATAGATGCACTCACATACATACTTATACATATATATATAGTAGTTGTTTTTTTAAGTAGGATTTTGTGATGCTTCCTGGTGAAAGCTAATTAAATTGTCTCAAAGGAAAGTGAGGGAGAAGCACCAGAGAGAATTTCTGTGTGCCACAGTAAAGCAAATTAAAGAACTTTTTGCCACTTGTATTTTCCCAGCCAAATAAATTAAAGCAGGAAAATCATTCCTGCCCTTTCAGASCYATTGGCACTGTCCTGTGCCTTACCAAGGGCCAGAAATGATCTCTGGGATTACTGCAGCACCCTCCAAAAGCATCATGTACCAGTTCCATTTCCATTTAATATAAATGCTACCATCCTTATAAATCTTTGATAAACAGCCTCTTTCTCTCTGGGTTT
>CADDXX010000838.1:109264-157113 GCA_902810485.1 Alauda arvensis
GGCATCAGCAGGTCCCTTCCCTCTGCCTGGTGTGTTCCTGACCCCAAAAAAGCTAAATCGAGCCGAGCTGGGCTAAAGCTCTGCATCCCAAACCCACTTTGGTGGTGCTGTTGGGGTAGGGGGGGGATGAAGCAAAGGTATGAAATTTTAGGGCTGGCACCAGAGCATGACTCTGGCTTTGGTCCTGATGCTCCTCTGAGTTTTGACTTCCTCTTCTGATGTTCYCCTCCTGATCCCATCCCTGGGAAGGGGGGGGCTGTGCCTTTGTGGGGGTGCTGGGAAGGGAAGTGGGCAGCGATGGCTCCTTGGAGACCAGGAATGAATCAAGGGAAGGGCTGATGCTGTGCTGGAGAAGTGGGCTGGGATCCATTTTTGGACTGGAAAATGTGCATTCCAGGGCTGCCTCCTGCACCCTGTGGGTCTGGGCCTCCTTCACCTTGCCTTGTAAACGTTCCACTGTTTGGTCTGGGCCTCGTTCACCCTGGCCCAGCCCAATAAATAAAAGCTGAATTAGCTCTCYTGGGGGCACGTGTGGGAGGCAGGCCCTAGTGCCACACCAGCGTGTGCTGGATGCTGGCATGTCCCTTTGGAAAAGGGGATTGGCAACCMAAATACTGGAGTTTGGGTCCTGACCATGCCTAGGGTCAAAAACGAGTTTTCTGTCATTATGGAGTAGGAAGATTGATCTTGCTGGGAGATCCAGGAAATTCAAGGTTGTCTAGAACAAGATGTCCAGGGCTCAGATGTCCAGGTTGGGGAATGCACGTGGCATCCTATGGAACGTTTTGCATTCAAGTCTCTTTTTTATGCTCACCCCCTTGTACACATTTATTTACAGCTCTGTTTTATATGGGTAAACTGAGGCACGTAGAGATGTTTGTCCCAAGGCCRGGATCCTGCGTGGGTGGAGAGCAGAGGTTTAAAGTCCTGCTTCCGCCTGCTGAAGGAGGATGAGCCACTCTGCCTTTTAAGGGGTGCAATTCATTGAGGTCCCGTTGTTTGTGGCTTCCACTCAGGAGGAATTTCCAGCTGCACCCGTGGCCGCACCCTGCCAGTTCTCAGGGCTGCACTGCTGCATTTTTCCTGCCTTGTAAAAGTCCCTCTCTCTGGTTGCYAAGGGAAAGACCCACACAAACAACYGGTAAAACTGAGTGTTGCAAAGTAAATAAGCTGAGCAAACAAGGAGAATTTTTTTTTTTTCATCTTGAAGGGCTGCAGGTGTGTTGTTCCAGGTGTCCTGAAGCAAAGGTTCACGTGTGAGGGTGGATTTCAGCCTTTGAAGTGGAARCCTGCTCTTGAGCTGGGTCACAAGGTGGCGTCCACCCTGAGCCAAGCTGCCCAGAGCTGCAGGCTCACCCCCCTCTCTCCCTTCCCGGCCGTTTGGGCAGGAGGAGGGAGCAGATGGTGGATGAGCAGCCTTGGGCTGGCTGGGGGCAGGACGTGGAGAGCGTGGCTGGGGCTGCCTTTGGGTCTGTCTTTCCTTTCATCCGCTCCCAGCGTCTGAAGCGGCTCCAGGGGCTCGGGGTGARCCCTTGGTGTTGCTCTGCAGGGGCAGGGGGGGCGAGTTGGCAACAAGTGAGGGCGAGCGAGGGTCCAGCTGGCAGCAGGGGCCGGCAGGCAGCAGGTGGAGGGATGCAAAGTCCCTCCTCGGCRTGGCTCAGCCCCTCCATCTGGAGCTCCCACTCACGCCTGAGCCTGTGTGCCTGGGCTCATCAGACACGAGCAGAGGATGCAGAGACTGCTGCAGGCTCCAGGAGAAATCTCTGGGATGTTGTGGTGATGGATCTGACATCCCCTAGCTCAGTGCTGTGTGTTATCTCCGAGCCAGTTTGCTCAGAGATGGCTCTTGAAGTGAAGAAATGAGGGGCTGTTCAGGRCTTTGGTTATTCTGGGCATCTTTGGGGTTGTGTTTTTCATCTCCTCGTGGTGTTTTCACTCTGCCATTCCCTAAGTGGTGCCTGACTGCTGGATCTGATCAGGGCAGCCAGGGCTTCTCTGATCTCAGGTGGTGATCTCCAAAGCAATCTGCACTGTCCATCAGGATGGATTTTGCTTCTGATACCTCTCCCATTGCTATAGCAACCCCTCTGAGGGGGATGCCAGCGTGCAGGGAATTCCCAGGCAGCGTGCAGGGAAACTGCTTCACCTGCCACCGAGCTGGGGCAGGGCTGTAAACTGGCAACTGCACATGGGTGCTGAGTCTGGAGGGGCAGAGGAGCTGCTGCCAGCTCCCTCAGGCTGACCCTGCTGTCCCAGGTGTCCCCACCACCTGGAGTTAGCCTGGGATATCAGGGTGATACAGGTGTGGGGGGAGTGGACAGTGCCCAGTGCCAGGATCTGGGATTTCTCTCCRAAGGAGATGCTCAGGATGGTGTGAKGGAGCTCTCCAAGCCTTGGTGAGTGTTAGGGGCTGCTTCCCCCTCCCCTTGCCTGAGGAGAGGATGGAAGATGGGTCTCAACTCCAGGGCATTGATAGAGGAGAGCTTTTGCCTGCTTTTGCCAGGTGAGCCTGTTCCCTCCTCCACATCCTTCACACTCTGCAGCCACGGCTCCAGGCCGTGCTCTGCTCTGCTCTGCCTCTCATCCTGCTGCCCTGTGCTTTCTGTGCAAACCAGAGCCCATCCAGCTGTGGCCGGCGGCCAGGACAGCTGTGGGGCCKCCTTCCCGCGGCAGGGATGCTGCTGGCTCGCTGCTGCCGGGGGATGCCAGGCCGTGTGACCCTGCGTGGGCCGTGCAGGGCTGCCCCGAGCCCGGCGGGGCCGTGCAGCAGATGGCACTGTTGTTTTCCCGATGAGTTATTGCCGCGGGTTCGCTTCCCCGGCGCTGGGAAGGGGCAGCGGGGATGGAGCCAGCGCCCGGCTCCCTGGGAAAGCCCAGAACGCCAAAGCCGTGCCAGGCAGAACTCGGTGTCGGGGCACTGCTCTGCCCGGGAGGAGCCGTGCCAGGCAGAGCTCGGTGTCGGGGCACTGCTCACCCCGGAGGAGCCGCTGCTGAGTGCGGCAGCTCCATCCTCGCAGAGCCCGGGGCTGCCGTGGGACGTCAATCACCGCGTCCTTCCTATAAAAAGAAYTCCCTGATCCGCCGCTCCCTTTAGTGCCTGTCCCCACGGCCAGCGGCCAAGCCGTGCCCCAGCTGTCCCCCATCCCTCGGTGAACGTGTGACCTTGGCATCAGCCCGGGCCCGCAGGGAGAGCCGTCCCTGTCACATCGGGAGCCTTTTCCACAGCCCGGGGCGCTGTGGCCGGGCTGTCACAGCCSCTGGCGCTCAGGGGGTGGCTGTGGCAGCTGCTGCCAGCTGTTCGGGTGCTCCCAAACCCATCCCGCCCYGCCCGGCGCCGGCTGCCGCGGGGGATGCGCCGGCGGAGCCTCCAGATGTTGCCAGMGGTTTTCCCGATGGGATGGCCCGAGTCCAGCCCGCGTGACCAGCGCTGGGGCTTCACCCGGCTGTTTTCCTTTGAGGATTTACGTTTTTTGAGTGGCTGGGTTTCCTGGGGACCTTTTGGCTCCCCAGGCAGCGCGGGTGTCTCGGCGGATATTCGGATATTCCCTGAAATTCCCCCCTCGCTGCGCGCCTTGGCCGCGGGTCAAAGGCAAACTCTGCGGACATCAGCGGACGTCAGAGGCGGCTCGGTGCCGGGGGAATCGCGGGCTTTCCGCTCCCTCGAGGCCCTGCAGGGCAGCGGGAGTTCATCCTCTGCGAGGATTTACAGCCCCCTCGGTGCTCCCGGCTTTGCTGTGGGCTCCTGTCTCTCGTTCTTGGAGCTGCCGAGCCTCWCGTGTTCCCTGGAAGAGGTGCAGCYGTRGWTCAGTGTCCTTCAGCAGCCTGCCTGAGAGATCCCAAAAATGGGAGGAGGGGGAAGGAATGGGGAGAAGGAAAGGGTGCAGTGGTGCCCTGATGGGGCAGAGAGGGTGGAGCAGCCCTTCCTTGGTTCTGTCCTGCCCTGTGTGGCGTTTGGAGAACATGAAAAGCTTTCGGTGTGGTGGCAGAGCTCTGGGATGTCAGGTGTGGGGGGTCAGGGCATCCCAGATCCCCGCACTTCCCTGCAGGCTCTGGAAGGGAAAGGGAGGAGAGAAGATGAGCGAGGTGTGGTGCAGACAGTGCCGAGGGCTGGCCGCTGCTGTCGGGAGGGATCTCTGGGTTAACACTCCAGGCATCCCSGAGGGGATGTGCAGGCTGCTGGCACAGCCTGGGGGTGATGCTGTGCCCGTGTGAGCCTGCTCTCGTGTGGGCTGATAACACCCTGCGAGCCGAGTCTGCCTCACGGGCTCCTCGGGAAACATCCGCTGTCCCTTTTTATCTTCCCTTTCCCGCTCCGTTTCCCACTGCCCCGCCACAAACACCCTGCCCGGGCTGGCGGCAGGAAGCGAACCCCGCAGAGCCCCGGAGGAGCACGGCCGGCTCCGTGCGAGCCCTCGGCACGGAACGGGGCAGGTCGAGGTCATCCCTCAGCGCCGCCGGGAGGTCCCTTTGAATCCTCCAGCAGCCGCCCTGCCCTGCTCTTCTGGCTCCATCCCAGGGCGGATTTCCCACCGAGTGTTTCCTGCCTGTCCCGCATGAACTCGGCTCCTCACCCCCCCGGGGATGTGACACCCGTGGCGTGGCAGAGCCCGGGGCAGGCAGGRACACCCTGCGATGGGGACTGCTGCGTGTCCTGAATTACAGCGAGCAGGGACACAGCCGTGTCCCTGAGTTACAGAGAACTTTGGCTGCTCTCAGCCCTTCTCCAGGGAGAGCCCCGGGGGCAGAGCCATCGGTGCGAGCTGCTGGGAGGGGATGGAGGAGGCTCCTCACGGTGCTGGATCGTGGTGGAGGTGTGAAAAAGGGTCAGAAAGGCGCTGCTGTGGGGCGTGTGTGGGAGAGGAGCAGCAGGGCAGGAGCAGCTGAGGGATGGGGTTGAGCTGTGCCTGKGTGGAGGCTGGAGGAGCAGGGCTGGGTGTCCTTTCTTTTTCTTCTTCTTCTTCATCATCGTCATTACTATATTTCAATAATTAAGCTGTTCYTATCTCAGCCCATGAGGGTTTTTACCCTGGGAGAAATCCCACATTTTCTGCCCCAGCAGGCAAAAAAAGGGAGCACAGATTCTTCCCCTCGTACAAACGAGGGCCTGTGGATGTTTTTTAGGGGGCCCGTTTTTCTTGGCACAGGTTGAAAGTCCCAGCAGGCTTCCAGCCCTCCYGCTCAGCATTTCCATGGTGACAGGAAGGCTCCTCTGGTGGCTGTGCCACCAAAATAAGGAGGCTGGTGCAAGCCCTGTGCCTTGGTTGGGGGTTTTTGGAAGGCAGAGCCTGTGTCCAGCGTTGGGTTGGTGAAGAGGGTGCTCTCCTTCCCCAGTGCTCATGGAGGGCGGCTGATTTTGCCCCACTGGGATAAGCCCAGAAGGAGACAGGGGTTGTTTAATGACCATGCCCAGCCTCCCGTGCTGTCCCTGCGTGTGTGGCACTGCTGGTGGTGCTGTGTCCCCTGACAAAGAGCCCGTCCTGTGCCTCCGCACCCATCAGGGAAAACAGCAGCCCCGGCACTCGGCTGTGTGAGGMAGGGGAAGGGGAGATGGCTGGTGAATGCTGCACAGCCGGGGGAGGCTCTCTGCTGCTGGAAAGGCGTCCGTGTCCCTCCTGCCGCAGCGCACACCGTCCCCCTSGGGCTGTGGATGTCCCCTCCTGCCGCTGGGAGGGATCCCGCGGGGATTTCAGCTGGATCAGCCGTCACCCTGAGGTGGCACTGGGAGGGAGCTGTGGCCACAGGATCCGCAGCTGCTCCCACCCCTGTCCCTGCGAGCGGCTTTTCCCCAGAGCCTGGGGGCTCCTCCCGCTCTCATGGAAACGCTCCATGGCTCTGGGTACCCGGGACTGCCTCGGAAATTGGGATTTTACATCCCCTGCGTGCTCGATTTATGGCATTCCCCCCCTGCTCTGGCTGGGGGAGGGCTGCACTCTTGAAACGCTTTACAAATACGACGAAATGTATCCTTTCTCCTTAGAAAGCAGCAAGGAAATTCCCATTCTCCCACGGAATGTTTATATATTTTGGCCCGAGCTGTGTATCTTTCACTGTCAAACACCCCTAAGTAGGACCAGGTGCTGTGATATTTGTCGGTGTTTCAGGGGCCAGCTGCTCTGGGTTTGCCTGTGTGGGCACCACGTCCCTGTGCAAAGTCTCCTGGCTCAGTGACCTCCAGCCAGAGCCTCTGTGTTGAGGTGGGATCCAAATTTTCCCCGTGCTGGCCACCCCTGACCCCTCTTTGGCCACCGTGGGTGTCACAGCCCTGCTTTTGGGGCATTTGCCCAGCATTTACTGGAGCACTGGGGTGGCTGTGACTGCTTACACAAGTCCCCTTTGCACTCTTCCCAGTGCTGCTTGAAAGGGTGTTTAGTTAATAGGATTATAAAGCTTTCCTGTCGTCAGGCAACGGAAATCAATGGTGGCCCCCTGGGAATGAGCCTCATCCGATTTCCAGCGCAGCCACTGCTCGGCTGTGTGGCCAGGGCTGCGGTGCTGCTGCAGGGGGGGACCTCTGCCCCCTCCCTGGAGCTCCCCACGCTGCTGGGGCCTCCTGGAAATAAGGGGGAAAAAAAGGATGTGAGGCTGTTGGAAAGTGGCCAAAGAAAATGGTTAAAGTGGGGCCACGAGGAGTGGCTGAGGTCACTTGGCTTTTTTGGGCTGGAGAAAAGGAGATGGGGGAGGTGGTGAGGGCTGCACTTTGCTCAGGAGGGGCAGTGCAGGGGCAGCTCTGACCTCTCTTCTCTGGTGACCAGTGGCAGCACCCAAGGGAATGGCTGGGGCTGTGTCAGGGCAGGGTGAGGTTGGATATCAGGGAAAGGTTCTTCCCCCAGAGGGTGCTGGGCACTGCCCAGGCTCCCCAGGGAATGGGCACGGCCCCGAGGCTGCCAGAGCTCCAGGAGTGCTTGGACAGCACTGCCAGGGATGCACAGGGTGGGGTGTTGGGGTGTCTGTGTAGGAGCTGGATTTGATGATCCTCGTGGGTCCCTTCCAGTCTGGGATAGTCYGGGATTCTTTGAAATGCAGAGCAGTGTCTGACATCCCTCAGGCAGCCCTGTGATCCTTGGCTGTCCCAAAGTGCTGGATGTTCCCCAGCTCCTGTGTCTGCTGCTGGGCTGGTGCAGGGAACCCAGGAATTTTCCCTTTCTCCAGTCAAAACTGATGGCTTGGCCTGACAGCTGAGAGCAGCCCTGCCGTGCCCGGGGGGCTTTGCCCTCCTCAGGGTGGGCTCATGAATGCAAAGGCAGCTCACAACTGCTGTCCCCAACATGCAGCAATTCCCAGCCCCTCCCTGCTGGGCTGCACATCTGCACTGCACAGGGGCCAGGTCTGGAAAGGGCCAGGTCTGGAAAGGGGCAGGTCAGGGAAGGGCTYTGTGCTCTCTGGRCTGTCTCCACCTGAGCTGACAGCCTCGGGGTCCGCTCAGTCCCACCCTGCCTTGTGCCTGCCCTCCCGCAGGGCACTCCAGGAATTCCTCTCCCTGTCCGTTTGCTGTCAGAGTAGGAGGGTGAGGAGCAGCTGAACGGGGAGCCCTGAGGGAAACTTCCGGAAAAATCMACCTGCTTCAGGGATCTGGCCGTGCAAAAAGTGTTTCCCATCGCCTTTGGCTGTCAGAGAGGGGRCTGCACGTGGTGGAGGTTTCTGTGATCCCTGGAGGCTGCAGAACAGGCGAGAAGAGGGAGGATTGGGAGAGCCTTTGGCCCGGGGTGTGGGGCTGGGGACGTGCAGGGCTGCCCAGGCTGTGGCTGTTATCTCTGGAGCCGGGCTTTGCTGCCTGCCAGGGAGCAGCGCTGGGGATTGCAGATAACCTCTTGGCCCTGGGTAATGCGGGTCAGAGCACGTGTGAGGAGCTGGGGCTGTGTGAAACAGCACAGCCAGAGCAAGCTCCGGGGCTGGGGAGACTGGAACCTCCTGCTTTGGGTTTGGTGAAGCTCCAGCTGAGCCCTGGAAAATGTGCTGAAGGGACCAGCCCTGCCCAGCGCCGGGGCTCGGCCAAGTGGGTGAGTGAGGGGATGTCCCATCTGTGGGAGCTCTCCAGACTGTGCTGGGCTGGGCTCTGATTTCCTGCACACACGTGCCCAGAGAGGTGCCCTGGCCTTGCTGCCAGCCTGCTCCTGCCACAGACAGCTGCTGCAGGTGGAATAAAGCCCTGCAGAAAAATCACAATTGGTAACGGTGGGKATTGCCGTGGCCTGCTGATCCCCTCGGCTCTCCCTTCTCCCTGGCACCTTGCTCTTCTCCAGCAGAGGTATTTGCAGTGGGAAGCACCTGGTGCTGGTGTGGGCACAGCTGAGCCTGGCTGTGGCCTGTGCTGTCCCCACCTGGTCCCTGCCGTGTCCAGAGCTGGCTCTGGAGGGGACAGGATGTGCTGACATTTGGGAGYTTATTCYTCTCCTGCCAGMCWGGTGTTTGGGGAAATGATGAGGCTCTTCCTGAGGTTTAGAGGTGCAGGGGACAGCCATGGGTGGTTTGTGGCACCGTCCTGCAGTGCCAGCTCCAAAGGGTGATGTGTGTGCCCAGCCTGGGAWGTCGGGCAGCCGTGCAGGAGCACAGACAGCCCAGCAATGCAGGCACCCAACAGGACTGAGCCCYGTGCCGGGGRTTTCCMGRCAGGAGAGCCACGCCCGGGTSTCCCCGGCGGGGTGGGGACACCACGGACGTGTCATTAAAAGGGCTGAACCTGGTGGGAAACCATTGTGGGGTGACCCAAGGAGGGGTGATGGGAGCAGCCACGGGCTGCAGGGAGCTGTGTGGTGCCGTCCTCCTCCTTCCCTCCCGCACTGGGGTGGAACTGGGGGAGCAGGAGGGAATGGGGACCTGCCCAGGGACTCGGGGTCCTTCCCCACCCCGTGAGTGAGCTGTGCAATGGCTGCGTCCTGCTGGAAGGGTAGGAATCCCCTCCTGGAGCAGCACCCKGGGGCTGCTGCAGGGCTGTTCCCACCCTGAGCTCCGTCCCCACCTCGGCAGGAAGGGAGGGAACTCCACAAAGTGTTGCCATGGCATCCCCGAGCGCTGCTCCCTGCCATTCCCACCGTGACAGCTCGGCGTTCCCAGCTCCCGGCACTCACCTCAGGATGAGCCTGCAGCACGGCAGGCAGCACATTCCCGGTTTGGGGAGCAGGGAGGAGGTACCCGAGGTTCCCTTCCCTGGCTGGGAGCGGCCATCCCCGTCCCCCGTGTCCCCTGGCCAGCCCCAGGAGCTGGCAGGTCCCCGTTGCTGCGGTGACAATCTCCATGGAGACCCGGCCGGCGCTGCTGCATCCCGGGCACCGCGGCGGGGAAGGAAGGGGAGGACGTGGGGATGTGTCCCCTCCCTCCTCTGCCTCCCGGGCTGCACCCTCAGCCCCCCGAGGGAGCGTGGAAATGGAAATCCCCTCCAGTGGCRAGTGCGTGGAGGAATCCCGAGGAAACTCATTGGCTTTCCCACACCCTTCCTTTAATGCTTGTTGGCTTTYACTCCACGCTGTAATTGCTGCTCTGCACCTATTAAAAGGCTGCCTCGTGCTTCGCACGGGCTCGATGGTGAATTAATTTTGCATACGCATCTATTCTGGGGAGCATGGGGATTTATTCAGGGTGCTGGATGCCAGACAGCCTTTCCAGAGGTGCAGCACAGGCTGTGCCTGCTCTCAGCAGTGACTTTGAGGAAATGGCAGTGGCTTCTGCAAATAAAAGCCTAAAAACGAGGGTGCAGGTTCAAATCAATGGGATTTGTTCCCACAGTTTGGGACAAGACAGGCTGTGGGTGCTTCTGTGATATCCTGTTTGAAATCCCTCTTAGATGTCAAGGTGATTCTGATTTTCTCTGGGAAATAGGCATCCTACCTGCTCTTGGTCCTGGCAGTCCCACCAGGCTCCATCTCCACGTCTGCCTCTCTAAACCTACCCACAGGCTTTCTGGAAACACCACATTTCTCCAAAGAAGCGCCACTCAGCTGGGATTTCTGTGGTTTTGAAACCAGGTTTCCTCTTTCTATTGCTGAGAAGTGTCAAAGGGGGAAGAGCTGTTGGGATTTTCCATTCACTCGACATGCTGCTTCCTTTCCCCTCTGCCTTTCCATCAGCCTCACACGGTGCAAACAAACCTGCAGGGTTTTGTGTCATTTCTCTCGAGTGCCTCACTCTGGTGCAGGGCTGCTGTGATGTTTGGGCACGGAGTCGCAATTTCCTTTGAAAAACAAACTGGCCATTGTTACTCCTGGGGAATTTCTTTCATTTTTGTGGAGGTCTTTGATTGCTTGACATCAAGCACTGGAGTCRCTCTTCCTGAGGTGGCCCTTTGTGAGTCACTGGGTGTCAGGAATGCCCAGCGTCRTGGGAGAGGTTGGTGGCTGCTTTTTGGAACATCCCAAATGTTCACACCATTCAGCAATGCTGGGTGCTGAGATCCTCCTGTGCATTTTGTCCCTGAAATCTGCATTTGGGGTGCTCAGAATGTTGTTTTTGCCAGCTAGCAGAGGCTGTTTGCACCTTAAGGAACGGATGCACTTCCCAGTGCAGGAGCTGCTCTCTCCCTGGGGCAGCAGCGCAGCAGTTTGGGAGTAGGATGCACCCAGCAGAGGAATTGCAGTGAATTCACCCTGCAGTTGCTCTGTTCCTGCCAAGACTCTTACTGGAAAACAGTATTTTCCCAGTAATGGTTGCTAAGCACTGAGGTCTCATGATGGGCTTTATCTGCTCAGCTGGAGCMAAGCTCCAGCTCCGAATGAACAAGGGGCTGTGCTGGGGCTTCCCTCTCCTCCAGAGGCAACACCAGGAGGAGATTTCTCCTCCACCCCGGCAGGGCTGGCCCACGCTGCTGTGGGGCTCCAGCAGCACCTCAGCCCTGTGCCAGGGGGGATGTTTTCCATGCACAGGGATGGTTTTGGTGCCAGGGGGGATGTTTTCCACGCACAGGGATGGTTTTGGTGCCACTGGGGATGATTTCCACGCACAGGGATGGTTTCCGTGCTCGGCAGAGCCGGGATCGTAGCACGGTTTCCACTCACGTCAGCCAGACTGGAGGAGCAGGAGGATGAGGCTGTCATTTCAGCATCTGCGTAGGATCATCCTGTCTGGGCTGGTTTGATGCTGGGGATCCTTTGCTTTGAGATGTTTCTGCTGCACATCTCCCAGTGGGAAAGGGTTCAGAGCCGGTTCCTGCTGAGGGACAGTTCTGTTCCCCRGTGACTGAGGAGGGGACACTGTGGGGTGGACATGCATGAGCTGGCCCCAGCAGAGGAGGGGAAGCCCCACACCATCTCTGGGGCTGTGTGAATGCCCACAACTCCTGGCTGGTTACCTTGGACCAAAGCATTCCATGCACAGCAGCTCCCACATCCCGTCAATGCACCGTGTCCCGTCCCTGTTGGTTTGGGATGGTTCTCTGGAGCATCTCTGCTTTTGTCCAGCCTCTGCTGCTGCTGCTTTGCCTGGTGGGACTCAGCACTTGGAGTTTTGCTTTCCTTTGCAGCCTGCCTGTGTGGTTTGTGACTTTGGCAGAAGGATTGTCACTTTTGGCATCTTTGTGGCTGCTGGGTAGGAGGTCACTGGGTTCTGGGGATCAGCAGGGCAGACTGAGCCCCTGTCAGAGGTGTGTGACAACCTCTGAGTCTGTCCCCAGCCCTTGAAGTCCAGGGAAACCCCAGAAACCAGGGAACCAGCACCTCAGAAACCTCCACAGAGATTCTGAAAGAATCTCACAGAAACCTCTGCAGAGATTCCCATCCCCATGGTACRGATAAGCTGCTGAACAGGATGAGGAGTTCCTGGGAATGGTGGCCCTTGGAGACTCTGGCACTTGAGTGTGGAGTCTGTGTCCTTCTCAGGATGTTTGGAAGCTGCAATCTCAGCTGACCAAGCCCAGCTCATTACTGGAARGTTGTTGTTGGAAAGCCGAGCTCTGCTGACCAATTGTGGCAGGCAGGTGAGTAACCTGAGCCGGGGCTGAGGCAGAGGTTTGAATCACCTTTCCTGGAGGCAGAGCTGTGGGCACTGCCCGTGCTGAGGGCAGRGTTTGGTGCTGCTGRAATGTGGGACAGTCCYCCGTGGGAATGCACTTGGTGTTGAGTCACCAAGGAGTCAGCAAGGAGCAGGACAGAGGCTGCCTGTGCCAGGGAGTTTCTAGGGCTGTGGCACTGCCTCTCTGCCATCAAAAGAGCTGCCAAAGTTCTGTCAGTCAGCAGCTGGAGCATGGCCCTGGAAATTTTGCCTTGTCCACGTGCTCCAGCTGTGATGTCCCCTCTCTCCTCCCCTGCAAACCCATTCCTGGGGCTGCTGCACTGCTGCCTTCTTGTCCTCGCTGCTGCTCATCTGCTGCCATATGGTGGAATGAAAGATCTGCCTAATTTCCAGTTAAAACCTAATTTATGGTGGGTTTATCCCTACTTGGTCTCGTTCCAGGCTTGCCCAKGAGCTCCCATGGAGCATGTGAGGGCTGGTTTCTCATCCTCGCATTTCCCCCAGGAAYGAYGGGGCAGASCCTGCTCCAGTCCCACTGCTGGGARGGGGCTCAGCTCCCACYGCGAGCGGCACGGAGGGTCCGTGTGTGTGTGTGAGACCCCTCTGAGCCCAGCTCTTGGCCCTGGCTCCCTCTCGGATGAGTCAGGCCGGCGCTGGCTCGGCGCTGAGCGCGGCTCGCCAAGCCCGGCTTACCTAAGCCCGCAGGAATGCCTGGCTCAGCGGGGCTCCTCGGCTCTGCTCCACRCCCGGCCCTGCTGCGAGCCGCGTCCGTGGCCTCGGGCAGCGCCTGCCTTTGGGAAAGCCGGGAAAAGGCTGCWCAATCCCAGACCTTTGCCCTGCAAGAGGCTCCTTGAAGTGGGACCCACAGAGCCGCCCAAAACTCCTGCCTGGAGTAGGGTGTGATCATCCTTTTTATGTCAGCCCTGCTGGGCCCAGCAGGAAGGGCAGCTGWAAGGACATAAACCCCTGCTTGTCTGAGGGCAGTGGGGATTTTCATTGGCATTTCATCCTGGTCCCTCTGACGGGCACACAGCTGGTCCCAGTGGTTGGGTGGGAATCGATGAACCCAGCAAAGTGCTTCTCTCCTGTGCTCTGGCTGGGAAGGGATACCCTGGGTGCCACCCCTGTCACTGAGCTGGGCTCTGCAGCTGCTGAGGGTGAGCTGATGGCTCATGGGCTTGGCCCCAGGTTCACTCTGGTTTGTGAGAGCAATGACACCCGTGTGAGCTGTGTCTGCAGGTCACGAGTTGCTCCATGTTGAGATTTCCCACCCTGCTGCTGCTGCTGGTKAAAATTCCATAGGAAGGCGCTTTTCATAGCAAACCACCCGATTTTGTGCCGTGCTTCCTTTAGCAGAGCTCCAGTTTGGGTTCTCTGGTGGGAAAGGCAGSTGGGAATGCTCACCTGGGCTAAACTTCCCCTGCACAATTCCCCTACAAAGGAAGTGCTCACCGGTGCCGATGGTCTCTCCGTGCCATGCCGCATTCCCTGTGCCATCAGGCTCCCGAGCACTCTGTGGATGTGAATTATTTAAGCCTCGCTGTGGTCCTCGGAGCACAGGAAGGCGTTGAGCTGCAACTGCCTCCGACAATGGAAAACAGGGATGGGAGAAGAGACTGGCAAGAAAAGGGGGAGGCTCCAGCTCCGGCCATTTGTGCTCCCTCTGTTTCACACCCTCTCATCCTTCCAGCTCTGCCTGTTTGCCTGTCACAACAGCCAGAGGGRAAGGCTGTGCGTGCCGCAGACGCGGCTCGATCCTAATCACAAACCCAACAGCAGGCAGGACCTGTTGTGCGTCTCCCAGACAATGCGCGGGCTCGGCGAGCGCCACGCATGTCGATGAGGCTGGGGAGCTCCCGGCGGGGCCGAGCAGCGGCCGAGGCCACCCCGAGAGAAAGGAGAAGCTGGGGGCAGGCAGGGAGCCGGGGCAGGGGCCGCTTCCCCAGGCCGGGGAGCCGCACACACACACGCACGCACACGGGCGCGCTGCTCACACCCGCGCACGCTCAGCCTCCCGGTGCAGCTCCTCGCGGCTCTTTGATTCGCCAGGGAGGAAATAAGACCTCGCAGGAGCGGCAGAAAGCAGCAGCTGTCGGCAAGATGTGCTGACAAAATTGGACGAGGGGGGAGAGGGAGAGAGAGAGAGAGAATCTCCGATCGCCCGGGCTGGACTCGCTCCTGGGAGAGGAGAGGCGGAGGAGGAGGAGAGAGGAAGGATGAGCAGCCCCTCCGTCCCCGGGAAGATGGAGGCAAAACCTTTGTTCAACGTGCAGAAGGCTCTGGTGCAGCCCGTGCAGATGTGCATGCTGGATATCCCGCTGAGCGTGCAGGATGACGATGTGAGTGGGGCCCGGGGGACACGGCGGGCGTGCGGGGGGCAGCCGGGGGCTGTGACCCCACCCCGGCACCCGCCGGCGGTGGTGAACTTGTGGCGAAGTTGACGGTGCCAGGAGCTGGCACCGCCTCCAGATGTGACCCGTTTCCTCTCTGAAGTGCCGTGTCTTGTGGCGCTTGCCAAATSCAGGGCACCAAAACGCAAGGAGGGGTTTGGGAGGGGAGGGGAAGCGTCTCCGTGTGGAATAAGAGCCGTGTTGTGGCTCGGTGCAGAAGGGAGTGCTTGCTGTGCGTGTCCTGGCTGCCCTGGAGTGGGTGTGAAAGCCTGCGAGGCASCTCTTGGTGGCTGCCCTGCCCGGTGTCACCAGGCTTTGCTCCTGCCCTGTCGCTCTGGTGCAGCTGCAGGGTTTTGCTTCACCGTGCAAAAACTGGTGTCGATTGCAGCATCGAGGCAGAGCTTTCCCAATGTGGGTCAGGGGATTCCTGCTGAGGGCTCCTCYTGCCACCTCCACTCTGCCCCTCACAGAAATGCACCCCGAATCTGGCTGTGCATGAGGGACCCGGGGATGAAGCTGCTGGAGAACCCAGAATCAGGGGTGATGTTTTTAGGGCAGGTTTTTAGGGTGCTGAACAGTCGGTGTCCCACCTGTGTAAGGGGTTTGGGTGTGATCCAGGCGCTGTTAATATTTGAGGCAAAACTTGCTTTGATTTTTTTTTTGGAGCAAGGCAAGCCCATCTCTTGCCGTGTGTGCTCAGGGCGTGGAGTGTCACTGCAGGAGCCTTAAATCTGGATTTTCTCCATGGCCATCMACTGATGTGTCACAATCACCGTTACCTTCCCTTCACGGCATTATCTGTGTGTTTCGAGAGGTGAAATGAGAGCACAAAAACGAGCCCAGCTCCCTGGCAGGAGGGAGGGAGCACTTTCCTGCAGGGCGGTGTGTTGGACCCTGGCAGGGCTGGGGAGCCCCAGCCCAGCATCCCGAGTGTCCCTGCAGGGACAGGGGACTTGCAGGGAGCCTCCTATTTTTAGAAACACCCCCGAGGGGGGCTTTGCCAGCGTCGGCAGCGTCGCTGCACTAATGAGGATAATGAGGATACCTGTGACGGCCACTGCGGAGCTGCCGGGGTGTGCCGGGGATGGGCAGGTGCCTCCTGCAGCATTCCTGGGAAGGAGGGAGGGAAGAAAGGAGAGGGAGGGAGGGCAGCGGGGCGGTGGGAGGCGGYTGGAGCGGGGGATGAAGCGGGTGAAGCAGTGCCTGGGTGTTTTATTCTCCTTCAGCCTGATTCCCGAGCCGCAGATTCCTCCAGGCTTTCAGCAGGCGATCTCCATTCCTGCTCAGCAGTGCGATCTGCTGCTGGACTTCCCTGGTGCAGTGAGGGGGATCCTCAGGGTTTGCCTGACACAGGTGGAGGCTTTCCCTGCTTCCTTCCCTGCGCTGGGACCGGGCACGGGGAATGCCCTGGCCTGGGTCACTCAGGGACCTCTGCTTGCTCATTGTATTGGTGGTTTTTGGCAGAAAAGAGAAATTATTTTAAGGGGGCTGTGAAATATGTTAGTGCTGGGGTTTTTTATTTATTATTTGGCTGGTTGGGTTTTTAACAATTCCTGTGAGGCCTCTGGAGGCTGCTGGGTGACAGCCAGTGCTGRCAGTGTCACGGTCAGGCAGTGCTTGGTAACTGGCACATCATCAGGGTGTCCCCAGCCCTCAGGTCATGGCTGGGACACTAGTGAGGGACAGGAGAGGCTGGGGCTTCCCTGTGGAAACTCGAACTGCCAGAGGGCTGGSACTTGTTCTCCAGCATCCCCACTGTCACATTTCCCAGCCGTG
This sequence comes from Alauda arvensis, assembly GCA_902810485.1. Classification (NCBI taxonomy): domain Eukaryota; kingdom Metazoa; phylum Chordata; class Aves; order Passeriformes; family Alaudidae; genus Alauda; species Alauda arvensis. The sequence goes on from CADDXX010000838.1 coordinate 125,368, forward strand.
CTCACATCTCCCAGCCCTGGGCTCACTGGTGCTCCCACCCCCTGCCCTCTCCTGCACTGGGCAGAGTGGGGTGAGACCCCCATGGGCGAGCACTGTGTGGCAGCAGCTATGAGCAGGAGGAGGATCAGGGTCTCCATGCTCTGTGTCTCGGTGTCTCAGCCTCTCCATGCTCAGGTGCCCCTGCCCTGGGGYTCAATTTCCAATTCCTGGAAAATGAGGGCACAGCGGGGTCCCATCACTGGGAGAACAGAGACTGGTGGGGAAATACCAGCAGGGAAATCCTGAGTGGCATTTTTATCTGATGAGGTGATGGGGAAACTCCTCTTTGAGAGCTGAGATGTTCCCCCAGGCAGGCAGGGTTTGGTGTCTCACACCCACCCGCAGGTCCCTGCTCATCTCCTGCCGTCRCTTCCCCGCTCTGCGTGGGCAGCAGGGAGGGAGCAGTGTTGGCATTYCCCCCTCTATTTCAGGACTTTGATTTCTATTTCAGACTCATTAATTTCCTTTCTTCTTGGAGATGGCACAGGGAAAAGTTATGGGGCTGCACCACCTGGGGCTTTTCAGCAGGATCCTGTCCATCACATCTGGGCCATCCCTGTGGGAAGGCCTGGCTTGGAAAATGGGCTTTCCTCCTGCTCCAAATCCRCTCACTGARCACACAGCTGACCTGGATTCCCAGSRAGCAAAGCTTTGACTTCAAAAAGGAGCAAGGCAAAGCCCAGGCTGGGGACAACCCACAAAAACWYGAACCTCTGGCTCAAKCCTCTTCTCCCARGGCASCAACTCTGTTGGGTCAASACCTCWTATTCCTGTTTTTCAGGGAAACTGCTCTGTCCAGGGTCTCCTTTGGGGGACATTTCACCAGCTGGCAGGGGGGCACTGGAGGTGCTCATGCCCACGTTTGGAGGGTGGCCAGCTGGAAGGGGAGCATCCCCCGCGGGTTACCCTCAGTGTGGTGCTGTGTGTCAGGCAGAGGAGCCTCTCCTTTCTGCCTCCCTCGATGGCTCTCAGTGGCGCTGTCAATCCCCCCCTTTCCTAATTCAGCCGCAGCAGTTGCAAAATTGCCCAGGCCGCCTCTTTTGCTGCGATGGGGAGGGATTTCCAAAGCTTTGCTAATAAAAGAGCAACAGTTTCTATGCCTGGGAGGTGGGGAAATCAATGAGCAGGCTGTTGCAAGTGATATAACGGATTTTTTTTGGTTTTGTTTTTGTGGCATCTCAGGCAGTTCCCTGACATGATGGAGCTTTATGGCTCGCTGTTTGTCACCTTAATTGGTGACAATTCAGGCGAGCCCGCGGGGCTGGGAGGGAGCAGGGAGCCGGTGTCCCTCGGGGCGGTGGGATGCTGATGCTGCTGCCCGCTCCCAGCGCATCCCTCCTGCCCCGTGCCTCGGTCCAGCCGTGCTGGGGCATCCCGGGGCACGGCAGGCCGGTGCCGTGCGGCTCTCACAGCGTCGTGCCGCGATGGAAAGGGAGAAGGAATCAGGGGAAAAGCTCCTTGTCCCGCTTAGGCTCTCGTCTGGCCGTCTCCCCATCGTTGCCTTCTCCCTTTCTCCTCTGCCGTGTCCTAATAAGAGCAGTCGGTCTGACTTCAAAGTGGTTCGCAAATATTTTCCACTCCAGTGAGCTAATTAGTTAAATTGCATTTCACATGCTAATTTATTCCTCTAATATTATTTTTCCCCCCCCTCAGCATACTGAAATACAGGAGAAGATAAAAGCTTGGTTTGACCTTAGAGCCAGGCTCAGGGGAGCTGGAGATGGGAACAAACGATCCCAGGTTTGCTGTAGCACAGGCTCATTCCCTGCCGCATTTGAGACCTCATTCGGTGGAGCTGGAAGAGTTTTAGCTGTCTGCAAGGTGAAACCTCTTCCTCTGGCCCGTAGAAAGAAAACTTTCAGAGCAGCAGTAAATGATGAGCTACTAATTTCCGGCTCCGTGGTTCCTGTCCGCAGCCCCCGGTATCACCTTGGAGTGCATAAATAATCACCTTGGAGTGCATAATTGGCTGCATAAATAGCCAATTAATCCTTGCGGGACTGGGTGGGAAGGGTGTTACTTCCCCCATGGCGGCTGGAAAGGTTTTAACTGGGAGTCAGGCGGGGCCAGGGAGCTGATGCTGGTGTCAATCCCGGGTTGAAGCTGTCGGGGCTGGAAAGGCTTTAGCTGGGGCTCACACGGGGACAGGGAATTGCTGCTGGTGTCCATCGCAGGCTGCAGCCGGGGTGCAGTGATAGCTGCCAGCAGCCCCGTGCTGAATCACAGTCTGCCCGTGTCTGTATCAAAGGCTGTTTCTTTTCCACTGCATGCATGTGGTAGATGTTATCGGGAGGGAGGAGCTGAAAACGAGCTCTAGGACCATTTCCTGGCCACGGTGACAGTCAAAAACAACAAATCCCTCCATCCCTGCTCTTGGCCGAACTCGCCTTTTCCCTCGGGCAGGTCGTCGCTTTGTTCCTTTGGAGATAATGAGAAACTCTGGGAAAGGACTCCCAGGTTTCATTCTCATCTGTAAGGGCGGGGATTTAGGGGCAGGCTGTGAAGTCTTGGGATTTCTGGGAATTGCCCTGGCRAGGCTGAGCCCATCCCACACCGTTTGTGCACTGAATCCGGGCAGTGCTGCGGGGTGTCCCTGCAGCCCCGGGGCTGTGTGTCACCCCTCTGCTGGTCTCTGCTGCTTGTCCCATCAAAGCATGAGCCACCAGAGGCACATGTGAGGCCATGAACACTCTGCTGATGCTRTCCCAGGAGYTTTCAGGGTGATGCCAATCCCTTTTTCCAACCCTGGGTGAGGCTTCCGAGAGGGAGGAGYAGGTGTGAGGGCTGAGCCCTTCCACTGGTCTAAAAGGGATGGGGAAAAGCGTCCCCAGTTGCTGCTGTTTGGGTCACTGGTGCTCAAACACCCGCAGTCTCCACCTGTGCCTGTGTTCCCACACTGAATAAACACATAAAATGCAGCCCTGGCAGTGCCAGGCAGTAATACCAGGGTTACTGCAAATAAGCAGGTAGCAGGGTGGTGTTGATGCAGAATGAGAGCACAGACCTCTGGAGCCTGAGMCAGCCTCTGACACAGCTCCCTGGGGTWCAGCCTTGTCTTGGGGCTCATGCTGGCCTTGTCATTATTGCCTGAGCCCTGTCACCTCTGGGACAGGCTGTTTGCAGGTTCTGGTGCTCACCAGATGTCTGTGCCTTGCCCGTGTGTGGTGTGTGGTGTGTGGTGGCCACCCTCGTGTGCCAGAGCTCCGTGTGCTCAGTGCAGGGGCTGGGGCTGCCTGAGCTGCCCTCCCTGCTGCCCTCCCAGAGTCTCTGGTGCCATTCAAGCCGTGCTCATCCTCTGTGCAGTGCGAGGCACAAGGAGCTGATGTTTCCAGTAATTGGTCAGTCTAGCTATTTTGAATGTGTGTTTTTTGTGCTTGTTAGAAAACGAGGTAAAATACTAAAATACCCTGTGCAGTATTCTAGGCTGGTGCACCAAGGTAAATAAACCCCCTGATTTTGGTGGYCTTACARCCTGTCCCTAGCCAAGGACGTGATGTTCAAGGTGACCTCCTGGGGCGTTTCTCTGCTTCTTTGCTCTTCCTCCCCATCCTTCAGCACCAACTTCTCTGTCTGAAACTCGAGGGCAACGTGAGAATTTGCTCCCCGTGCAGCTTTTCCTCCTGTAGATGCGTTTCTCCCGGAGGTGCAGCCTCTGCCTCTTGCACTTCCCCTCTCTCCAGTGAAATGGGATCTCCTCCCTGCGCTTTCAGCTTTCTCTGGCTCTCCGCTCTCAGTTTGCATCCCCTGGGATGGGCAGAGCCTCTCTCCCGGCCCCGAGGAGGCAGCTGCACAGCCGGGTCCCGCTGCCCGTGGCAGGATCTGGCTCCATCCCTGCCCGTGTGCAGGATCTGGCTCCATCCCTGCCCGTGTGCAGGATCTGGCTCCATCCCTGCCCGTGTGCAGGATCTGGCTCCATTCCTGCCCGTGTGCAGGATCTGGCTCCATCCCTGCCCCTGGCAGGATCTGGCTCCATCGCTGCCCCCGGGGCTGCCCACCCTGTCTCACGGCAGATCGGCCCCGCACAGCCGCCTCCCGCCCGTCTGGCTCAGGGAAAGCCCTGTCAGTGCAATTTGCTGTCACCTGTCACCGTGCTCGGGGCTGGGGGCAGCGCCTGCAGGGGCGGCTGCTGCAGGAGCGTGCCSTGAGCGCTGCCCACGTGTGCTCCGATCAGGCAAACGCAGTTTTTGCCGGCTGTTTTGGCACAGCACGGTCAGAGGCAGGCTGTTGGCTGTTCTGGGTGTCTGCCAGGGCACGGGGTGTGTTTATCCCTGGCTGTCCTGCCCTGCCCGAGCTGAGGGGCTGAGCTGGGGATGTGGGTGTTGCCTGCTCCATCCCTGGCTCCATCCCCTCCCCTGGGGCAGGGACAAGGCTGCCACCAGCACAGCCGTGGATTTGGGGCGTGGCAGCTGCAAACACAGGGAAATGGAGCGTTTGCCCCATTCACAGCCCTTAACACAACAGCAGAGCATGGGTGTAACCCCGGGCATCATCTCCCACCCAGGGACTCCATCCGAAATGACCCTGTTTAATCACCCCGCGATTCACGGAGCCCTGGGGCTCAGACAGCTGAGAGTGGCAATGCAGCCTGCATCTGCCTGGCCTCGGATGTGGGGCACGGAGGGGGTGGCACTGCTCCTTGCTGACACGAACTGTGCTCTTGCGGTGAAATGTCCCCGTGTCACACACAGCCACTGCCTGGCTGCTCCTCGGGGCTCCTGGCTCTGCTCCAAAGCCAACACAGGATCCCCTGCCCCGCTGTCCCTGTGCAGGAGAGAGCAGTTTGTTTTTGTTCAGYCCTGCCCAGCACAGGTAGGCACCACTGCTGTGTCCAGATCGGGCTGGATTTAGCCATGGGAGCTTCAAATGCTGCTAAGAAACGCCCCTGTGACAGCTGGATTGGCCACTGCTGGCTGTTAAATGCTGCAGAGATGCAAAGAACACCTCTGGCTTCAGTGCAATTGCTCCTGAGCTGGTGAAACACTGCAGGGAGGGGGAGAGCCAGAAGCAGCTCGGTGTTAGCTCTTTTATGACCCTGGGGTGCTTTGCTGGATTGGCTGCACTGCCCCAGGAGCTGCTTCTGCCCAGATCCTCCTGCCTGCCCCATCATATGACAATGGTGTAACAGCACAGGCAGGGCTGGAGGTTCAGCTGGGGCAGAACTTGTGATATTTGGTATTTTTAATTCCTGGAGACRTGTGGGTGGCATCACTCGTGGTGTCTGGAGAGGGCAGCACATGGTGCACCCCATTGCTGTGGTGCAGAGCTCAGGCTTTGGGGCACCACCTCCCTCCAGATGCTGGTGAAGGGCTGACTTTTAAGAACCTCAAAGGTTGTTTGCMTCCAAAATCTGATTTGTTGGTTTTCTTGTGTCATCTCTGTGCAGGCATCTCCTCAGCCCTGCGTCCTCACTCCTCTCCTGGCTYCTCTGGGCTTGTGCCAGGGTTGTCCTTGGCTGTGCTGGGGCTGCAGCAGCTTTGGGCAGCAAACATTGGGGTTTTTGCTTCCTCTTGACAGCCCAGGAGTGGGAAATACCCAATCCCATCCTGCTGCCAGCTGCCTTTGTAATTCGGGGGCTGTGAGCATCAGGCCTGCAGGTACTGAGGAGCTGTTTTGGGAGGACAAGGCTGCTTTGGGTGTGACAATCTCGGTAGTGTCTGGCTGTGATGTTGGTGACCCGAGACAAGGGGGCTTCCTCTGCTGCCTGCCAGGAAAGCAGCACCCCAAAATCYCCCTTAATAACCCCTTTCTGCTCATCCTTCTCCCTTCAGGCTCCCGTGTGCGTTGCTCTGAGAGCCAGGGGGKTTTTTCTTTCATCACAGTGCCCTCCCCAGCATTTTTCCTTCCCCTTCTGAGTKCGAGTCAGAAACTGCAACCACGCGRGGAAGGAGGGGCGATGCGGTTTGTGGCGCCAGAGCCGGGGCTGGCCGGGCACAGCAGCTGGGAGGCACATCTGGGGGCTCTGGGGGGAAGAGCCGAGGGCAGGGGCAGCAGGATGGAGGAGCTGCTGCAGCCCCGTGGGGTCTGGCAGTGTCGTGGTCGTGGGTCGGGGAGCCCCTGGCCGGGGGGATCCCGTCTGGAGGCAGGAAATGGAGATTAATCCCTCCCCACCCTGCTGTGTGCAGAGCGAGAGGGAATCAAAAGAAGCTGAAAATCCCGGATTTCCCTTTCTGTTTGGCGGAGAGGGATACGGGAAGCACRGGGGAGGAGGCGCACAAGTGAAGTGGGAGCAGCTCCACCTTTTCCCCGACTCCTCTGCACCAGCCCCCGGGGGGAACCGGCCCTCCCAGCCCTCCCCTGTCACCGTGGGGTCACTGGAAGGCCTGGCTGCTGCTGACAGTCCAGCTGGCCACAGAATGGCACCAGAGCCCATCTGAGAGCTGTGGCACACTGCCATCCCCGGGGCCCCTCGGGTGCCAGCTGTGCCACCCTGGGAAGGAGCTCTGTACAAGGTGACTCTCAGCCGGGGCTGGGGCAAGGAGGGCGAAAGGGAAGCTCCCCAGGGGTTTGGCTGTTGTGAGAGGTGACTCAGAGCATGCCCTGGCTGGGTGGCACCGTCTGTGCCACCGTGTTACGTGCCCACATGTCATGGAAACGGTGACACTGCTCCGTACCCAGCGTGGCACGRGTGGCATTGCCTAACGAGCCATGCACACGGGGCTAACCTGCACTGCTGCCGTGAAAAATGTCACCCTGTGATGGTGCTGGCAGCTCGGGAAGGGATGGATCAGGCCATGCCCTCTGTGCCACGGGAGGCAAAGACGAGGGGAAGCTCCTCAGTGCTGCAGAAAGTCTGGGTGAGATGAGAGCCTCGGGGAGGAGCAGCTCGTTCTGCTCGCTGTCTGCTCCCTGACCCTCCTGCAGGAGCTCGGCTCGTGTTTCCTCACTGTTTTCCCTGCAGTTAGGGGAGCCAGAAAGAGCTTAAAAATCTAATTTCCTACCAAAATCAGGCYGATGCTGTCACAGTGTCCCCTCTGCCTGTGCCCTCTCTCCCCAGATGACTTCTGAACCCTGCAGATCTGGCSGAGGGCTCGCAGATAATTAAGTCTCTGCAGAGATGATGAAATGAGATGGTGGAGAGGAGGGAAAGAATCTTGTAAATGCCCCAAAACATCTGTAGCATGAGTTCATGTATTATTAGACACCAGCAAATCCACGTGGGAGATGCTTTTACAAACACTTAACCACAAAAACATTCTCGTTCTCGGCTCGTACATTTTTAGGCACCACAACCAGTCTCGAGACACAAAAACATAGGAAGCAACACAAGTAGTTTCAGTGCTCAGGGGATAACCTTTTATTTCAATAAAACCTGAAATTCTTTTGGCACTCAACGTGATTCCCAGAGCCAAGGCTTGAAGGAAAAAACAACATAAATCATGGACTGGAAAGTTAAAAAGCTGGGAGGGTCAGCAGCTCCGTGGCCAGACTCAGCCGTGGTGTGACTCGGTGGCACTTGATGAGTTTGTTGWTATTTCTGCCACCGTGGCTGAGGGACAAACCTGGCCCTGAGCATGCAGTATTGTTTGGGACAACTGCTCCCCCATGCCAAAGCCCCCACAACAAAAAGAGCTCTGCTGGCCACAGAGAGAGGCCCTGGAATAACTTCCCCCGCTGAAACAATGAGGAGAGGAAACCTTTCAAAGCGGTAATCACCAAAGGGAAAATCATTTTTTTTTCTAAACATCCTTTGTCTGAGCTCCTAACAATACCTGGGAATGCTGAAAAGACTTTTCCARTTCTTAATGGACTTTTCAGCCGTGTCACTGTTTGTTTCATCTCTGCCACAGCCAGCTCAGGGCTGGGCAGCCAAACTTTCCCTTTCCCAGCTCTTGCCAGCCCCTTTTCCTGGCTCTCACGTGGCCAGCACCACTAAGTGTGTGCTCAGGCTGTGACAGCAGAATGTTTGCATGTCCACTCACTGCGTCCCTGCCCAGCCCGTGGTGAGTTTGGCCCCGGTGATTCGGCAGTGTCAGCACCAGGGTGTGCTGGCTGCTGCTCCTCCTGCAGCTCCTCTCCCTCAGCCCTGCGGCTGCTCCAGGCCCTCTGGCTCCTCTCTTGGCTGCTCACTTCCAATCACATCAGCTCTCCMCTCTGCTGGAGCCTGGCTCCAAGGTTTCACTCCTCACTTCAGATCAAGCCAGCTTTCCTGCAGCTTCCTGACGTGTCTGGCTTTTGGTTTATGCTTTCCCCTGACGTTTGTGCGGTCAAAGGAGATACAGGACCATTGTTGGAACATCCTTTTCAYATCCCCTCTTAAGGGGCTTTGTTCCTGTCGAGCTGGGTTTCTTATTTTCAGTAACCTCAGTTATTTATTGATGTTATTAATGATGTGTGCGTGGAACACTTTGCTTTGTTTATTCCCAAGATTTGGCATTTAAATCTSTTCCACCTTATTCCTATCCTGGGATGACTTTGTGCAAATCTGTTTTATTTCCCTACCTGCATCTCTTCAGATCCACTCAGCACCTTGCAACCTGTTTGGCTCCATTTTTTTTAAGCTGGCCTTTGGACATAATTTAATCTTGTGCATGGCATCAACTCCATGTGCTTCTTCCCTGTGCTACATCACTTTTCTCCTGGACTTCCCAGCAGCTCTGTGGCATCATTCCCTTCCCCTGTGTGTGTCCAGGCACGTCCCTGCAGCAGCAGGGCAATGAATGGTGCTGTTCAGGCTCAGGGAGCTGAGTCTGAGCGTGCTGGGGTGGTGACACACACGCCAGCCTGCGTGGCTGTCCCCAGGGAGAGCCAGCAGTGTGGGCTCAGAGCACGTCCCCAGGTGCTCAGGGATGCCCTGCGTGTGCTGTCACCCGGGCTGAGGGCAGGGGGAGCCTCTCCTGGCCTTCCCCAGCCCAGGAGAGGCAGTGGGAATGAATAAAGCTGGGATAAAGCTGGAATAAGGCTGGAATAAAGCTGGAATAAAGCTGGAATAAAGCTGCTCTCCTGGCTGGAGCCCAAATTGCCCATCTGTGTGCGTGGCACAGGTGAGGTGGCTTTACCTGCCCACAGCCCACCAGGGAGGGCACAGCTGGGAGCAGGGCTGCAGCCTGGGCTGGGAAAGGAGCTGAGGAGGAGGAAGAGCTGCTCTGCCAAGCTAAGTTTCTCTGATTTCCACTGGGATTTCTCCGTGGATCAGTTGCCAGAGCCTCTGGTTTCTGGGACTCTCCTTTTACACGACTCAGCTGAACGTGTCATTCTGGCTGCTTGTTGTGGGTGGGAAGCTGTTCTTGCCTTGCCCTTGGATGTGTTTTTGAAAGGTGAGCAGAGCCAGAGCTTTGCTCTGCTCTGTATCCACCCAGGTGCTGGATGTGTGTTTCCAACAGAAAATGAAATCTCCCTATTTCRTTTCATTTCTCTGGCAGATGAGAAGGAACAGCTCGATTTCAGAAATGACTTTCCCTTATCTTCAGGGGCTACACCTATTCCCACCTTGCCCTGCAGATTTTTTGTGGCTCCATAACCTTTCCCCTCTTTTCCACCAGTGGTTTTCCTTTCCCTGGCTGTGCTGCAGAGGATGGAAATTACAATAACGGAGCACCTGGGAGGCTCGAACTCACCACACACTGATTGCTAAGCAACAGGGGGAAATGTTTTTCCTGTTTTCCTTTCGSTTGCGAGCACCTTAGGTGGCGTTTGTTAAAAGAGCTGACTGAAACATTCTGGCAGCGAGGTGATAGGGAGATAAAAGCCGCCTTCAAAGACAAACAGCTCAAGAAATAATGGTCCTTAGCAGAGGAGCTGTGGCGTGGCTGCAGCGTGTCAGGCTGAACTCTGCACTCTGGGGAGCCACTGGGGAAAGGCAGAACTTTTCTGCAGCTCCCTGCTGGTGTGGGGATGGTCCCTGACAGAACTCGGTGTGTGTTTTGTGATCCTCCTGAAGCAGCGAGCTCTGGGTGAGCTGTGCTCCCTGCACCCCCCTGCCAAAACGCTCTGAGGTCTCCTGGTGCTTTTCACACCTTGGGCCCAGCTTTTTGGCCACATTTTGATATTAACAGCTGTATCCTGCCTCTTCTTTTCCTGGGTTTCTTCTTTGCTGTGAAGGAATCCAGGTGCCTGCCCAGAGTGTGCTGTGGTCTCTTCTTGCTGACAAAGTGGCTTGGTCTGCCCACACCTCACATGTTGGCCTTGTTCTGATGAGCTTTWAGAGATCAGAAAGTTTGGAAAACAGAGGTTTGTGTTGTTGMTTCTTGTTCTGGTGGAAGCTSCTCRAATACTTGATAARTTGCMTGGAGAAGAGAAGGTTCTGGGGCAGTGTTAGCATCCCAGTGGATAGAGTGGCTTTARGGGAGCTGGAGAAGGACTTTGSACAAGGGTCTGGAGTGACAGGACAAAGGGGCAATGGCTTTAAAATGAAGGGGAGTGATTTTAGATTAGATATGTGGAAGAAATGTTCCCTGTGAAGCCCTGGCACAGGTTTTCCAGGGAAGCTGTGGCTGCCCCATCCCTGGAAGCATTCCAGGCCAGGCTGGATGGAGTTTGGAGCAACCTGGGATAGTGGAAGGTGTCCCTGTCATGGCAGGGGGTGGAACAAGATGATCTTTAATGTCCCTTTTAACCCAAACCTGTTGGAATCTAAAAAACCCAACCCCCCCAAAAAAATCTGTGATTCTGCTATGGCCAAGGGGGTGGTGCAAGGAGCAGGATGGAGCAGAAATATTCCTGCAAGCTCTGGAGTCTCCAAGGCTTGTGGGATAATTGCTGAGCTTCASGAGCAGGCAGCCTCGGCAGGAGATGCCTGTGCACAGGGGCTGCAGGAAATGAAACWCAGAAGGGCTGGATGGAGACTTTCAGATGCTGATTGCCCAGGGATCTGCTGTGCTTCCTCTGCTGGGAGCTGACAGTAATTAGGGGCTTGCCTGGCTGTGTGAATGCTCGGTGTGCTCCTGAATTAACCTGGACCTGTGGCTGCTCCTGAGGGGCCCAGGGGAGCAGGGGGTGCTGAGCTGGGGAGTGGCAGAAGGGACACAAAGGGCAGGAGCCAGCCTTCCTCCCTGCCAGCACTGAGTTCACACTTGATCTGTCAAAAATGGCCCTGAGAAACGCCCAAAACCTGGAGGCAGAGTGATCCGACTGCCCTGGATCTGAAATACTCAGGGAATCTCCTAAAATCCATGCCTGCTGTAAGCTGTGGCAAGGGGTGGGTGGCTCTCATCTGAAATCTGGTTAAGTCAGGGCACTGATCTCGCTGTGAGTGAGAATTTGGGGCTGTGAGGGTCTGAGATCTGTTGGTCCCCAAATTTGGGGGGGAACCCAATCTCAGATCTCTGTACAGATTGTTTGAGCAGTGACACAGTTTTCCCTTCTTGCACAAGCTTTCCCCCTCATCCTGAAGTGGAAGAGAGAGCACTGGTTGTTTACTGTTGGATTATTATTATTATTATTATTATTATTATTATTATTATTATTATTATTATTATTATTATTATTATTATTTCTTATAAAATAACCTTCCAGCTGAGCCTGCCCAGTGAAAACAAAAGTCTCTTCCAATTAAAATTGGGAATGCCCAAAAAGTTTTGATCTAGCACATAATGCCTAACCTCCAGCTAGTAATCCTTGTTTACTAGGTAGCACTTTTCCTCCAAAATCCCTTCAAAACAGGCAGAAAAAGGGCTTCCCCAGCTGCACAATAGAAGGAAGTGCTCAGGGCTCCATGTCAGAGCCCRACACAGACACTCCTTGTGAGCCGGTGCCAGAGCTCGGGACAGAGCCTGGAGAATGTTGCAACTCCCACAAAAAGCAGCCCAATTCCCCTCAGGGGCTGCTGGGTTTGGGTCTTGGGTGCCCTGGTGGTSCCACAGGGAAAGCTGGAGGTGTGTGATGCTCCAGAGGGGCTCAGCTGGAGGTGGTGGGGGTGATTCTGCCTCCTCTGCTCCTGGCAGCTCTTGGCACCGTTCCTGCTGTGGATTCACTGGGGCTCAAAGAGAACGTGGGTTTGTGGGGTGGTGACAGAGCCCTGGGGGTGGTGGCAGAGCCCCTGGGGTGGTGACAGAGCCCTGGGGATGGTGGCAGTGCCCCGAGGGTGGTGACAGAAGCACTGGGGGTGGTGGCATTGCCCCAGGAGTGGTGGCAGTGCCCTGGGGATGGTGGCAGTACCCTGGGGGTGGTGGCAGTGCCCCAGGGGTGGTGGCAGTGCCCCAGGGGTGGTGGCAGTGCCTCAGGGATGGTGGCAGTGTCCCTGGGGTGTTTGCAGGCAGCTGGTGCCAGGCAGGAGCGACTCCTGAGCCGAACTTTGGGGTGGGCAGCCTTGGCTGATGGGCAGAAAACCCCAGAGCAGCTCTGAGCACAGGAACTGGGTCACTGAGAGTTTTGCCCTGTAGGAAATGGGCTGGGAAGCCCCAGTCAGCAGCAGAGCAGGGAGATGGAAGCAAAGGAGGGCTGAGGGAATGCTCAGACACCTCATGCTGGGGAGAGACAACTCAGGGTCCAGGCTGAGCMCAGTTATTAACTGAGCTCTGGATCTGCAGGTACTGACTGTAACACATTGACCCACTTTTGATTCCCAAACCAGAAAAATGGCTTAAAGATTCCAAATCCTTCTCTGTGGCACCCTCTCCACGTTACTGAGCATGCAGGAAAGGCTGCAGACTGCAGCAGAGGAGCAGAGCTGCTCGGTGTTGGCCGTGTGGGTTTGCATTTACCCAGCCAAGAGCTGATTTCAGAGCGGTGGAAAAACAAAAACTGATGCATTTCCCRCATCACCCAATTCCTGGGCCTGCCAGAGCCGATGGGACATTTACAGATGCCATCCAAAAAGCTCAGTGTGTTGTGAAAAGTTYCTTGCTGAGTTTGCCAAGTGCACAYTGACAGTATATTTTTTTAATGAGTCACTCAAGCATCGATCCTTCCCTTAAATCCCCGAAATCACGTGCATGACAATTAATCGCATTTTGCAACAGTACCTGGACCTTCCAGGGTGCCGGAGGGGAAACCTGAGGGTGTGATCCTGCCTGTTCCCTTTCAGCTGTGTGCTTAGAGGTGAATAAGAAGCCCTGAGAAGTTATTTGTTTTGAATCTCATGATTTTTCAAGAGCCTTGCCCCTGACGGCAGAGTGCTTGGGGTTAGCTACGCTGAGCAAACATCCTGCACTTGGGCTCCTGACCCCGCTCCGAGTGTTTTGCTTTTCAGACCCAGAAGGCTCCCAAGAGAGGAGAAAGGAAACTGAGCTGGCTATTTTTAAACCCCTGCAGTTGCCTTCCTGCCTTATATTATTTATTATGCATTATCAGGAGTGTTTTTGCCCCTGAAGCCATCCTTAGTGGTCGGCCGAGGGACGGTGAAAATCGCCCATCAGACAGAGCTGCATCTTTCTGCAGAGGTCAGACGGAGCTGGAGGCTCTGGGAGGGCTTTGCCAGCTGAAAAATGAGTGGTGCTGTTGTTTGTTGTGCGCACTCGGGCGGTGCCAAGCGATTCCAGGGGTGGGCTGGGATGACTCTGCCCTAAACATGAAGCAGAGCAGAGTCTCCCTCCCAAATATGTCCCAGCCTGGGGAGGCAGCACTGATTTCTGCTGGGAAAYAGGTCCCTGYCTCTGATTTTAGCGTGGACTGAGCMAAGTGATGCTCAGCACCGAGTTTCACAGCACATCTTGCAGTGCCTGCAGGACGTGTGAGTGGGGCTGGGGACACCTCTGCAGGGAGCAGCATCACCTCCTTCAGAGAGCAGAGAGCTCCAGGGACCCGCCTGGCACTGCAGGGGGACCTGGGCTGCATCTCTGTGCCTGGGCAGGCTTCAAATGTGTATGTATGGCCCCCAAAGATGTGGGGCAGTGCAAGGCCCTGCTGCTGGGCTGGGTCCCCTTTCCCAGGGCRTCCAGGAAGTTCCCTTTGACCTCTTTGGCTCCAGAAAAAAAGCAGGACAATAGCCCACGTTGTCCTGGCTCATCCTTCTGCCTGGTAAACTTTCCAGTTTGAAGCCTATCACGGCCTGGCAGCTTTGTTAATCCCTTCCTGCCCGGGCAGGAGCTGCTGGTGCCCTGGGCAGAGCTGGACATGTGAGCTTTGGCTCCGTGTCCTCGCTGCAAATRAAGCTGCAGGGCTGGAAGGCACCGGGAGGCCGATGTTATTTCAGCTGCAGAGGGAGCTGAGGCATGAAAGGCCAGGTTTTGGTGGTGTCAGCAGCACCCGCCCGGGCCCTGTGGTGCAGTTTCTCAGCAGTGYGTGAGGAGGGAAGGGGAAGAGCAGGGGAAGGCTGGAGCACGCTGTGCTCAGCGCGGGGGGCTGATGAATGACAAACAGTTCTGCCCGTTTCTCCCCGCCTCCGAAAACAAAATGATGTTGCAGCGGTTCTCTAAAGTGGGATCTGCAGCCCTGCTGTCCCCCAGGCTCGTTTTGCTTTCCCAGAGTCCCTGCTGGGCCCAGAGCAGGTGTCCTGGTCCCCAGTCCCCCCTTTGGCTGTGCATGGGGGGCCTGGCACTGCAGGTCACATCACCTCATCTCGCAGGGGACACTGCCAGCTGCCCCCGCAGGGCTGTGACCGTGTCACACAAAGCCATAAAGCGCAGCTGTGGCCAGCGAGGGGCTGGGCAGTGCCCCGAGCGCCGCTGGTGGGGGCTGAGCTCATGGGCTGAGCTAATGCTCGGCTGAAAAACACGTGCTGATGCTCTTCCCGCGCTCGCAGTTARCACTCATTTTCCTTTGCCTAGCGGTGTGTGAAGCTCAGGCGCTTCACGAGCACCCGGTGACACAAAAGAGCCTCTCCCAGAGCCGTTGTCACCTGCGTGACTTCGCTCCCTCCCATCAGCGGGAACACCCCGGTGTTTCCCCCGCCCAGCTGGAGTTCCGGCCACCCCCATCCCGCAGCCCCCACGAGCATCCTCCTCCTCCTCCTCCTCCCCGCAGCCCCCCGAGCATCCTCCTCCCGCCCCGCCGCCCCTTTTTGTGGCCTCGGGGCTTTTCACTCCCGCCGTGCCCCCGTCCCCCCCTCCCCGAGGGGGCCGAGCCGCGCCGGGCCGGCCCCCGGGGGCGGGCGGAGGCTGCGGGAGGAAATCCAGCGCCTGCTTTACGGGCGAGCCGGCTCCGTCCCGGCCCCGCCGTGACATCAGGGCCGCTTCTCCGGCCGCGGGGGCGGCTGCGGGCTCCCGGCGCCTGCCCCGCCGCTGCGGGCGCTCCCGGTTCCAACCCCCCCTCCCATCCCGAGCATCGCCCCCACGTCCCCGCTGCGGCTCCCCGGGCAGCCGGGGGGGCTGGCGGGGCCGGCGGGTTGCGGGGCCGGGGATGCGGCGGCCCCGCCGATGGTGAGCCGCCGCCGGGCCCCGCCGCACCATGTCCCCGCCGGCCCCGAGAGGATGTTCGAGGGCTGCCGGCGGGCGCGGAGCCTCTGGGGCGGCGTCAGGCTGGAGGTGGCCGGCGACAGCAGCCCCGTGGTGCTGCACAGCTTCACGCAGCTCGACCCCGACCTGCCGCCGCTGGAGGTGAGTGCCGGGGGGAGCTGAGAGCGGGGCCCCTCGCTGGTTTTTTGGGGGGGYTCCGCCTCGCTGGCAGCGTGGGCAGGGGTGGCCCCGGAGTGTGTGGGCAGCCGGGGAGTGTTTGGCGGAATTTCTGTTATGTGAATCGCGGAGTGGTTCGGGTTCGAAGGGACCGTAAAAATSATCTTTTCCCAC
This sequence comes from Alauda arvensis, assembly GCA_902810485.1. Classification (NCBI taxonomy): domain Eukaryota; kingdom Metazoa; phylum Chordata; class Aves; order Passeriformes; family Alaudidae; genus Alauda; species Alauda arvensis. The sequence continues at coordinate 141,006 of CADDXX010000838.1, forward strand.
CCCCTGGCATGGGCAGGGACGCCTTCCACGATCGCGGGTTGCTCCAAGCCCCGTCCAGCCTGGCTTGGAACGCTTCCAGGGATGGGGCAGCCACAGCTTCTCTGGGTAAACACTGTGCCGGTGCGTCACCGCCTCAGAGGGGAGAATTTCTTCTAATATCTAATCTAAATCTGCCCTCCTTCAGCTTAAAGCCTTGTCCTATCACTCCATGCCCTTGCAAAGTCTCTCCAGCCTTCCTGGAGGCCCCTTTAGGTACTTCACATGTTTCATTTTATTGAATAAATGGGTGCCACTGCTTGGCTTTTTTTTTTTTGCTGTGAGTCCCTGTGCCCCTGGGGACTGGCGGGGAGAAACCAGATGCTCTCCCTCCGGGCACTCAGGGAAAGGGGCAGATTGTTAAAACTTGGGGCTTTTGATATTTCATTCGAGACTTTGGCTGTGGGAGGCAGGAATCTGCTCAGATCTGAGCTCCTTGTAAAAGCTTCGTGCTTGTCCAAACCGCAAACGCGTCCTTTGGGAAGGTTACGGGCACTGGGAGGACTTTCCTGGAGGATGCAGGAATATTTGTGCTCCTTTGGATTCCACCTCGGGTGGCTCAAAGTCAGGCCGGTCCCAGCGAGGCCCGAGCGCTTTGTTGATGTGCAGTTCGCATGTGGAGGCAGCCGAAATAATCTGAGTCAGAGCTGGGCCTTTTATCTCAGTAATGGATGATCGTCATGGCCGTGGTGGGAGTGTCGCCGATCCGGSAGCGAACGGAGGAGCTCAGCGGGAGGAGGGTTTGGTGTTCCGGGAGCCGCAGCCCCGGCGGTGCAGGGGTTAAAAGCAGCGAGGGTCAGCAGAGCCTGGCTTTGCAGGGATTTGGAGCCAGCTGCAGATGTGCTGCTCTGGATGCTTCCCGCTGGAATGGGGGCGGTGCAGGGAGGGGGGGAATCACCACCAAAGCCTCTTTGGTTGCCGTGCAGATATCCGCGGAGGGCAGCCAGCCTTTCGGGGAGGGCTCCTTCACCCAGTGCCGAACAATCAGCCCCTCAACCTGCGATGGAAACTCTGGCTCAGCCGCGGGCAGGAAGGGATGAGCTCAGGCTCCGGYTGTTCCGCTTCACCTCTGGCCTGGTGGCAGCGGCTCATCAGCTCTGCTGAGAGTTCATGGAGGCTCCATCCAGCTTGTTTTTCCCCCCCTCTCCCCTCCCTGCTGGTCTCTCCTGGGGGTGGGCGTGCTGACAGCGTTTGGASTCCATCATCTGGATCGTGTTATGCCTGGCAGGAAATCCAGCCCCGCCGCGCTCCGGGAGGCGCTGGGGCCGGCTTCTGGCAGGGGAGGAAAAGAGGGGAAAGAGGGGGTGATGCAGCTCCTCTCATCCTGCCTGGCACGGTGTGCCCCGGCTGGAGGAGGCTCTGCAGCTCGGGAGAGGCTTTGGAGCATCGGGCGATGCGGCTGGGAGGGAGGAGTGATGGGGCAGAGGGAGGCTTTGTGTGCCCCCTCTGGCACTGAGCAAACCCCTGCTCACCTGAGCACGGCACAGCTGCCAGCCWGAGCTCCTCCTGAGCTGTCTTTGCCCACACTTCTGCCTTGGGCTGTACATGGGAATGGTCAGAGCGCAGCCCCAGCATCCTCTTGAGCTTTCCTCCCWGTCCTGAACAGAGAAATTCCTGCTTTTTTTTTTCTATTTACAAGTGATGGCGAGCAAAGGGGCATCCCAGAGGAGGTGCACGGCCTCCTGAGCAGCTTTGGGATGCACAGGGTGTTCACTGCATGGCTGGGGAGAGGAAAAAAATGTGTCACTGTTGTGGTGGCCTGGTGGGGCTGCAATCCTCAGGCAGAGCTGTGGATGCACACCGAGAGGAGAAGGCAGATTATTTGAGCAAGAACCCCCAGGGACCATCAGTGACAGTCCCCAGGACACGGGGGGACCTTTGTCACCTCCGTGCTGGGTTTTGGCAGAGCTGTGGGTGGACATTCTGGTCCCACAGGGAACAGAGGATCCCTGGGAAGGCTGCAGGGAATGTGGCTCACTCTCTGAGCCCCCGGGGATGGCAGCAGGGAAGACTTTGCCTGTATCCCACAGCAACAGCATCGATCAGCAGGCATCACTGGGGCCGTGTGAGCCAAGTGTTCTCACCCTGATTGCAGCCACGGGGGATGGAAGGTTTAACCTGGCTCTCAACTGGGGGGTTGACAGAGTAGCTCTGCAGACCTTTTGCTTTGACCTTTTCAGTTCCAATCCATCCCATATTCAGCAGGGAGTGTCAATCCTTCCAGTCCAGCAGGAGCCACAGAGTGAAATAGGAGCCACAGAGTGGATCTGGTGGCCTAAAACACCACTGCAGATGACACAGAATGAAACTTTCRTGCAGCTGATGTTGCTGAACCTCTGACGAGGCTGGGCTGACTCGTATAAAAAAAGCCCCCATGTCCTTGCAATTCTGGCTGTGTTTCCTTTCTGAACAATTAGGAGATTTTTCAGTTGCTGAATGAATCCTTGAAAACTCGAATTGCTCAGCCCAGATGCCTTGTAGGTCAGTGCTTGTTCTTTACAGCAGGGAGGGAGAGGCAAAGACATCTCTTAAAAGCCATTTTCTTTTCACTTCCTGTGGTGCCTTTGGAATAGGATCCTTTTCTCCCAGCCTGTTCTCCTCCCCCAGGCACAACCTGATATGTCCCTTGCAATTTGCCAGATGAACATCATCTGTTGGTATTTCTTGGATGGGGGGAACCTTCTGGCTCCCTTCCAGAGAGCTTTGGAGCCGGAGGKGAGGCCTGGAGCAGGCTGGGATGCTGATGGTTGGTGGCTGATGCAGGGTGGGAAGAAGAGAGGTGGGAAGGATTTTTTAAAATTATTATTTGATATGGTTAGAAGTTGGAGAGAAGCTTCCAAATGCGTTTGTGTCATTATTGCTTTGCTCAGAGGCCGCTGTGCCATGTTTCCATGAGGGTGGGGATGCCCATACTGGGGTCCCAGTGAGGTTTTAGTGGGTTTAGTACCAGACTGGCAGCCCTGGAAACTGAAATCTGTGTTTGTTCACAGGCTGAATGGGCCAAACCACCCCCAGGCCACTCCTGTGCTTCAGCACCACTCAGCTTCAGCCCCCTGTCCCAGATCACACCATTGCTCCACTGCAGCCTCTTTTTCTGCCTCYCGGGGTGGCATCCCCAGGCAGGGGCAAGTAAATGCAATCTTGGATTATTTCCCCACCTCCCTGTGCCTGGCTCTGGGGTGTGATGAGCACAAGGAGCATCAGGCCAGCTGTGCCTGCAGGGATGGGTCTCATTTAGCTGGCACCCACCACTCTTTGGGATTTGGGGGCCTGGCTGTGCCCACCCCACACTGAGGGCCAGAGCATGAACTGGTTTTAGGGCCCCCCCGAGTTGGTCTGGCCGTAGGAAGGGCTTGACCACCAGCAGCTCCTCCATCTCCCCTCCCAGCTCTCTAACCAGCCCCTGTGTCCCCCGAGGGGAGTGTAATTGGAGGAGGAAAGAGCTCATTTAGGTCACTCCAGACCACATTTAAAAGCTGGGTATGCCCCGCTCACACTTTCTCCAGCTCCAGAGCTGCCTAATGACCGCCTTTCAAACGGACATGCTCCTTTTATTTAAATATATCCTTGCAGCAGGGCTGCCTCAGTTCTCAAATATTTCTTCATCTCCCACGGACTCAGCAAGAGGGGGGAAAAAAATGTGGTTGCTAAGGAGCAGGATTTGGATACAAAGCCGGCTGAGCTGCTGGCGGGGGGCCCCGGGGGGCTCCAGCACAGCCCGTGGCCAGGCAGGGTTTGTGCATTGCTTTGGTGGGATGGCACCTGCGGGGTCTGCCTGAGGAGGTTTGGGGTTCAAAACATTCCTTAGGCCTTGGGGAGAAAGGGCTGAGCTGTGGGACTCGCTGCTTTTCCAGGTTAGTGTGTTCATCTCGTGCTGTTTGTGCATCCGTGGCTGGTCCCAAGTGTGTGCCTGCTGCTCCAGGGGTCCGTGGGACCTTCCTTTTGCAGAGAGAAGCACCTGTGGGCTGCCAGGTGATGCTGGCAGCGGGGTTTGGTGCCCAGGGAGAAGCACCACGCTGGAATTGTGTGGGAGCATTCCTGGGAGCACCAGCACCAAGGGAAGGACTGGGATGTTTGGATACTCCAGTTATCAGCTGTCTCATTGCCCAGGTGGGGACCCACGCACGTCAGAGCAGCCCCAGCCCTCCCTGCTCACGCAGCCCCAGTAAGGATGCATTTGGACTTTGCTCCTGAGTCATTCGGGGAAGGGAGCACTAATCCCAGTAATCCCAGTGATCCCAGCCATCGCAGCCCCCCTCGGGCTGGCAGCTCGGCCGCCTGAAGGGAGGCACGGGGAGGGGGTCGGGGCTGCTCTGGGCACTCGGGTTAGCACAGGGGGTTTGCACAGGGGGTTTGTGGATGGGCCTTTTGTTCCTTTAACACTCGGGAAGGGCTCTGCCAGGACAGTCCTTACCCAATTTTCAGCCTGTGGCAGCGGGGGCTGCACTGAGCGAACGCTGCTCTCCTCCGGGTCACTCTGCAGCACCTCAGACCCGCGTCCCTCCCGCCCGCTTTTGGTTTGTTTTTGTGGTGTGATGCAAATCACCTCTCCCCGGTGTTCGCTTCCATTCCCGGGGCTGTGCTGGCGCGGCTTCCTGCAGGGCAGCACTTTCACGTTAGATAACGCCGAGTTCCCTCTACCTGAGGGTCAGGAGTTATGTGACAGCTGAGTGTCAGTGCAGATTAAGCGCAGGCTCCTGGCGTGGCCCGTTTGCCTCGGCTGGCTCCGCAGCGGTTTGTTTTCATTACACCCCTGGTATTTGGAGGAGCCCTGCTGTCAGGAACATGCTGGGACGGGAAAAGGGCGTCCTCCCCTCCACACGTGGGGCTCTGGGAGCAGCTGCCTGGGGAGCCCCGGGCTCAGCCCGGGCAGGATGGGGATGGCTCCGGCTGCCAGGCACCAGCCCAGCCCCCGGAGCCGATGGGAGGGGGGAAAAAATTGGTCTGACTTGCAAACAGAGCAGATTGGGGAGGAAACTCATCGGAGGCAACTTCATCTGGAATGCTGAGGCATTATTTTTAGAGTGGCTTTGCTCTCTGTAACCACACTGCAGCAGCTGAACCGAGGGCTTGTGTGGAAACCTGCTTTGCACAGGGCTTGCTACCCGTCCTGCCAGAACTTCTCTTCGTGTGATGGAGCAAAACCACACAGCCTTTCSCTGCTCTTTGCAGCGGTTGGGTCTCCATGGAGACTCTCAAGCTGAGAGGCTGCCCCAGGCTCGGGCTGCAGCCCGTGTGTGTTTGTGAAATCGTGTGTTTGCTTTGGGTGCACCTCCAGGAGCTGGAGCTGACTTCAGGAAACCAGGGTTTAGCCAAGCTGGGCAAAGCAAAGGGCCTTGCCTGGGGCTGCCAGGGCAAAGCTTGGAAGGCAGGAAGGATGCTAAAGCACCACCTTCATGTGGCTGGGGGGGTTCAGGACCTCACTTTCCAGTTTAGGCTGAAAGCCTGGGGATTTTGGTCAGCAATGGTGTGATCTGGGACAGGGGGTTGAAGCTGAGTGGTGCTGAAGCACAGGAGTGGCCTGGGGGGTGGTTTGGCCCGTTCAGCCTGTGAACAAACACAGATTTCAGTTTCCAGGGCTGCCAGTGGTTCTGGTGCTAAATCCACTAAACCTCACTGAGACCCCAGTATGGGCATCCCCACCCTCATGGAAACATGGCACAGCAGCCTCTGAGTAAAGCAATAATTACACCAACACATTTGGAAGCTTCTCTCCAACTTGTAACCATATCAAATAATAATTTAAAAAAATTCTTCCCACCCTGGATCAGCCACCAACCATCAGCATCCCAGCCTGCTCCAGGCCTCACCTCCGGCTCCAAAGCTCTCTGGAAGGGAGCCAGAAGGTTCCCCCCATCCAANCCCCCAGGCCACTCCTGTGCTTCAGCACCACTCAGCTTCAGCCCCCTGTCCCAGATCACACCATTGCTCCACTGCAGCCTCTTTTTTTCTGCCTCTCGGGGTGGCATCCCCAGGCAGGGGCAAGTAAATGCAATCTTGGATTATTTCCCCACCTCCCTGTGCCTGGCTCTGGGGTGTGATGAGCACAAGGAGCATCAGGCCAGCTGTGCCTGCAGGGATGGGTCTCATTTAGCTGGCACCCACCACTCTTTGGGATTTGGGGGCCTGGCTGTGCCCACCCCACACTGAGGGCCAGAGCATGAACTGGTTTTAGGGCCCCCCCGAGTTGGTCTGGCCGTAGGAAGGGCTTGACCACCAGCAGCTCCTCCATCTCCCCTCCCAGCTCTCTAACCAGCCCCTGTGTCCCCCGAGGGGAGTGTAATTGGAGGAGGAAAGAGCTCATTTAGGTCACTCCAGACCACATTTAAAAGCTGGGTATGCCCCGCTCACACTTTCTCCAGCTCCAGAGCTGCCTAATGACCGCCTTTCAAACGGACATGCTCCTTTTATTTAAATATATCCTTGCAGCAGGGCTGCCTCAGTTCTCAAATATTTCTTCATCTCCCACGGACTCAGCAAGAGGGGGGAAAAAAATGTGGTTGCTAAGGAGCAGGATTTGGATACAAAGCCGGCTGAGCTGCTGGCGGGGGGCCCCGGGGGGCTCCAGCACAGCCCGTGGCCAGGCAGGGTTTGTGCATTGCTTTGGTGGGATGGCACCTGCGGGGTCTGCCTGAGGAGGTTTGGGGTTCAAAACATTCCTTAGGCCTTGGGGAGAAAGGGCTGAGCTGTGGGACTCGCTGCTTTTCCAGGTTAGTGTGTTCATCTCGTGCTGTTTGTGCATCCGTGGCTGGTCCCAAGTGTGTGCCTGCTGCTCCAGGGGTCCGTGGGACCTTCCTTTTGCAGAGAGAAGCACCTGTGGGCTGCCAGGTGATGCTGGCAGCGGGGTTTGGTGCCCAGGGAGAAGCACCACGCTGGAATTGTGTGGGAGCATTCCTGGGAGCACCAGCACCAAGGGAAGGACTGGGATGTTTGGATACTCCAGTTATCAGCTGTCTCATTGCCCAGGTGGGGACCCACGCACGTCAGAGCAGCCCCAGCCCTCCCTGCTCACGCAGCCCCAGTAAGGATGCATTYGGACTTTGCTCCTGAGTCATTCGGGGAAGGGAGCACTAATCCCAGTAATCCCAGTGATCCCAGCCATCGCAGCCCCCCTCGGGCTGGCAGCTCGGCCGCCTGAAGGGAGGCACGGGGAGGGGGTCGGGGCTGCTCTGGGCACTCGGGTTAGCACAGGGGGTTTGCACAGGGGGTTTGTGGATGGGCCTTTTGTTCCTTTAACACTCGGGAAGGGCTCTGCCAGGAGAATCCTTTCCCAGTTTTCAGCCTGTGGCGGCGGGGGCTGCACTGAGCAAACCCTGCTCTCCTCCGGGACACTCAGACCCGCGTCCCTCCCGCCCGCTTTTGGTTTGTTTTTGCGGTGTGATGCAAATCGCCTCTCCCCGGTGTTCGCTTCCATTCCCGGGGCTGTGCTGGCGTCGGTTCCTGCAGGGCAGCACTTTCACGTTAGATAACGCCGAGTTCCCTCTACCTGAGGGTCAGGAGTTATGTGACAGCTGAGTGTCAGTGCAGATTAAGCGCAGGCTCCTGGCGTGGCCCGTTTGCCTCGGCTGGCTCCACAGCGGTTTGTTTTCATTACACCCCTGGTATTTGGATGAGCCCTGCTGTCAGGAACATGCTGGGACGGGAAAAGGGCGTCCTCCCCTCCACACGTGGGGCTCTGGGAGCAGCTGCCTGGGGAGCCCCGGGCTCAGCCCGGGCAGGATGGGGATGGCTCCGGCTGCCAGGCACCAGCCCAGCCCCCGGAGCCGATGGGAGGGGGGAAAAAATTGGTCTGACTTGCAAACAGAGCAGATTGGGGAGGAAACTCATCGGAGGCAACTTCATCTGGAATGCTGAGGCATTATTTTTAGAGTGGCTTTGCTCTCTGTAACCACACTGCAGCAGCTGAACCGAGGGCTTGTGTGGAAACCTGCTTTGCACAGGGCTTGCTACCCGTCCTGCCAGAACTTCTCTTCGTGTGATGGAGCAAAACCACACAGCCTTTCCCTGCTCTTTGCAGCGGTTGGGTCTCCATGGAGACTCTCAAGCTGAGAGGCTGCCCCAGGCTCGGGCTGCAGCCCGTGTGTGTTTGTGAAATCGTGTGTTTGCTTTGGGTGCACCTCCAGGAGCTGGAGCTGACTTCAGGAAACCAGGGTTTAGCCAAGCTGGGCAAAGCAAAGGGCCTTGCCTGGGGCTGCCAGGGCAAAGCTTGGAAGGCAGGAAGGATGCTAAAGCACCACCTTCATGTGGCTGGGGGGGTTCAGGACCTCACTTTCCAGTTTAGGCTGAAAGCCTGGGGATTTTGGTCAGCAATGGTGTGATCTGGAACAGGGGGTTGAAGCTGAGTGGTGCTGAAGCACAGGAGTGGCCTGGGGGGTGGTTTGGCCCGTTCAGCCTGTGAACAAACACAGATTTCAGTTTCCAGGGCTGCCAGTCTGGTACTAAACCCACTAAAACCTCACTGAGACCCCAGTATGGGCATCCCCACCCTCATGGCACAGCAGCCTCTGAGTAAAGCAATAATTGCACAAACACATTTGGAAGCTTCTCTCCAACTTTTAACCATATCAAATAATAATTTTTTAAAAAAACCCTCCCACCTCTGTTATTTTGTCAGACACCTGTCTAAAAGGCTCAGTTGGTGGCCTGTTGCTGGCAAGGTCTGGCTCTGTGCCCTGGAGCAGCAGCAGAGCCTGGGAGCTGAGGGCTGTGAGCTGGGGCTGATGGTGTCACCCCCAACCCTCCCACGYTGTGACCCCAGCAATCACTGCAGCCTGCCCAGGGCAAAGCCAACACTCAGTTTATCACCTTAAAGCAGCCCAGCTTTCCCCCAAATGCTGCTGTTTGTTTGCTTTTGGTTGTATTTTCAGTGGCTTCCTGGTGCCAGCTGTGCTGAGCAGGGCCCTGCTGCTGGTGACAGTCACTGGCATCACTGGGTTTCCAGACAATGTGGTTTACTCGGTCCAGTCCCAGTTGCAACACTGAGAACTGGTGAGGAGACGGGACAGGCCTGGCTGGTTCTYCCCTGGCAGCGCTGGGGTGACTCAGAGCCCAGCTATGGATCACACCAGTGTCACAACAAACACTYATTCCCCGAGGTGCTTCTTGGGGAGGGGGGGTTGGTATTCCACAAACTCCATCTCTGCCAGTCCTCATTCCCATGGATTTTGGGGTGTTCCTCWGCAAAAGGCAGCTCTGGGAGGATGGGGCTGTTTGAGGGAAGGGAGGTGGGCACCTCTGCCCTCTCCACACTGATGCTGCCCCACGGTCATTGTGCACTTCAGCTTTTTGGGCATCCCAGGGTGTGTCCCCCCCAAATATTTCTATTAAACCGGAGGGTGAGCTGCTGGAGTGCTCACCTGTGGCTGGTAATCGCAGGGGATGAACGGGGCAGGGTGGCAGGACAGATGAGCTGCGGTGGGAAGGTGCCTGTTCCGCCTCACCAAGGTGCTGAGGCCAGGAGGAGCAGGCACCTGTGTGGTGTTTGAGSTGCTCCGACGTGCTCCACTCCCAAACCCGCCCCTACTGAGGGTCTGGGCTGGGAATTCCTCCTCCCTGCCCAGGCACCCGCATTCCCTGAGCCTCAGGTCTGGCACACCCAGGGTCAAACCCCACTGCTGAGGCTCCCTGTSCTGGTGTTCAGGCGCTTGGCARCAGCGGGGTTTTTWYCYTKSCCMRKTKKTTTTYCCCCCAAARGTGCCGGTTAATCGTAAAATCTCATTTGCCTCCGCTGTGGAAATCACCCGGGAGCTGGCAGAGCATCCCGACTGCACCCCCCAGGTGTCGGCTTGTTGACAYCTGCTCACGTAGCACCTCCTGCCTCGTTGACACCTATTTAAGCAATACTCCCAAGGTGAGATGTTGGTGATTACAGAGCAGAAGTGCTCGCTCCTGCCTCTTCCACCTTCCCACGGGCGCCGCGGGGAGGGGAGCAAGTAGCGGGATGCCCTGCGAGGGGGGAGAATCTGTGCGGAGCGAAGGGGATGGCCCGAAACCCGCAGCTGGGCTGTGCTGGGACACGCTGGGGCTGCGGGTGTCAGGGGGAGGCTGGGACGAGCCCGGCTCATCCCGGGGAAGCAGCAAATGGAGGAGCCTCGCGTCATCCCGGCCGSGGCTGGGAGCCGGGGCGCGGAGGGCACGACCGCAGAACAAAGCCTCGCATTTATTCCCCGCCGTCCTTTCGCCGTCAAGCCCCTTTCTCTGCCTCCCCTGCGCTGGATTGTGCCTGCGTTTTCTCTGCTTCAGCTGTTTACTGGGTCACCCCGGTGCAGACACGCACACARAGAGCGAGGCACGGCCCGGGCTGTCCCCGTGCCACCGGCGCTGCCACCCCCTCCGCGGCCCCGGCTGCACAGAGGGGCCATTGATCCGGCTGGCAGAGCCTGCCCGCGGCCAGCCTGGGCTGGGGGCACGCAAAACCCCCCCGGGCATCCCTCTGTGTGCGCTATGGGGCTGAAGGGAGGGGGCCCCAAAAGGTTCTGGGCTCGGCGGCTTTGCCCATGTTCGGTCACAGCGGGTTTTGGTGGAGGGGAATGTCAGCTGACGTAAGGCAGAGTAAACACATGGGTGGACACGTTTATTTCGCTGGGGCTTATTGCTGTTCAGCTTATCTAAGCTAAGGATGTGTCTCGGCTAAACGGGAATTAACCTCGTTCCAATGGAAACAGAGGGGAAAGGTGCAGGTTCTGTTGGGCAGAGCGTGGCCAGGCTAGGCTGTGGCTTTTGGACAGCCCCCAGCCTGGCCAGCCCAATGTGAGCACCTTCAGAATTCCAGGGAGATGCGGCTTGGCTGTCTTTTCCCCTCTGCAAGCTGCAGCAGGAGAGTTACTGCACAGACATTTACATTTACAGCTTCAGCAGGCTTGGGAATAGTGCGTGGTGAAACACTGGGAGTGCCAGTGTGGGGCCATGGGATGGTTCAGCAGGGCAATGGGGGGCTGACAGCCTCCTCCTGGGGCTGGGCTGGTGTTTTACACCTGGCAGTTGTGAACTTTGCTTTGCCCTTCCTGCATAATCCCCCCTTGCTGTGCCACAGGGGTGTGCCCAGGTGAGCCCTTCATTCAGGCAGGGCGTGGATTGTGCCGGGGCAAGGGGCAGGGTTGACAAAAGGAGCTGATTTTATGGCAGATTTTTTTTTAGGACAGTTTTTTTTTTGCTGTCTGGGCTGGTGCATGAGCTGAGAGCTGGAGAATGTTCAAGGTTTTGCATCTCTGGGAATGTAAAGGCTTCTGTGGAGATGAAGTCACTTGCAGGTGCTGATGCATGCAAAGGACAAGCATTGCCCTGGAGCTGCCACAAAGGAACRAGTCTGTGTGTGCTGGGGAACGTGTGTGAAGGCACAATTGGCATTTTAGGTGTGACCATTCCAATCGAGTTTCAAGGAACGTCAGCTCTGAGTGCCAGCCTYATCTCCATCCCTTTCCCAATGCACCTGGCAGCTCCTGCTGCTGCAGAAATAAAACATTTGGTGCTTCAGAGGTGGAATTGGTAGAGTAGCATTAGGTCAGGACTCTTCAGGACACCCCTCATGTTTTAATTCACGTTTGAACAGGGCACWGGGGAACTGTCATGTTGCATGTGACTTCCAGGTGCTACTGTACAGCCAGAAAAAAAATCAAATTTTGAACTTGTTTCAGTTATGTGGTTTTTTTTTTGCAGATTTTTCTGTTCCATCTTGGTAAAACACAAACCTGAGCAGAAATGACTCGGGATCAGACGCTCGAGCTTTATTTAACCCCGCAGAGCAGTACCTATGTTAATTTTTTATGCACCGCTTTTCACCAGCCGTGTCGTTCTGGTTTCACTTCCAGTAATGCCCCGGGGGYTGTGGGCGAGGCCGTGGCGGAGCAGCGGCTCTGTGAGCGAGGGCTGCATCCCTGTGCCCCTCCGGAGGCGTTGGCTCGGGGCAGGGATGCTGCCGGGGCCATCACGAGCCCAGGGCTGTGGAGCAAGAGCCGGATCTGCTGTGTCTGCGGGATCTTTTTTTTTTTTTTTTTTCCATTGACTTAGAGAGGAAGCAAAACCTGCTGCACTCAGTTTTCTTCGAAGAGCATGTGAGGGGAGCCCAGCCCAGCACGTCCAGGCTCTGCTGGTGTTTCTATATGGGGTGCAAATGGCTGGTGGTCACCTCTGCTCCTGGGTGTAGGAAACACAGGCTTTGCAGCCCATCGGTCATCCCTGTTGTGGCTGGAGTTTGCTTTTCCCTGGGGAGTCCCCCTGACAGGCTGACCCACTCCCAGCACCTGCATTTCCCCACCTCAGGGTCTGATCCTGCCCCTGGAAGGCTGGGGATAGAGTGGACACGCGGAGCATTTGATTTCCAAACCACAAAAAGGGTGAAGAAGTCTCCCCACATGGGAAAGCTTTCAGTTTTCTGCAAACCAGGAGCAAATAGGGGAGGAATCCTGCGTTTCTGCTCTGTCTTGTTCCTGGACTGAGTGCTGAGCTCCTAATCCTTGCTCCAGCCAGTGACTCACTGTGAGTGAGTCACAAGATGCCTCTGTAACCCATCTGCCAGCTTCCCTGCTCCCCAAGCTGCCAGGGTGGAGAAGGCTGCCTTTGGATACCCCCTGCAAGCCCTCTGGCTCACAGACACAGCATCAGAGCTGCTCTCGGTCCCAGGACCCACAGAGCCCAAGGGAGGAGGTGTAAGATCCACCCTTGTGTAAGAGGCAGATATGGGGTGAGGTGTCCTCTCTCTCTCTCTCTGCCCCATCCTGGTCTGGGTGATGCCCTGGCTCCAGGGCTGTTCCCCTGGCTTTCCATGCCAAAACACCTGGAGCTGAGTGTCAGGAAAACCCAGCTGTGGAGCCCAGCAGCTCCTGGGAGGAGAACAGGCCCTCCTCAGCTGTTGCCACTGGCTTGGTGTCCTGGCAAAACCACCCCTTTTTCATGGTGGGTTTAAGTTTCTCTTCTGTTCTGTTCTTTTCCTGTTTCCCCTTCTGCTGCTGTGTTTTAATGGGCTCTTGGAACGGGTCCTGGTTTGAGGCAGGAAGGAAGGGCAGAGAGTGTTGAAAACCCAAAGTCTTTCTGCTGAACACCTCTGCACGGGGAGCAGGGGCTGGGCTCCACCAGCAGCTGTGGGAGCACTCAGGGGGAAAGGAGGCAGTGAGAGATCAGCTTGTCCAGCTGCAGAGAACCACCCCAGTGCCACCATGGCCATGGCTGGGATGGCATTTTGGAGCAGAAGTGCTCCTGCCCTCAGTGGTGCTGCTGTTCCTGAGGAYACGCTGTGAGTCACCAGCGTGGGCACCTTTCCTTCCCCTCAACAGGGGATGTTTGTCAGCTTCCTCACCACTTCGGGTAGTCCTTGAAGCCTTCCTGAGCACAGCCAGGGGAAGGAAGCTGTCAGTGCCAGGAGGGGATGATCCCTCGAGGCAGGGGGAACAGCCACCACAGGGCTTTTTGCCTGGAAGTCCCCACGGGGGGAAGACTTTTGTGCTGCGTGTGCTTATTTTGGACGTGTAGGACAGAGGGTGCTTCTGCTTTTGTGGTCTTTATCTTGGGTTCACAGAACTGAGCTTGTTTTCCTTTCACTACCCATGGGTGACTTTTTTTTTTTTTTTTCCTATTTCCTTTTACATAATGTCATCCACTGGGGTTTGCACAAGAGATCCCAAAGTCGCTGCTGTTCCTCGCAGGGGCTCGGGGTTTGTTCCTGAGGGTGAAATGAAAGTTAACTGGGGGTTGGTGTCAGACATGGGCCGTGCTGGGGCTGCTTTCTTTCATTCCTGGAAAGGCCCATTTCCCCTTGCTRGTGGGAAGGGATTATTCTGTAAAGGGGACCAAACTCCTACTTGCTGTTGCTGGCTTTATCACCTTCCATCGAGTCCTCCTGAGCTTGTGCAAGCGTGGAGCTTCAATGGGAAACCCCTGGTGACGTCCCTGAGGCTCAGCTCTGCCTTTTCTTGTCTCCTCAGCCAGTGGGACTGTTAATTCCCAACAGGCACACATTCCTGGCTTCCCATGGGCAGGGTTAGTGCCTGATCCTCTCTTGTGCCTGGTATCACAGTGCAGAAATCCTCTCGGTGCTRCTCTGTACCTGTCTGTAGAACAGGCATTTTGTGTAACTCGGCTGAAAAGGGAGCAGAGGAACACGAATGTCTTGATTGTTAAACCAGCTGTGGCCCAGAGAGCATCMGCAAAAGCACTTTAGGCAGTTGTGCCTCCTCCACGTGTGCTGAAATTAATACCTTTTTCCACTARCAGTTCATTATTTTTGTGCTTTCGGAGGCCAGCGTGCTAACCCGCGGGACCAGAGCTCTTAAGAGCTGGTAATTGTTGGGTAATTGTCTGTGTGTAAGTGTGGGGATGCTGCCGTGCTCACACTTAATCCTGCACTTTGCTCCTATTTTACTAAAACCACCTTTGTGAGCGAGCTCAAACTCTTTCCAAAACGCGGAGCCCGAGCCAATGTTTTGCTTTGCTGTTTGCCTTTTGCATTTTCCCCTCCTTTCATCTGTCGGGAAGAGCCAAAGGCAGAGCCCCTGCTGCTGCTGCTGCTGCTCTGTGCCTGCCTCTCAGGGTCCCTCACACCCTTCCTCCAGGCTCACGAACCTTGGCTGCATCTTGGAGCTCCTCGTGAATCCTCTGTGTGTGTGAAGACGTGGGCTTTGACACCACGCCGAGTACGAGAACATTCACCAGAGAGCAGCAGAGTTTATTGCACGGAGCAGGAATTCCTCCCTGCTGTAGTCACARAAAGCTTTGAACCGTCGGTGGGAGCTGCAGGGCTGGCTGGGATTGGAAGAGGCAGTCCCCAGGCCCAGGGCAGCCATCTGGTGCAGACCTCCCGTTTCGTATTTCAGGGGATGAACTCCTGCAGAGTTCACTCACGGCTGCTTCTGCAAAAGCCTCTGCTCTGCACAACTGGGGGGAGTTAAACGTGTGCCTTTTCCTTGTGCCCCTCCAGCCAGAGGCCTTTTTCCTGATGTGTGGAGAGGGCCAGGATTGCTCACTGAGCTGGAGAAATCAAACCAAACCTTCATTTTCCCTTTTCTTGGTGCCCATCTTGAAATGTCACTTTCTGGGCTGCTGGGTGCTGCCTCTCTGGGTTTGGTGGAAGGTGCAGATGCCATAACCATCAGASGTTGTTGCAGATGTTTGAAGCACTGCCTGGGCCTGTTGGATTCGTGCCTTGTGCCARCAGAAGGGGCTGTTCACCTGTGCCTCACCCTCAGGCTGAGGTGGAGGAGGGTTTGTGTGCTGGCTGAGCCTGACTCATGTTCCCTTCTTCTGAGGGGCAGAAAATTGCAGCAGATGTGCAGGGCAGAGCAGTGACTGCTGCAGCATTTACCAGCACTCTGGTAAATCTCTTTAGAGACCGTTTTGAAGGCATTCAGCTTTTGGTTGACTTGCTGGRAATCCTGGTGTGAGCGCAGGATTCYGGGTGGTTGGCACAMACATAAACCACAGCTCCAAGRTTTTGGGTCTCTCCCTGCCCTGCTCCCACCTCATCTGCAAGGGGAGAAASGTGTGCTTGGTGCAGGTGTTGGGGTGAACTCCTCTGGCTCCATCCTGCCACCACTTTTTTTTTTTTTGCTTGGTTGGTTTTTCTGAGCCAGCGTGCGCCGAATGCGCGATCAGCATCTCGGAGCAGCAGCCGGAGGGAAGAGGAAGCTCACACGGAATATAAATAGCCAAATTTTAGAATGTCCCAGTGTAGCAGCTCTCCTGGCTCTTGGCAGGAGCCTGCACAGTGCTGGGAAGCCGTGGCCTTCGTGTGTGGTTTGCAAAGGGGGAACTTTGGGGGATGCAGCACGAGTCAGCAAGGCAAAAAAAAATGAATGAACCTGACAGCCTTGGATATGGGAAGGAAATGAGATTTGCTTTTGTGCACATCAGAATGGGGAGTATCCCCTGCACGTGACACGAAATGCAGAGTGAAAACCCCACACAGTTGTGGCAATAMTTTCCACTGTAGCTGCACAGCAGCTGCCAGTGATTCATGGGTTGATCCTGAGGTGGTTTTTTCCTCCCATATGATTTAATTTATGAGTTTAATTGCATGTCAGCAAGCATCTGATTTTTTCCTGATATTTTCGTCTGGGGTTTACAACTGCCCAGCCAAATCTCT
>CADDXX010000838.1:157372-183554 GCA_902810485.1 Alauda arvensis
CTTGGTTAGGTGCTGTCAGTGTGGATGGTTGATCCAGCTGGACACAAAGCTTTAGCTGTGCTGGCAGCCCTCTCCCARGGTTGTGCCAGTTCCCAGGGCAGTGTACTTGAACACAAATTCGTGCCATAATTTATCCCAGAGCACAGAACAGGAGAGGGACGGGTGCCAGGAAGGACGTTGGGTGTCTGCTGCCTCATGCAGGTGCTCTCAGGGTTGTTCTGGACACCAGTGAAGCCTGGGGAAGGCCCCTGATGTTCACAGCAGAGCCTCACAACTGCCTGAACTTCAGCAAAGCAAACCGCTCCACAGTCTGGCACGAAGTGAGAGAAGCAGGTTCAGCAGAGAGTGAAAAAGTCAGCAACCCTCCCCGGGGGGATTCTCTGCCCTCATTCATTGCAGCCATGAATGAGAGGCTTTTTCAAGCTTCCCCTTGGTCTTTGAGCTGCCTGTGCTTCCCTGCCTTGATTCCTTGTGATTAAAGGAGGACACATCCCTTGGGCAGGGTGTGATAACACAGCAGTGACCACTGCTGTGGTGGTGCTGATAAMGGAGGGTGGTTAAAGAGTGTTTGGGTGCACACTTGGTCTGTCAGGGTCGTGTGCTCATGTTCTGCTCCTGTCTTCTGAGGTGTGCAGCCTCTTCTGGCCCTGGGTGTGACTGTCTCCATGTCCACAGGGGGCAGTTTGGAGGAGATTTTTTGCACGGAGCAGCATCACTTTGGGGCTCCATCCTAAGTTCTTTCATGGCAGTTTCTTCCTCAGCGAGCTCAGGGCTCTTTGAGGGGCAGCTGCAGGGAAAGCTGTGGGCTGGCAGGAGAGGTTTGTCCCCMCAGCCCTGTGTCCCAGTGATGGTCAGCTCCCCCTGTAACCAGCTCACTGCTTTGGGGCATTTTCTCCATCTGCTGAGCTGTGGGGTTTGGTGTTGTGTTCGTCCATCTCCTGCCATTTGGTGAGGGGGATGGAGGGCGGGGGAGATCCCTGCAGTGTTTAAAAGGATCTGGATAAATCTTCTTAAGGGAGGCACTGACTCAGCAGAGCGTGGTTAGGGAGGAGGAGGAGGAGGAGGAGGAGGAGGGAGCCAAATTGTCCTTGTGGGGCTGGAGCTGCTGCTGAGCCCGTGCTGGCATCTGGTGCTGGGGGAGGCGACTGCCTGGGGACCTGCCCTGAGAAGCATCTCCCCTTTCCTCACCAAATTTTGGGGTGCTCTCCATCCTCCAGAGCAGAACGGAGCCTCGTAGCTGGGTGCCTGTCACCCAGAGGTGCCTGAACCCTGTGCCCAGACGGGTCCTGGCTGTGCCTGATCCCACCYTGGTGCAGATCTCTGGGATTTCCCCCCAGCTTTGAGCTTTGGATCTCTRCTCTGTGCTGTGGGCAGCTTGGTTTGGTTACTGGCAGTGATTATTTCTTAGGGAAGTGCACTGGGTTCCTGCAGGGACAGATCACTGAGACTCTGCTCAGACCCTGGCCAGTGTCACCTCATGGGAAAGGCAGAGGGAGGGGAGCACTGTGTGTCACTGTCCCTTTCCCTGCCTTGTGAGGGTCCCACCTTGCACTGGCACAGCCTGGCTTTGCTGAAGGGCTGAGACRTGGAGCCAGGGGACGTGGGACAGACCAAGAGCAGCTTCCCAAAGTCCTGGCTSCACTGTGGGCAGGCTCAGCTGGCCAGACACACTGGTTTGCATTTCTGAGCAGGTGAGGGAGACTCACTGCCAGCCAGCTGCYGCCTTTGGCTTGCTGGGATCCCTCACAGGAGCCACAAAAGCATCTCTGCCACGCTTTGCTSTGCTTATCTCACGGTGTATCTTGTCTTTCCATGCAGAGCTCCACACAGGAGATTGGAGAAGAGCTGGAGGATGGTGTGATCTACAGCATATCCCTGCGGAAAGTGCAGCTCCATCACACAGCCAACAAAGGGCAGCGCTGGCTGGGGGTAAGCTGGGGGCTCCTCCTGCCACAGGGGAGGATTCAGATGTTTCCCTGCCATGGCAATCCTGTGTTTATTTGGGAGTGGGAGCACCTGTTGCCCTCTGCCACAGGGGAAGGGGCACAGGTGAAACAATCTGCAGCCCCATTTTGAAAAATGGGGCAGCTCCCATTTGTATCCAGATTTTGGCAACCTTGAGGCCCTTCCTGGGGTTTCCCAAGTGCTCAGGTATTCTCAGCTGGGTTGCTGGTGTTTGCTGTCTGAGGAGACTCAGCTTTCCCTCCCCAGCTGGGAGAGCCTCAGGCACTGTGGGGATCCCAGCCTAGACCTGAACTTGTGARGCTGCTGGGAACACTTTGCACTTGATGGTGTCTGTGTGGAGCCAGCCCACTGATTTCTGCTCCTGTCCTGGCAGTTTGAGAACGAGTCAGCCTTAAACCTCTACGAGACGTGTAAGGTGCGGACGATAAAAGCCGGGACCTTGGAGAAGCTGGTGGAGTACCTGGTCTCAGCCTTCAAGGGCAATGATTCCACCTATGTCACCATCTTCCTGTGCACCTACCGGGCCTTTGCCACCACCAAGCAAGTGCTGGACCTGCTGCTCAACAGGTGAGGATGTGACACACAGCTGGGGGTGGCTGGGAAAGCCCCAGCATCTGCTGCTGCAATGCCTTGGAGGTTTGGTGGCTTCTCCCAGCTCCATCAGCACGAAGGTTTTGGGACAGGGCAGGGCAGGGTGCTCACTGCCTCCCCTCTGCCCCACCAGGTATGGCAAACTCCACGTGCAGGCCAATGGGGACCACGCCAGGCACACTGTGGATGAGAGGATGGAGCTGAAGAAGTAAGTCTGCCTGTGCTGTGGTGGCTCTGGTGGCAGCTCTTTGGGAGGGATGTGTTGTCCCAGTGCTGTGGTGGCTCTGGTGGCAGCTCTTTGGGAGGGATGTGTTGTCCCAGTGCTGCTCCCAGGCTGGTGGGGGTGCACACAGGTTTCTCCTGGCGCCTGATTCTCTTTGCCTGTGTTTTCCCCCCTTTCCTGCAGCACCATCTCCTCCATCCTGGGGGCCTGGCTGGATCAGTACTCGGAGGATTTCCGCAAGCCCCCCGACTTTGCCTGCCTCAAGCAGCTCATCTCCTACGTGCGCCACAACATCCCCGGCTCCGACCTGGAGCGCAGAGCCCGCATCCTGCTGGCCCAGTTCCAGCAGCAAGAGCAGAGCGAGGCTGAGGCAGAAGGTGGGGTCCTCCCCTGGCTTGTAGGGGTCACCTGGGGCTGCAGGTGGAGGGAATGCTGCTGGTTGGCATCGAGGGTCTCCAAAACTTGAGGCTGAACATAAACTCTGTTTACATGAAGGGAAGCCAACCCAACTGCAGCAGAAGTGGGATTTCTAAGTGGATTAGCTAATCTGTCTTTAATCCTCTGCAGACACTTGCACCCAGGTTTAAAATGACTATCCTTTTATCTTGTTGCTGGACATGCAAAGCCAGATGGGAGTGAGGAGCCTGGGAGGTGGGGCGTGGGTGTTTGCAGGGTGTGGGCACTGCAGTGCTCAGCCTCCCCCTTGTCCCCTGCAGCTGTGGACCACGGCAGCTGCACCTTCCAGCTGGTGGAAGAGAACGGGGTCGGGGATGGGAAGCCGGATTTCCTCTCCTTCTCCCCAGAGATGGTGGCAGAACAGTTCACACTGATGGATGCTGTGAGTAGCCACCCACCAGCTGAGTCAGTGGTGCTCTGGGCACAGGCCTGACTCTTCCCATCCCTGTTTCCTCCCCAGAGAACACAAAGAAACCCTTCTCCATCCCTTTATCTTCCAGGAGCTGTTCAAGAAAGTGGTGCCTTACCACTGCCTGGGCTGCATCTGGTCCCAGAGGGACAAGAAGGGCAAAGAGCACCTGGCCCCCACCATCCGTGCCACGGTCTCCCAGTTCAACAGTGTGGCCAACTGTGTCATTGCCACTTGTCTTGGRGACAGGTCCCTGAAGCCGCAGCAGAGGGCCAAGGTGGTGGAGCGGTGGATYGAAGTGGCTCGGGTAGGACAGCTCACCTCCCAGCTCCACCCAAGGGATGAGCTTTTTGCCATGCTGGAATACCAGCAGATCCTCCAGCTGTTTTGTTAACCCAAATGCTGTCACCTCCTGCCCTCAGGAGTGCCGCATCCTKAAGAACTTCTCCTCCCTCCGAGCCATCCTCTCTGCCCTGCAGTGCAACGCCGTGCACCGGCTGAAGAAGACCTGGGACGAGGTCCTCAGGTGAGGAGCTCCTGCAGGGCTGGTTCTAAGGGGAAGAACATGCTGTGGCACTTGAATGTGTAAATGGGATCACCTCAGCTCCAACATTGCCTCCTGGAGTGCGCCCAAAACCCAGGGACCAGTGTAAGGTGTCACCTAAGGAGGGTGAGGAAATAAAAGTGTCATCACCTCACCTTTCTAGCTCCCAAACAGCAAGGCCCAGCTGGAGCGGAGCATAACTGGGGCCATTTGGGTGAGCAGAAGAGAGCTCAAAGAGGAAACCCCCCGCTGTGGCAGCACTGCTGACTTTTCCCCTTGCTTCCCCCTGTGCAGGGAGAGCTTCCGCACGTTCCACGAGCTCTCAGAGATCTTCTCYGATGAGAACAACCACTCGCTGAGCCGGGAGCTGCTCATCAAGGTAGGGGGAAGCAGGACCCCCCCTTGCCCTGTTCCTGGCAGGCAGCTCAGGTTTCCAGGGTGTTCCAGCCACAGGGATAAAGCCCTGGCAGAGCTGCTGGAGTCTCAGGCAGGGTGTGCTGAGTTTGGGGAGCAGGCAGTTTCAGAGCAAGGCTGGGATTTCTGGTTCTCCACCCAAAACTTATTACCTGCAGCTGGCAAAACAATTCAGGGAACAGATAAGCACTGGGATGGGATCCAGAACACCAGATGACAGCTTCTCCCCAGAGGCAGCTGCATGTTAACAGCCCAGTGCAAAGTCCTCTTGATTCCAGGTGGGGTGGTGGAGTTGGTGAAAAGCTGCAGCAAAAATGTCTTTATCCYATGTGGAGCTTCTCCACAGATCCCAGCCCAGCTCTGGTTTAGGGACCGAGAGGAAACAAAATGCAGAAGGGAACAAAACATCCCATTAGGGAGGCATTTATACAGAAGTGAGAGCAGCAGTTCCTAATCACTAAAGCTTTCCTCTCTGTGAGCCATGAAAAAGCTTTTATTTTYTCCTCTTTCCTACAATGAAAGTTATGTAAATGAAAATGGGTGTGGATTTTAGCTAATAGGTATTAGAGCCGTTTCCCACCTTGTGCTGATCCCACCTTCTCCCCACCATCCAGGAGGGCACATCCAAATTTGCCACCTTGGAGATCAACCCCAAGAGGGCTCAGAAGCGGCAGCAGCAGCAGCGAGAGATGGTGAGTGTGGCACAGTCCCWGTGCCCTGTCCCCAGCAGCKGCCTGGGCTGGTCCCAGCTGACCCCACTGTCCCTTCTGTCCCCRCAGGGCGTGATGCAGGGCACCATTCCCTACCTTGGCACCTTCCTCACGGACCTGGTGATGCTGGACACGGCCATGAAGGATTTCCTGGATGTATGTGCCTCTTCCCTGTCCTCCCCTTCCTCCCAGAGCCTGGGCTGATAAAAGGAAGGCTGGGCCCCCGTGTGTCCTGTATCCCACACTGCACATCCTGTATCCCACACCACATCCCATATCCAACACTGCCCACCCACCTCTGTCCTAAGGAAMTGGGCCACTTTTTCTCAGCAGGGTTACTCATGCTGCAGTGGCAGCAAGGCAGGGATGGACAGGGGTGGGAGCAATATTCTTCTGCCTGCTCCATGCTGACCTTCATCTCTTTGTTTTCCAGAGTGGGCTGATCAACTTTGAGAAGAGAAGGAAGGTGAGAGCTTTTCCCTGGCAGCTGCACAGCAGGGCTGACCTGGTGCAATCACAGCCTGTGCCAGTCACTTTGGGCTTGATCCCTCTCCTTTTTTTGTCTTCTTCCATTTTGGGGGAGGGGGATTCTGGTCTCATGGCTTCCATTTGCTGCAGGAGTTCGAAGTCATCGCRCAGATCAAGCTGCTCCAGTCAGCCTGCAACAACTACAGCTTCACACAGGAGGACCAGTTTGTGGAGTGGTTCCACAGCCTGGAGCGGCTCAGCGAGGCTGAGAGGTGAGTGAGAGGGGTTTGGGGTGTGCTGGTGCCTCAGGARGTCCCACCACTCATTTCCTCTGACAGCAGCAGCTGTCCCCTGCTCCCCTCTCTGCCCTGCCTGCCTCACACTTGGTGGGAGCTCAAACCCTCCCCTCTCCCCTCSCAGCTATGGGCTGTCGTGTGAGATYGAGCCGCTGTCAGAGTCAGCCAGCAACACGTTGAAGGCCAAGAAAAACACTGGCATCATCAAGAGATGGAGCGAGTGAGTCYCTGGTGGGAGGTGGGGGCCAGCCTGGGGCACTGCAGGGCACCAGGCAGGCATGGCCTTTAAATGCACCCACACCCTGCTCCCTTCTCAAATGCATCCTCACCCTGCTCCCTTCTCACCTGCCCCACCTCTCTCCTGGCAGCCGGCAGCCACCAAGCACGGAGCCCTGTGCCAGCGGCAGCTCCCACTCCAAATCCTTTGACCAGCTCAAGTGTGGGCAGTACCTGTGCAGTGGGGATGCCACCGACTCTGTGAGCGTCACSTCCGCCGGCTCCAGCAGCTCCGACGTGGAGGAGATCAACATCAGCTTCATYCCCGAGTCCCCCGACTGCCAGGAGAAGAAGGTACGTGGCAGCTCGCAGGCTCCAGGGATCCCAGGGCCGGTGTGGCCATCGTGTGGGGACTGTGCCAGCTCTGTCTGGCGCTGGGAGGAGCGGGGAGGGGCCCGGGGGCTGCTCCGGCAGCACGGCAAGGCTCTGGTGCCTCCGGTGGCTGTAGTTGTGTCGGTCCCCCGTTGTCACAGGTCAGTGAGATCCCTCTGGCCTCCCTCCCCCAGCGCTGGTACGCCCCGTCTGTGGCCGATGGAGAAGCTAAACCCACTGTGTCCTCCGCATCCCCTCTCCTCCCTGCCCTCCAGTTCTGGGAATCCACCTCCCTCTCTTCCCTGGACACGTCAGGCATCGGCTCAGGCTCCAGCAGTGCCTCCTCCTCCTCCGTCTCCTCCACGCCGGTGACGGCCTCCCGCACACACAAGCGCTCGGTCTCCGGCATCTCCAGCTACTCCTCACTCTCGCTGCCCCTCTACAACCAGCAGGTCGACGACTGTTGCATCATCCGGGTCAGCCTGGCTGTGGACAACGGCAACATGTACAAGAGCATCCTGGTTAGTGACTGTTTCCCCAGGGAAACAGCGGGGAGGGGCGGCTCGTCCTGCTCGGGTATGGGTGTGGCACGTTTTGGGGAGGAGCTGGAGGTGACAGCAGTGTTCTGAGCTCACAGCACTCTGTGCTCGCAGGTGACAAGCCAGGACAAGACCCCCGTGGTYATTCGCAAGGCCATGGCCAAACACAACCTGGATGGGGACCGGCCTGAAGACTACGAGCTTGTGCAGATCATCTCAGAGGAGAGAGGTGTGTGTGCTGGGGTGTGGGGGCTCCCTGGGGCCTTGCAGCCCTGCAGCCTGGGCAGCACYGGGCTGGAGCTGGGATAAAATGTGACAGCAAGAGGGGTCCCAGCACCTGGGGACAAACCTCAGCCCCACTCAGTTCCCTTTCAAGGAAAGAGCACCYGACTGACCCTCATCCTTGTTCACTTCCAGAGCTGAAGATCCCCGACAACGCCAACGTCTTCTACGCCATGAACTCCGCCGCCAACTACGACTTTGTGCTCAAGAAGCGCGGCTTCTCCAAGGGGGTGAAGATCAAGCACGGCTCCAGCTCCACCCTGCCCAGGATGAAGCAGAAAGGCCTGAAGATCGCCAAGGGCATCTTCTAGCCTCAGCCCCACTGCCACCCATCACCGACGGGGCCTTGGGGGCAGCTGCTCCRGGCTTGGCTGTGGCCGGTCCTTGTGCCGCCCTGCGGGGCAGAGGAGTGACCCTCACCCACRGGYGCCRGCCGTGCACCTCCCTTCTGCACCCAGAGCTGAGAGCTGGGCAACTGCTGTGGGCTCTGCCTCTCTCTGCACAAGCCCCCGTTCCAATCAGGTCTTTTTTTCTACACAGGAAGGCAGCAGTGGGGGGGGATTTGTCTATTTGTTTGGTTTTTTTTTGTTTTTTAACCTTCCACGGTGCGACACTCGTCCAGCCCRGCCAGCCCAGAGCTGGAGCCCGCCTCTGCCGTAGGTGCCTTGTGTCTGAGCGAGCCGGGGAGCAGGACAGAGAGGGGSCTGTGTGACAGAGCAGAGCAGGAGCCACCACCACCCTGCAAGGGGCTGCCAAGCCTCCTTGCCAGCTTTCCCGGTGTTACCTCCACATCTGTCCTCCCTGGGATCACTGGCATCACCAACCACTCCACGTCTATCCTTCCCTTGGGAGAAGCCACGGATGCCCTGGGCTGGGAGCTGAGCTGGAAGGATGCAGCCCTGCAGCAGTGCTGAGCCCCGTGGAGGAGGCTGTGCCATGATGGAGTGGGTGCCTGGTGCTCTCCCCAGCTGGAAGCCTGCGTGGTCTCGCTCCTCTCCCGATCCAGCGTCCTCCAGCTGGACTGGGCCGGTTCAAACTTGCACCAAAGATCAAATGCCAGTGTCTCTTCTGCCGAGGGGGAGCTTCAGGCCGTGCCCCCAGTGCTGCCAGCCTGAGGAGGAGGAGGAGAGCAAAGTTCTGTCTGAAACTGTGTAAATAGAGACTTTGGGTCTGTCTGCGTGGGCACACGAGGGGCTGGAGAGCTCAGCCTGCTCCAGCTGCCACTGCCTGACCCACAGAAAGTGCCACTCACCTTGGGCTTTAACCGGACTTTTTCAAACACTGACCATGGGAGAAGCAGCAATGAGACTGTTTTTTGTATAAAACTTAAAAAAGTTTACTGATTTTTTTTTTTTCAGTATTTATTGGTTGTAAATAGAAGAGGCAAACTTGTACATTTTACTAATCCAGCCTCCCCCTGCCCTGCAGCCCAGTCCCTGTCCTGTGCCCCCCCTGCTATTTAAGGCTGCTGGGAGGGATGYTGGCAGCAGCACTGCTCTGCTGTGCTGTGCTCATGGGGTGCAGACCCTGCCAGCACCCCCCTCCCAAATTCTGTACCACTAATTGCTMGAGCAGGGGCAGAGATGCTTGTTTTAATCATTGTAGGAAACACTAACCAAAGGGGGACCTTTCGTTGCTCCTGGCTCCATCTCTGTTTTTTAAGYGCTTCATTCCAGCAGCTCCTTTCCCTTCCCCATCCGTCAGCGTTCCCGGGTGGCTGCGGTGCCTTCCCCAGGACAGGGACCACGCTCCAGGGGCTGGTGGCAGGGGCTGGGGCTGGTGGGGAGGAGGCTGCTTGGGTGTTGGTGTGGCTGGCACAGAGCTCCTCCAGCCCCGTGGCCCCTCGGGTGGCACTGCCCACGATGCACATGATGGGAGCTCCTGGCTCCCTGACGCAGTGGCAGCCTCCWGCCTCCCCCCCTGCCCACAGCCCCTTCCCCTGGGCACCAGCACCCCTGGGAGGGTGCTCCCTCTGCCTCTGTGCCTGCCCAGCCCGGGACTGTCCCCTCCCCTCCTGGTGCCACCAGGGGGACTGGCTGTACCGTATGTATTTTGTACCACTTCAATGAAGGAGCACACTGCCCGGTGTGACTTGTACACAGCAATGTAAGTAGTCTTTGCAATAAAATACTGATGCTCAAATGTCTCTGCCCCCCCAAGGCAGGGCTTGTCCTGTTCTCTTTCCCCAAAATGCCAGCACCTTCCTGGAGAAAGAGGGATGGACCTGACTGTGGTGGAGTTCACACTTCACGTTCGCTTTGGTGGGTTGAACTTTGTTTGGAAAAACAGGCTTTTTGGCTGAGGGACCAGGGCTCAATTTTGAAATTAACCTCACTCCTTTGAACCTCTGAATTGAAACTGTTGCATTTTCCAATTATAACTTGTGGGTTGACTACTTATGTTACAAGTAACAGCTTTAAAAGCAACTGTAACAGTCCATAGGGCCTCCTCAGTGRAGGAGAAGAGGTCTTACTCCTTTTRAAAAAGGAAAATTTGCTTTCAGGTGTGCTCAGAACGCTCTGGGGAATGTACAAGATGCAGAAAATGAAGACAACAAACACTACATCCCAGGAAAGGTATTATTCACTGACAGGAAGTGTATTTTCCTGCTGGCTTTATTTCCAAGATGACCAGCAAGGYTCAGTGCTGAAGGCATGGTACAGTATTTGCATTCCCTCTGAACAAGCAGAAGGGCAGAACCTGCCCTAGGGGCTCCAAGAGAACTGGACTGCTTCTCCCAGCATCTCCTCAGGCACCTTTTCTATTCTCCACATGGCCACCAACCTGGAGAGTKTACTCCCACACATGGAGAGATTTGGGAGTGCAGCTTCACTCCTATTCTGGTGTGTTACCAGCTGGTTTGGATTCTGGGCTGGCTCCTGGGATTTTGCTGGAGCAACTCTGGAAATGCAGGCAGTGGCTCCCAAACATACAGAGTGCTGCCCACCAGCAGTCAGAGCAGAGAACATCATCAACTTGGTACAAGCTCTGCTTTCCCAGATCCTGATGCTGAACCTTTGGCTCTCAAGGAGCAAGGGCAGAGACAGTTCTGTCCACAGCAGCCACACTGAGTTCACACATAGTCCAGAATTTCTGTCTCCATTTCATTTTCACTSCCATCAGAAGGCTTGAAGTCTTCTTCCTCCTCCTCTTCATCATCYTCATCCTCTCCAGACTCATATGCCAGCTGTTCTTTGCCATCTTCACTGCTTGTTGTATTTGAGAAAAGAGCTTAAATTGGGAAGAAAGAAAGACACTGTGATACTTCTCTCAGTGCAATGTGGGGGCATGTGCAGTTGAGTTCACAGAACATGAGAGAGGAAGGCAGCAGCCTCAGGGGCACAGCTAATACACTTAATAGAATCTGATCAGGACCAGAGCAATCTGTCTCACACTCTGGGAAGGAGAGCAGAACAGCAGAGCTGCAGTGCTGTGCCTCCTCCCTCATTCTGACCTTGCTCACTGGGATATAATTGCTTTGGCCCAGCATCATGAGGAAATAAYTTCCTCACTTCTCAGTCAATCAATGATATCAATAAAAAGTAAAATGCCTCCAACAGATACATCAGTTGGTTTGCACAGTGATAATCAAGAATTAAGACCTTGATTATAACTGCAAAATTTAAAAGTTGAAGGGCTGATACTGGGAAGATTAAATAGAAAACCTTAACTCCCAGCCTTCCCTAATGCCAACCCACATTCCCACTGCAAGCCAGCTCCCACACTGGAAAGAGCCACGTCCCAAAGAACACACAGAAGACGCAGGAACACTTCTGCTACAACATCCTCATGTTCAAAGCATCCTTACCAGGTCTGGTGGACCTGATGATCTGCTTTATCATCAGGGACATGCTGTCCCTCAGGTCATCACTGGTCTTGGCCAGGCACCACCCATCCCGCTCGGTGCACTCCGACTCCGTGCCGTCATTCCGATGGATGATCTTCTGCAGGCTAAAGAGCAGCAAGAGGGAAGGACATGTTAATCCTCTGCACTCAGATATGAGTTTCCAATGAGACACATTGGTTTACTGCCATTCCAYTTCACTGAGCTGGAATAGCACAGTTGGTTAACCAGGTAATTGTCAGATAGGAAAGGAAGTTTATGTGTGAAAACTGTTCTGTTTTTATTGAGCAACCAAACACCTCTGATGTTGTGCTCAGAGGGAGAGGTGAATGGACAGGGTATAAACAACAGGCTTTGAAATTTGTCTCCAAGACTCAGCTGTCAGAGTGCAGTACCTTTCCACATTTAAGTCACACAGCTGGTAGAACATCTGTCTGTAAGGGGGTAAGGCTCCTTCTCGGAAAATGTAGACAGATTCCTAAGAGGAGGAAAAAAGGAAAGGATTCATGAGCATTTCCTGGTGTAACACAAATSTGGCATAACTGAAAGTACTTCCAATGGGCTGACTCAAGAACAAGGTACTTCCAAGACAAACAAGTTTTAAGGAATAGATCTGTACATGACAGAAGATAAAGCTGAATGAGGAATGCCCCAAAACATCCCTGCAGCCACAGTCACAGCAGCACTGCTGTGCASAGAACACACTTCACYTCTGCAGCCTGCAGCTGTCTGCAGCCTGTCACTGCCTAGCAGTGCACCATGGGCTTCATTCTAGCAAAAACAAAGAGTAAGACTCATTCATTTATTCCACCTTGCTGGATTTTGCAGCATGACCTGATAAAGACATGGTGATTTCTTTGCACTTCGCTGCCCATGAAATTCCAATTTTATCAGTTGAAGCAAAATGCTCCTCACATCTAAGATTAAAGCACCAATCCCACCCTGCAGCATGTAACAAAATACACTCAGGTGATGTTCCAYAGTGCCATATCCAAGTAGGAGCAAACCTGAGCTCATCAACTCACTCACAGTTGATCCCTTGGTGACTGATAAACCAGGAAACATCTCTATTTCAAGATTTTGGTATAAAAAAATCATGCTTACCTTCAGCTTATACCTGCTGGAGGGGGATTTTTTTGCCCCAGATGTAGCAGCTGAACCCAGCCCCTGTTTCAGGTCGTGGACACTGACTGTGTGACTTCCTGAAAGGAAGAAAACAAAGAGTCCTAATTAGGGACATCTTTCATGCTGGACTGTCACTTCTCTCTGTTGATTCAACAAGACCAGACCAACCAGCAACAGAGCATGTGCTTTGTTCATTCTTCAGAGATGTTACAGGACAGTCCCAGGRAAGGTGCTGACTTGGGCAGCTTTTTCCAGAGCCCAGTAGTTCATAATTTAAACCTTTTCTACTCTCCTTTGACACAGAAAAGAGAACTCCCCCATTCTCTGCACCTCAGTGGATTCTGAATTCCCAGCAGGAGATTTTTCCCCTGGCTTAACAGCAGCAATATTATAACCAGAAAACAAGCTCCAGTTTTGGCTCAGCTAGAACACAACAAGACCCTTCACCTCCTGTGACTAGGATGGGGCAAGCAGAGAAGCAGAAGAGCCAGGCAGCCCTTCTGGCCCAGCTTACCTTGTTTYTTGACAGTGATGGGCAGGCTGTAGTTGTAGGTGCTGCGTTTTGCTTTCACAGGCATGTCAGTAGCAGCATAACCTACAGGTGAAAACCAAAATCCAGTCATGAACTGRGGGCAAGCACTCTGCAGAACATCCCCAGCTCAGGAACACAAGGGCTGGACTGGTGTGGGAAGGACAGGCTGGTCTTTGGGATATGCTGGCTTTAGCAGGGTGGGGAGAAGAGATCAACAAAACCCTTTGACTTGGAAGTGTGATCTGATGTCAATGAGTGGATGCCAGCTSTGTCATGGACTTATCAAATGGCACCAGAAACTCCTTTTCCTCAATTAGTCCTCTGCAAAATCAGAGCAKGGAACCCCACATCCAAGGCCTGAGACCCAGCACCCTGCAGGAAATGCTGAGGTCCTTGAGGAAAAGCTGCTGTGTGAGCACCAGAACTCCTGCTTGGTGCCTCCCCTGAGTGAGGAGGAGGATGCTCTGCTGCACCCACTGGGGCTTGGGACACATGGAGGAGCAAAGTCAGAGTTTAGAATGCCAGATGAGGAAAGACCTATTGCATCCTCTGAAAGAAACTATTGCAGGAGTTTTAGAAAGAACTACAGTAAGCAAGGAGCTCAAAAGGTGAGATGTTCATCAGAGCAGAAATATGGCAAAAGAGTTTGAAAAACACATAAAAAAGACAAATACTACCAAGATTAACCAGAAAGCAGAGAGAGCAGCTCTGTGGGTTGGGCCCTTTTACCATATTTCATTCCACAGCGAATTCGGAAGTCCAGCACTTGGTAAATCTTTGCTTCAGGGTGTTTCCTGGGGTCATACCCAAACCTAACCCATAAGCTTCTCCAAGGACCTGTTAACTGCACAAACACATGAGAGAAGATGGTTACAAAAAAAGCACCAAAGTGTTGCACTTTCCTTCACTACAGAAGTCCTTGGCAAGTTCTAATATTTTTCCCCCATTGCCCAAAGGTATTTGTTTTAGCAGCTCTTTGCTCACTTGCCATGCCAATATTTATACACTGAAACTTGGCATCAAAGCATCAAAGCACAAATATTTGTGTGCTTTGACAAACCAACCTGCAAGGTCACAGCCAAGTGTTTGTGTGGAAAAATTCTGCTACCACTGCCAGGTGAACAGTCACTTAGAGTGTCTGCCTGACTGCAGAGGTGATTAGCAAAGAGTCCCCAAATCTTCCTTGGCTTCAACTTTGGTTCTAAAGCATTTCCTTSCCTCAGTCTCTATAATAAATGAAGCTCAGGTGCACGGAGGCAGGACCTGAGAAGTGGTGTAAAGGGCCAGGAAGAGYCAGGTGATGCTCCCTTGTTTATARATGTGSCACTCACCATGTAATAGGCCAGGTATGGCAGCAGCACCTTCAGCTTGTCAGGATGGACACTGATATTGGCTTTCACTGCGTTCCGAGACCACACGGGACGCACTTCAAAGAGCTGCAATAACACAGACAACCACAGGACAGGGGTCACCAAAGGCACAGCAGCTTTCCAAGTGAGTTCAGATTACCTATCCCCACTCCAAGAATCTACCCAAAATGATTCAAAAATCAGCATCGGCACCGCCAAAAAATCACCCCAAATTTCCAACCAAAAAATCCCCAAAACACCCAAAATCGCCTCAAAAATCATCCCAAAAATCACCCTAAAATCACTCCAAGAAACCTCAAAATTGCCCCAAAAACCTCCTCCAAGTCACCCCCAAACTCACCACAAAAGAACCACAAAATCACACCTAAAATTGGCCTTGAGAACCTTTGGCCCTCAGTATGAGCTATGGAATGGTGATGTGAGAGCTTGTGGCACAAAAAGGGGCTTAATGTGAGCTGGCCACAGAGTCAAAGCTTGATTTGCAGAACTGAAATGAACACAGCAGTGTCAGTAGCATTTACTCACACCTGTACCAGTCACTTATAATCCCCAAGAATTTCTGGAGGAAAAATGTACTTTTTCCTCCCCAGCTTGCTGCAGGACAGTGGTCAGACCAGGAGTAAGGCACACACACACCTTTCTCAGCTCTTCCTCCACCTTTTTATCCAAAGGATTGGTGCACACTTTCTTCCAGTTCTGTACAGCAGCATCCAGTGGCTTAGTTGGGATTTCTTCATCATCAAAGTTGACAAAGATGGCATTGTGTGGGCGCCTGGCCCTGCTGAGGCCAATCAGGTTCTCACCAGACACCTGGGGATTGTTGTATCCCTCCCTAAGGAAYAGACAAAAGACACTCAGCTGGGTGGACAATGGGCTGGTTTAACTTTGGCCCAACCTCCCTTGATCACACACTGGTACCATAAAAGACTCTCAAGGCATCGCTGAAGAAAGAAAATTTAAATTTAAATTAACCCCCAGACTTCTAAACYACATCCATTTGCACACTGACAGAGGARCTCTGCCCTGGCTGGCTGAAAACCCTCCAGCACTTGGGACTGATCTGTATGAAATGTGGTGGAAAGGCTTCTCCCTCTGCATTTGCTCTCCTGRAGCTACTGCAGATMCTCAGTGGGACAGGGGCAAAGCARGAGGGAACTGCAGGTTCCAACYCAATCTGGAAATTTCTTTTTCTTTAAAAAGTGCYGGTGAAGGCCAACAGTGAGAAAATGAAAGATGTTTCTTGTGGGAGATCTCCCAGATTGTTCTTCTGGCAAAGCCAATTGAGGAGGAACACATGGCACTGATTCTTGGAAACCCTGCCCTTGGCTCCAGCCCCTTGGAGTCAGGCAGGAGCTGTGTCCTGCATCCCACTCCGTGTGAGGTGAGCTGGGAGAGGCATCAGCTTCTCCTCATCCTCAGCTCCCCTCACCTGGCAAATCCTCAAGTGGAATTTTGCTGAGGTTGCCACTGCCTGGCAGTTTCTGGCAGGTTTTTTTTGCCTCTGTTGTGCCAAATCAAGAGGGACAAAACAGCACAAGGCAGCAAATTAAAAGGGTGAAACACATGAAAGAGGTATCATGAGAAAAGGCACTGACCTGTGCTGTATATCTGGGCGATAAAAATAGTCCACAGGAGTGTCCAGRCGTGAGAAAATGGGTGGTGGGATGTAAAGAGGCAAGTCCCTATTGAAAAATTCCTCCTTCTCTGGTTTGAGCATCAGGACTTTGTCATACATGGAGRTTTGCTTGCCATCAGGGCCAGAGTGCATTGCCAGGTACTGGAAGTCAGACATTCCTGTAAGAAATAAAAGTTAAAACATGGTGAATATGAATTCAACAACATTTCTCACACTCAGCTTTCAGGAGCAGGAATCTGATTATGCCCAGGTTTATCCAGCAAGGAGGCTGTAACAACAGGACACTTGACTTTCCTTCCAGTCCTCAGTTGTTTAGGGGGAAACACTTCCCTTCCCCATCAAACACACCCATCCCTAAGCCACGTGCACACAACCCCAAGGGTTACCTTGAAATTTGTAAACAGTGGTGACAATCCCAAGAATCTCCATCTCATACTGGACCTCTGGCTGGGTTTCTTCCTCAGCATCCAGCTGCTGCCTCTTCTTGGTGCTCCTCCTGACCCTGAGCAGCATGGTGGAGGTGGGGAAGCGGTTGGCACACACGGGGTGGCAGTAGGGGTCCTTGGGGCGGAAATACAGCTCCAGCCTTTTGGCAGGGTCGGCGTAGATCTGTCAGCAAGGGGGGCACAGCCCCTGTCAGCACCCCAGGCACACARCCCTGCACCCCTGTGCCAGCCCCCAGCCCCACACCACCGGCTGTTCCCCTCACACAGCCTCGGGGGGATCAGTCCTGCCCCGCTAACAGCACATCACAGGGCTGTGCAGCCACTGCCATCCTGGGTATCGGGAAGAAATATATTAAAAAATAATAATATCGTGGATATGAGGAAGGGATTCTTCCCTGAGAAGGTGGGGAGGCTCTGGCACAGGTTGCCCAGAGAAGCTGTGCCCACTAGCTGTGCTGTAGTGGAAGGTGTCCCTGCCCATGGCAAGAGGGTGGAATTGAATGAACTKTATGGTCCCTTTCAGCCCAAACCATTCTRYRGTTCAGTGATTYCACTGGGCACCGCCTGAACCCCTGCTCGGGGACAGCAGGGAAGCGGCATCACCCCCAAACCACACAGGGGCCCTGCGTGGGGACATGCTAGGCTGGAAACACCAAAAAAGAGGGGGCTCGCCCCGGCCCCATCCCGCCCCCATCCCCTTACCCAGGGCCGGGCTCACCGCCCCTCACCCTCTGCCCAGCGCCACACAACCTCCGGGCCCCCTCACCCGCGACACTCCCTGCTCTCCTCCCAGCGTCCGCAGCATGGCTCCGACATCCCGGACGAGCCCCGGGTACTCCACGCACACCAAGCGCGGGGCGCGGGGCAGCTCCAGCACGGCCGAGCCCCGCGGGCCCCGCTGCCGCGCCGCCGCCATCGCTGCCGCGCCGCTCCCTCCCGGCGCCGCCCCGCGGGCCGCGGCACCAACGTTCCGCCGCACGACGGTTCCGCGGCCCGGGCTCGGCCTGAAGGGAGGGCTCGGCGTGAGGGGAGGGTTCGGCGTGAGGGGAGGCTTGACCTGAGGGGAGAGCTTGGCGTGAGGGGAGAGATCGGTGTGAGGGGAGAGCTCGGCGTGACGGGAGAGCTCGGCGTGACGGGAGGCTTGGCCTGAGGGGAGGGCTCGGCCTGAGGGGAGGCTCGGCGTGAGGGGAGGGTTCGGCGTGAGGGCAGCCTCA
Organism: Alauda arvensis; assembly: GCA_902810485.1. Taxonomy (NCBI): domain Eukaryota; kingdom Metazoa; phylum Chordata; class Aves; order Passeriformes; family Alaudidae; genus Alauda; species Alauda arvensis. Next base: position 175,025 of record CADDXX010000838.1, read on the forward strand.
GCTTGTCCCGTCCTCCTCGGCCCAGCTTGTGACCATCAACAGATGCAGAATCACCTCCCCTCCCCTGTGTTATTTTGTCCCCGTCCTGCCTGGATAATGAAGAAAAACGGCCCTGAGCTGAGCAAATGCTCGCACACAGACATGCATTTCTCTGACAGCGCAAGGAGTCTGGTGTGAATTCTCATTGAAACAAGCTTTTGCTCCCCAAGAACTTCAGCTGTCATCTCAGCAATGTTTAATGCCACAAAAGGTGGCAGATGAAGGATAGGGAGGTGAGGGTGAGAATATAATTTTGCCTAAAGGACAGCTTGGCCAGGACTGACTGTCACAGCCACAGTAACACACACTGCCCACAGCATGTTCCATCCTGCCTGACCCTGACATGAGCAAGAAAACTCCATCASAGCAAACACACAGAGAAACAGAGTCACTCAGTTACAAGCAAGCCTTTAATGATCTCTAAAAGCTGGTTTTTTCTCAGTTTAGAACTGTAACTCCGACTGGGAGATGTCAGCAACCTGTGGCAGCTTCAGATAGACCGAGTTCCAGAAGGTCACAAACCGGGATCTCAGGTCCTGCTTCACAGAGTTCTTGTCCAACTTGTTGTTGATATCCAGGTAGTACCTGCCCTTGCTGGTGTAGAGTGGCCAGGAAACGGGCACATCTGAATGCCCTTGGTTGGGATCACTGGGGAAATAAGAGACACAACAACTCAGTTTTGAGGTTTTTGGCAGGAACCCTGTCTGCTCAAGTGAGGCTTTAAGTGAGAGGAAAGAGAGAATCTGACAGTGGGACAAGTGACAGGAATTCTGCCTGCAAGGAGTGAGTTGATGTCTCCATCCACACTGGCATCATCCCAGCTTCACATAGGGWCTTCTATGTGAAGATCAGGATTCAGGAATAAGAAATACAGTCAGGGAACACACTGATTTTGGGAATGATCCTGAAAATTTACTGGGCAAAACCAGCAGCCTGAAGGGCTGCATCACACCACAGAGCACTCACCCAGTCCTGGCAAAATTGGTCCAGTAAGCAATCATGTACTTGGAGACAGTCCTGTGCTTGGGCAGGTAGCCCAGGGGGGTGGCAAAGGGCTTCCCAAACACGTACTGCAGGTCATCAGCATGGTCTGCCCCGACCCAGCGGGGGTACACGGGCATGCGCGAGGGCTGGGAGAACACGTAGCTGTAGGTCCTGCCACTCCTGGGAAATCAAAGACACTGCCTGAGCAAAGAGAAAAAGGCCTGCAAAGTCAAACCATCACTCCAAATACCACCAGGGACAGAGATTCAGCCTTGGAAGATGTACACAATGCATCAGGCCACGTGGGGTGGTTTCAGGAAAAAACATCCTGAGGCCAGCATGAACTTCCATTTCCAATTCCCACCCTAACCCTCCTCCACCCCCACGGCCGAGTGCTCACTGGGCATTCTGCAGGTGCAGGTCCAGTGCSCGCTGTGTGGGGATCAGGAAGATGTAGTCAGTGACCAGTTCCACCACTGTCTTCTTCACCTCCTCCTGCGAGGGTTTCTCACCCCAGCTCTGTGTGTAGATGTTGAAGGTGGCGTTGGCTCCAGCCTCTCCCCTGTCCACGGTGAGGCCTTTGACCAAATCATAGACCTGSTGGCTGMAAAGACAAGTGATAGCAATTAATTACTGAGCAGCAGCTTCAGGTAGGGCAGAGATCTTGCCTGCTCCTTTCTCTTGAAGGCTCTGGACATGGCAACAAAAGGCCTGAACACCCAGGCTTGGAGTGACATCCTGGTTTGAAGTGCCCTGTCCACTCAAGTCCAAGTCCTTGGGGCTTGGGAGSTGCCTGAAGGAGCAGGTRGCTCCTGYTGAGGGCTCTGAGGGCAGGGGTSACTCACGCAGAGACTTTCACCAGCGGGCGGTTGATGGCGGGCAAATCCACACCAGCAAAGATGTGCCCGTCCATGTCATTGACCCCGGCCAGGTAATCGATGTCAGCAGCGTTGGCAAAGAGCTTCTCTGGCATGTCTGGCAGGAAATCCCCATCAACAACAGGAGCCAGGGCCAGGGTGTGCACCAGGGGCACTGCAGGAGACAAGAGTGGAGGCTGTGAGGAGGTGAGGAAACGCACACGTGTGCTCTGGCATGTCCCATGACTCAAAGAGCTCGGGAAGGAACAGGCTGAGGTAAATGATAGCTTGAGCAGTGACTTCAGTATGGGCAGGAGGTCACCCAGATGCAGGGTAAACCTTATGGGTATGGCTGAAGGAGAAGAGCAATAGACCTTCCAGCCAAACCCCACCTGGTAACATTCACAAATCCTCTGCAGATCCCTTCCCAAAAAGCCCAGCCAAACTTTGCAAAGAACTGAACTTCTCATCCCACCTGGTCATGCTGTCTGATTGTCAGGACAGCCTCATATGTGCACAGCAGCGTTTTGGCCACTCTCTATTCTGGCAAAGGCTAAATGCTGTGGTTTGTGAGCAGGAGCACCAGGAGAATTTTCTTGGGAAAGGAATCCCCACAGGCACAAAAGCAGCAGCGTTCCTACACTCCACCCAGCGACTCAAATAGAAATAGCAGGTATGTGATTTTTTGATGTTGTTGTTGCTTGTTTACAAGCTGTTGTTTGGGATTGCTCTTGCTGATTTCACAGAACACGAAGCCCAGACAGTTGCTCTGAGGGCAAGGCAGGGTCATTGATAATCCCTCTGCCACTGCAGCCATTGCATGGTGGGCAGTGTTCATCTGGTGCCATGTGCATCTGCCTACAGAAAGGTGACTGCAAGAGCTCTCATTATTGTCCCTTTTCTGTAGGGCACAAGCACTGCCTCAACATTCCTGAAAATTGCTCCAGAGTCCTGCCAAGAGCTTGGGGAGCCCAGGGTGGCTGCTGGACCTCATCATGAGCTGTGGGACTTACTGGGCAGGTTGGTGAGCTGCATGTGGTAGGCCAGAGTCAAGGCTTTGGGATCAGAGCTGCGCAGGCAGCTGGCCAAGATGGTGGTGTTGTCTGTGGAGCAGCCCACCTTTTCTCCAATCTGCAGAAGAAGACAGAGAAAAACATCCTGGTGTTAGCTCTCAAAGCCAAGAGATGTTTTTATGCAGTCAGAGCTGTGGGTATGTTTTAATCTCAGAGCAGTGACTTTGCACAGCTCTGTTTTGCACAGTTCCTGCCCAATCCCTTCCTAGTCATGTCCTCCTCTAGGGAATTGTTTTTTTTCTTTTTATAGATTTCCAGGCATGAGCTGCAGGTTACCTTTTTGGCCCAGACAAGTGGGTCCCTCTGGATGGCCCAGCTGCAGACCCCGACACCGCTCTGGCTGATGGCTCTCTTGAACAGGCCCTTGTTCTTTGGGGACAGCGTCTGSGGGGCAAAACAGAAACAAGAGGGCTTTGGGTACAACTCCTGAGCAGGCCATGGCCTGCCAAAACCCACTGATCACCTCACAGCCTGTGCACAGAGCCTGGGGAAGCTGCCAGGTCTTGTGGTGTTTAATAGTCTCAGGAGTTAAAGTTCAAAGGTGAGATGCTGAGAAGATGAGGGAGATACGGAAAGTAAAGGCTGTTTCTCCACAGGACAGGTGGCTGCAGTGGTGGGAGTGATGAAGCTGAAGAAGGAGGAGCAGCTGCAAAGCACTGAGGCTGAGCATTGCTGTCCTGGCCAGGGCAGGACGTTGATGATGCAGCACGTGGGGAGGAAAGCAGGTGAGTGCCAAGGGGTTCTTTTCTCTGACTGCCAGAGAAGGGGCTCTGATCTGAGCCAGCAAGGAGAATTCACCTGCAGGGAGACACTGGCAGCACCGGCCGATTCCCCAAAGATGGTGATGTTGTCTGGGTCACCTCCAAAGGCCTTGATGTTCCTCTTCACCCAGGCAATGGCCATGTGCTGGTCCTTGAGGCCGTAGTTCCCTGGGGGACAGAGATCAGCCAGCAGTGAGCAGGGGCACAGCARAGCTGGGKACGCGGGCTCCAGGGCCCCGGCAGGGAKGAGCTGYGCTACCTGGCAGGTTTGCATCGCCGGTGCTCAGGAAGCCCAGCGGCCCCAGGCGGTAGTTGAYGGTCACCACGATGACGTTGCCGCGCACGGCGATCTCCTCCCCATCGTACAGGTAATTGTCCAGGAAATTGGCTCCCTGRCYGCCTCCCACCAGGAAGGCACCGCCGTAGATGTAAACCATCACAGGCAGCTTGGTAGAGACTGGCAGGAGAGGAACAGGAGCAGAGTGAGCCCCCACTGAGCTGCGAGGTGCTGCCCCCATGCCCTCAGCCCCTCCCTGAGCACTGCCCCCCCTGCCCTGAGCAAGGAAATCCTTGCCCTGCTCAAAAGGCTGACACTGCCACCTGAAGGTGAAGGACGTTGTCTGATAGAGTTCCCACCTTTCCCCCTGAAAATCACTGCTCAGCACCTGCCCACTATGGAACACAACTGCTGAGAGAGGCTCCAGTGCAGTCTGTGCACACCAGGCGGGTGGGAAAGTGCATCCCAGGTCCCTGCCAAGCACATACTCTGTCTCCTCCCTTGAGGGATCCAGATGTTCAGGTAGAGACAGTCCTCGCTCCCACGGACATCAGTCTGTGTCAGCCTGGTCTGCATGCAGCGTTTCTTGAATTCTTTTGCCTTCAGAGTTCCTGAAAGGAAAGAGGGAAKRMYAGTRAAGGGCATCAGCTCCATTCTCTGGTTGTAAGGTGCTCACYCATCCTTTCCTCTCTGAGTCCAGTGCAGTGGTAGCAAATTTCCCCCTGCCACTGTGCCTGGTGTGAGGGGAGAATCTCCCTTATGAGATAAGATAAACTGTGAGAATCTCCCTTATGATCCCACTCTGGGCAGCCAAAGGGAGGGCAGGTGCAGGTGCCATGCTTCAGTTTTGTTACTTCCCAGGGTTACTTGAGTTTCTTGGGAACACTTAGACATAGACTGTCTGTCCCTTCAGGAGACAAAGAGCTTTTTCTTGGCCTTGCTTAGTAGATAAAAGCAGGCAAGAACATCCTTAGCTTRAGAAAAACAGACTAAAAGAGAGAGGAGCAAGAATAAAACCCCAAACCAAAGGCATTCATAAGTTGGATCTTACCATCCCAGCCAGGATGAGGTTGGGGGTCTTCCAGTCTCTTTGGGGGGGCAGCAAAGGGAATCCCTCTGAAGATGTCCACGTAGCTCCCAAAGAGTCCCARTTTCTTACTCTCACCTTCCACAAATCCTCCCTCGGTGAGCACCACTCCCAGCTACMGGGGGGACMACAGAGAAGAGAAAATCCTTTGCTCTGTCCTTCATAACTCTGGCTTCCCCCACTGCCACAACATTCACATCCCTCCCTGCCCWTCTGTGCCCCTGGTGCCTGCTGGAAAGCCCACAGGAGGCACTGGAGCTGTGCSTGTGCAGGTGTCCTGCAGGTGCCCTTTGGAGCAGCCAGGCAGCAGCAATTCCCCCMCMRTSCCCMAGASAAGTGGCAGAAGKAGAAAACCTTGAGCCTGAGGGTGCAAAGGCAGCCTCTGTACTTACAGTGGCAGCCCAGGCTGCCCCGAGGTAGGAGCACAGGGCCAAGGCCAGGAGGTGCCAGCGAGCCATGGTGAGGGCAGCCCTGAGGGGACAGTCCCAGCTGGAGGGCTGTGTTTATATAGCCACGAGTGCAGCTGTGTGCCAGTGCCATGGGCCAGGCTTGGCTGGCAGCTGCAGCAGGGCAGTCACCACAGCCTTGTCCTTCAGTAGCCTGAGGCCAGTCCATGGCTGATGGGCACGGCTGTGTGAGAGCCCTGCAGGTGCTGCTTTGTGTGGGCTGGAGGCCAAACCGAAGAAACTTGCTCATTCCAAGAAAACTCCCATGAAATTAAACTAAATGGAGTCTTGAGAAGCTTCATCCAAACACAGGGGGCTGAAATCATATTAAGGGATGCAGTAGAACATACAATCAGCAACCTGTGAGGAGCTTTGCACTCGTAACACACTGGGGAATGTAAAAGATTCAAAATGGCAGAAAGCCTTAAAGCTGATTCCATCTAACAGCAGCCAAATTGCTCATCAAGTTCACACATAGTCCAGAATTTCTGTCTGCATTTCATTTCCACATCTATCAGAAGGCTTGAGGTTTCCTTCCTTTTCATAACTCTGCTGGCTCATGGCAGCTGCCCTTTGCCATCTTGTGACTGTTGTGTTTGTCAGAGAGAAAAGGGAATGGAGAGATACAAACAATAGCTTTGAAATTCATCWCTAACAGAAAACTCATCTCCCAGTGTGCAATATCTTTCCACATTTACTCACACACTGGTACCATAAAAGATTCTCATGGCATCACTGAAGAAAGAAAATTTGAAAAAGTCTATTCAAATCTACATCCATTTGCACACTGACAGAGGAGCTCTGCCCTGGCTGGCAGAAAACGCTCCAGCACTGTGTGGTGGAAAGGCTTCTCTCTCTGCATTTGCTCTCCTGGASCTACTGCAGATCCTCAGTGGGGCAGGGGCAAAGCAAGAGGGAACTGCAGGGAATTTCAGTGTGGAAATTTATTTTTCTTTAAAAAGTGCTGGTGAAGGCCAACAGTGAGAAAATGAAACATGTTTCTTGTGGGAGATCTCCCAGATTGCTCTTCTGGCAAAGCCAATTGGGGCCAGGATGGCACAGGAACACATGGCACTGATTCTTGGAAACCCTGCCCTTGGCTCCAGCCCTCTGGAAGCAGGCAGGGGGATGGTTCTACTGCAGGGGCTCTCTGACCCTGGCTCTCCCCAGGGATGGACTCCCCATCCTCCAGCCCCTCTGCATGGAGAACCTCAACACACACACACACCCCCTGTGACACCCTGTTCTGTCCTCCCAGCATCCACAGCACAGCYCCAGTGTCCCACACCAGCCCTTCTCCACATCAGCCAGGCCTGTGGGGCAGCTCCAGCACAGCTGAGCCCCCCTGCTCTCCCCACAGGCTACCAGGGCCTGGATGGGCCAGGGGCAGTGTTTGGTGTGTGGATGGGGATGTGGTGGACAAGGYTTGTGCAAAGTTGTGCTCCTTGTCCTGCCCTGCTCAGAGCTGCAGYTCCTCAGCCCAATCCAGCCCAGCCTCTTCCCTCAAACCAGTGGGGAATCACTGTCCCCATGGATTTACTCTGTCCCATCAGTTCCTGAGCAATGTCTGTGCATGATAAACAATGGGTCGGGACTGGTTTGCATTCACCTGTTGCAACTGTAGCTCTCTAGGATCTGGCTGGCAGTAGCAGGAACCTTGATGGTAACACAGGGAAATCCAGAGGACAGACCAGRTTTGGGGCTGTCCTGCCTGGGCTCACAGGGGCATTGAGGGAAAACAACCCCAGGGCCAACAGCTGGCTGAGCAGGGAGAGCCTGGACCCCAGCTGCCAGCAGCTTCCTGGGACATGAGGGTGTCACAGCCAGGGGAACACACACTGCCCACACAGTGGATGTCCTTTCCTGCCTGACCTTAGTGTTGGCAAGAAAATCCTACCATGGCAAACAAAATGAGAACCAAAGTCACTCAGGTACAAGCAATGAACTTTAATGAACTGTCTTTAAAGGGTTCAGWACTGTAACTCYGACTGGGAGATGTCAGCAACCTGYGGCAGCTTCAGATACACTGAGTTCCAGAAGGTCACATACTCAGACCTCAGGCCCTGCTTCACAGAGTTCTTGTTCATCTTGTTGTTGATATCCAGGTAGTACTTGTCCTTGCTGGTGTAGGCTGGCCAGGAAACGGGCACACCCGTATTCCCTTTGTTGGGATCACTGCGGGAAAAGGACACAGCTTTTTAAAAAAAAGCAGCTCAGTTTTATCAGGGCACTTTGGGGATGCAGTTTAAGTGTGTGACACCGGGACAAGCAATAGGAATTCTGCCTGCAAGGAGTGAGTTGATGACCTGCAGTCTCCTCCCCTCCTTCCCACTGGCATCATCCCGGACTCCACACAAGGACTTAGGTCCTGCCTGAACACCACGATTCAGGAGTAAAGCTCATTGAGTGGAAGCAGAGATCGTAAGTCATGAAAATGCCACTCCCCTCCCCATGTGTGCTATGGATGAGGAGAACCCAGAGCAAATTCCAGCCCTGTAAGACACAGAGCTCTGCTCACATCACAAAGCCAGAGAACCTCTGGGAATGATCCTGAAAATTTACTGGGCAAAACYAGMAGCCTGAAGGGCTGCATCAAACCCCAAATGTGCAATGGGAATCACTCACCCAGTCTTGGCAAAATTGGTCCAGTAAGCAATCATGTACTTGGAGACAGTCCTGTGCTTGGGCAGGTAGCCCAGGGGCGTGGCAAAGGGCTTCCCAAACACGTACTGCAGGTCATCAGCATGGTCTGCCCCGACCCAGCCGGGGTACACGGGCATGCGCGAGGGCTGGGAGAACACGTAGCTGTAGGTCCTGCCACTCCTGGGAAATCAAAGACACTGCCTGAGCAAGCACAAAAAGGCCTGCAAAGTCAAACCATCACTCCAAATACCACCAGGGACAGAGATTCAGCCTTGGAAGATGTACACATGCATCAGGCCACGTGGGGTGGTTTCAGGAGAAAACATCCTGAGGCCAGCTTGAACTTCCATTTCCAATTCCCAC
>CADDXX010000838.1:192139-223661 GCA_902810485.1 Alauda arvensis
AAGGGCATCAGCTCCATTCTCTGGTTGTAAGGTGCTCACCCATCCTTTCCTCTCTGAGTCCAGTGCAGTGGCAGCAAAGCCTCCTCAGCTATTTTGACCAGTCTGAGTAATATGTTGTRCCATTTGCAATGTGTACTGGATCAAAGAAAGAGAAATGAAAAWAAAACCCCAAACCAAAGGCATTCAAAAGTTGSATCTTACCATCCCAGCCAGGATGAGGYTGGGGGTCTTCCAGAGTCTTTGTGGGGGCAGCAAAGGGAATCCCTCTGAAGATGTCCACGTAGCCCCCAAAGAGTCCCAGTTTCTTACTCTCACCTTCCACAAATCCTCCCTCGGTGAGCACCACTCCCAGCTACAGGGGGGACCACAGAGAAGAGAAAATCCTTTGCTCTGTCCTTCATAACTCTGGCTTCCCCCGCTGCCACACACTCACATCCCTCCCTGCCCATCTGTGCCCTTGGTGCCTGCTGGAAAGCCCACAGGAGGCACTGGAGCTGTGCSTGTGCAGGTGTCCTGCAGGTGCCCTTCGGAGCAGCCAGGCAGCAGCAATTCCCCCACCATGCCCAAGACAAGTGGCAGAAGGAGAAATCCTTCAGCCTGCGGGTGCAAAGGCAGCCTCTGTACTTACAGTGGCAGCCCAGGCTGCCCCGAGGTAGGAGCACAGGGCCAAGGCCAGGAGGTGCCAGCGCGCCATGGTGAGGGCAGCCCTGAGGGGACAGTCCCAGCTGGAGGGCTGTGTTTATATAGCCACGAGTGCAGCTGTGTGCCAATGCCATGGGCCAGGCTTGGCTGGCAGCTGCAGYAGGGCAGTCACCACAGCCTTGTCCTTCAGTAGCCTGAGGCCAGTGCATGGCTGATGGGCATGGCTGTGTGAGAGCCCTGCAGGTGCTGCTTTCTGTGGGCTGGAGGCCAAAMCTCCTCAGATATCGTTTTTATTTTCCACGTGGCCACCCTCCTGATCAGACTTCCCACACTCAGAGAGATTTGGAATGCAGCTTCTCTGTTATTCTTTCTCTCTGCTGTGTAACCAGCTCATTTGGATGCATACCTCTCTCTTGGGAGTTTGTTGAGCTTCCTAGAGGACTCATTAGCCAGTTAATATGAAAATGCAGAWACCCATTTTTCCACAGCATTGGTGCACACTTTCTTCCAGGTCTGGGCAGCAKYATGCAGAGGTTKAGTGAAGATTTCTTYATCACAAAGATGGCATTGTGTGGGTGACAGGTCCTGCTGAGGCCAATCAGGTTCTCACCCCAAAACTGGGAATTGTTTCATGCCTCTCTAAGAAATAGGGAAGGTGTCAGGTTTGCACTCTGCCTGAGGCTCACACAGACACTGGAACATGTGAAAATGAACTCTGTGCTCCAGGTTCCAGAAGAGAAGGGATTCAGCTGAGGTACCAACAGGTTCATTTACCTCTGCATCAAGGGGTAATGCAAGAGAAAAATGCCAGTAAGTTTTTTTCCTTTAAAAGTGCAGATGAAGGCCAACAGTGAGAAAATGAAAGATGTTTCTTGTGGGAGWTCTCCCAGGTTGTTCTTCAGGTAAAACCAATTGAGGCCAGGGGGGCACAGGAACACATGGCACCGATTCCTGGCAGAAAGTCAGGTTTGCTGCACCCCAGGATGTGTGTGGTGTGCTGGGAGGGGCAGTGCTCTTCCCCACACCCCCAGGTCCCCTCACCTCAAGTGAACTTTTGCTGGAGTAGCCACTGCCAGGCAGTTTCTCCCTGTGCCTCTTCTGTTGTGCCAGACCTAAAGGGATAAAGCAGAACAAGGCAGCAGCTTCAGCAGGTGAAGGTCTCCATCCCATCTCCCCCCTGTTCCTGAGCTCTCCCTTTCCCATGGGGATCCAGCATGTGGGACGCCTCTGGCACAGCTGAGCCCTGTGTCCCCCACTGCTGTGGGGTCTCTGAGTCAGGGTGGGTGGCMTGTCTGTGTGTCTGTGTGTCYGTGTGTCTGTGCTACAGCTGCTGCTCTTCCTCCTGCTCATCCCAGCAAGGTGGAAACTGGGTGTGTTCCTTCCATGAGAGCTCTGGGATGGGGCAGAACCAGAACGAGCCCCAAATACCCAGGAGCCAGCCTCCCYCCCACAAAACCATAAGCCCGGCTTAGCAGTTGTGATTAATAATAAAAGAACAGTTTGCAGCCTGTAGGGTGCAGCAGCAGCACACTTTGATGGAAACAAAGAATAGCAGTTTGGAAGAGATCGCAAGGATCACCTGATCCAACCTMCCCTGGCAMAARCCCGGTCTAAATAAGACAGCYCAGCACCCTGTGCAGCTGATCAGRGAAGTGTYCRGTGTTGGGGAATCCACCRCTTCCCTGGGAAGGTTATTCCAATGACTGATTGCTCTCACTGTGAAAAATTGTCCTCTAGCATCCAACTGGAACCTCCCCAGGAGTAACTTGTACCCATTACCCCTCATTTTTTCCAYGTGRCTCCTCCTAAAGGGAGTCTSCATCTTCTCTGTAGCCACACTTTAAACATTTGAACCTGATGAGAAGTTCTCCCCTTTTCAGGTGGGCTGACACTGGAGTTGCAGAGCTCACCTGAGTACTGCCAGACYTGAGGGGAGACTCCCAGAGCTGTGAAAGCAGGTGGCAGCACAGCCCAGGGAAATGCTTTAAAAGGAGACACCCCTGGCATTCTTTACATGACTCACAGAGCAATAATATCCCGGGTGAGCTGGAGGGGAAAGTCTCTGGGTTGTGCCATGGATCCTTCATTTGTATTTCCTAGGGAGGAGCAGCAGTGTAAGTAGGTACCCCAAAACCCTGTTCCCTCTGGGAACAGTTTATCCATCCCATATSTGTCCACAGTTCCTGAGCTCCCCTTCCTTCTGTGCTTACTTTTTGTGTTGCATTTAATGCAGGGGAAGGCTGCATCACTCTCACAGATACTGGAGGACTTGCTGGGCTGAGAAATTCGTGTGACTTAAAATTCCATAAATTCCAAACACTTATTTTCCCTAAGATTTCATGGCATTCTTGGAAGTCTGGGCTYTGAGAGGAGTGGAATGCCATCAGAGGAAATATTACAACTCCTAGCTGAGGTTTGGCTGGAGTTTCTTTTTAACTTTTTATTCTATAGAGCTGTTACACTGATCATGTGTTTCACCTCAAGCAGGAAACAAAATGTTTTTGGAAAAGGGCTATGATATAAAAATATGATGCAGTGGCCAAAGCTGTCAGGAGTTAAAGCATTACTCCCAACTGCCCTCTGCTAATGACTTGCATTCTTTTTTCCAGGAACAGTGACATTCAAAGTGCCTGGCAAGGGGCTTCYAGGTTATTGGAAGTCTTGGTTACAGAGAGCAGAAACTCCTTCTGAAAATAGCTTTCTTAGGGGAACTCTGTTCCAGTGTAAACCAGAATGGACTGTTCAGTTCTCATCTATACCAGTAAAAATCCCTATCAGCCCTGTGCAATGCCCAGATAGTAGAGGGTAGAATATGCTTCATTTCCTTCCACATTGTGTTCTCTTTCCCTTAGCAGAGTTTCACAGCATTAAGTATCCAAACTACAACACGTTTTTTTCCATGTTATTATTGCTCCCCTTCAAAAATAACTTGTCTTTATTGGGCATTTTCATCCTTGGCTTGTGTAACTTCACCAACTTTTATCTCCCATCTTCGAGCTGCAGCTTTTCCCCGCTCATCTTTGTAATCTGACATTGTGATTTGTTCACTTGTGTGCTTGTTTTTCTCCTCCAAGAAGATTTGCTGAATCATTGGGGAGGAGGCAAGAGCTGTAGAGGCAGCTGGTGGCCAGTGATAAAACCAYGGCCACATGCAGCCTTCAGGGTTTGCAGGTGACAACCCTTCAGCTGGAGGCTTGAGTCACATTCTCTTCTGAGCTAAGATTGCTGGGCACTTTGGGGTTGAGGGAGAGAGGATGAGGAGGTGGTACCCCCAAAGTAGGAATTATTGTTCCTGATGATTACAAAGTTAGTGTTGTATCTTCTGCAAAATGAATAGTGATGCTGTGAGAACTTGCAGGCTAAATCCTGCTGCCTGCTGGATGTTGTGCCCTTTTGAGATCCTTAGGCACTATGAGCCATCCAGATGCAAAGTATTATCAGTCTTGCTGAGTTCTCCACCACTATGGTTGTGGCACGGTGCAGCAAGCACAGGGACATGGTTCTTTGACTTTCCAGCTGTTTCCCTGCATTCCAGGTAACATGAGAAACCTCAGCTGTCTCATGCACACTCAGCCTGAAACCCAAGGTCTTCTGCCCTGTCAGCTCTGCCTTTAAGGCACTRGAAAATGAGTTTTGTGCAGATCTCATGAGTATCATTCAGAAATAAATGATGATACTTTTMCCAAGAAAAGAGTTTTAACTTGGGGTGTTCTACTTAGTTTTAATCTTTCAAGGAGGTAAGATAAAGTTGGTTAACGAACAAGATTGCAAGTCCAGCTCATCTGAGTTCCATTTCTTGTTGTCCTACTCAAATTTGGGCCGATATTTTAAAGTGAAAAATGCAGGCTGGCAGATCCCAATGCAGAGACCTTGCTTTGATGCTTTATGGGGTTTTTGTGGGGTTTTTCACTATGCCACTCCAGTGTGTTTCTGYGCATGTGCAGGAATTCTACTTTGCTCTTATCTGCAGAACTTGAAGCTGCCACAGGCTGGATTTAAATAAGGAGCTGAGGCAGGGATGTGTGAYTGGCACACTGTTTCACCATGTCCACACTCTCAGGATGGGGCCCTTTCAAGAACAGGAATGCTCTGTCATCTCCAACTTCCCCTTCCTCAACTGAGACAAGAGATAACTTCTACTTTATAAAGAGAAAAAACCAGTGAACTTGACCACTGCTAAAAATCCCACCAAAGCTCCTAATATAGATGAGCCTGGGATGTAAGATAAAGTCCCATGGCTTTAAAATTATTCAAAAGGAAGGCAGAATCAATGGAGACAGGTTTTTAAACCCCTTGCTCTTCATGAGGAAGCCTTGAAGGTCAGAATTGAATGTGGCTGTTGGAGCTTGCTGAGGAGCCTTTGATGCACAGAGGAATTAAATGGCTTAGAGGTTGCTCATGACCTGGAGAACTGTAGATGATGGGCTGGAGGAGAATCAGCTGTGAGAAACAGCTTGAGAGTGGTGCAGAAACCACAGGGCTGTGACTCAGCTCGTGTAACTTTAGATGTCTACAGATACTGGGCTCCCTCTCTTCAGGGAGAGAAGTAGGTGCATACAAGGCAGGACCTRGTTTAGATGTGTGCTTTAAGAGCAGAAAAATTGTTTCCTAGTTATGTTTCTTATCAAAAAAGGGAGCCTTTGAGTCACCAAGTCGTAGCAGAGATCTCCTGACCTACTGCTGAAGGTTTCCTGCCTCCTATCCCATGGAGAGCTGGGGACAGCCCTGCACCCAGGCACCAAGGATGAGCATCTCAGTAAAATCCCCAGGTACAGGCAGGACCCAAGACACCAGCCTGAGCCAAAGGTGGTGGGATGCAGGATGAGGGCTGTCCATATGGTCTGGATGAGCAGTGACCTGCCAGCAGCATGGTCTGGCAGGCTRAAGAAATGTGTTAAAGCTGCAGGTGTGACACTGGTTCATCCAGCACAACCCAGCTTCATCAGGGAAACCAAGCAGAGGAGGTGCCCTGCAGGAATCTCTCATTCCACTCCTTGTCATAGCTGAGTTGTTTGCACAGGGAGTTTGCACAGGTCCAGGGGAGCTCATCCAAACACAGGAGGGTGTCCCTGTCATGATCTTCAGCTGTATTGATTTGGTTATTGCTGCCTTAAGAGAAGATGTGAAGGGGTATTTGCTGGCTCATGCTTTTGCAGCTCAAATGGGAACAGTCAGGATTTCCCCCTCCTATTCATTCAGGTTTTTACTATTTTTCAGAGACAGAGCAATTATCTGTAACCAAACTTTAGTGACTGGTGCACCTGTGAAGTGGTAAATCCCCCTCCCAAACCTCAGTGAAGGCTACCCACGGGAGAGAAGCTGCTCTGGGCACTGAACAGGAGCAGTTGGCTCAGCAAGCATGGGAATTATTTGTTGTAAATCTGACCCTCACACTGGGCAATGCCCAAAGAAAACCTTCCCCATGCACTCCCTCAGGTCCCAGTGTTACATTTGCAGCTCCCAGGCTGCATTTCCCGGGTTATTTGCATGGATGGGGGCTCCCTGGGTGGCAGAGGCTGACAGGCCTTTCCTGCCAATCTGTCTGTTGTTCAGATGAAGTGGTTGGAGAGTGCTCACTCTCCAGTTCCCTCTTTGGCTCAGGCACTCTGATAAGGCCTGGGCTGTCCTATCTTGCCCTGGGAGCTGTTCCTCCTCCCTAACAGGCTCCCTTCCCCGGCTGACAGTTAGCAGCCGGCAGTGCTTGATAAACTTATCAGACCAAAGCTGAGCTCAGGGCACGCTCAGCTCCTCCCCAGCCCCAGATTTCCCCATTCCTCAGCTCTCTCTGCCTGCCTTGCTGGCTGTTACAGTGAGCACAGATCCCCCTTTGGGCCCACAGGTCAAAATCAGCCCAAGGACCAGATTGAGAAGTGCTCAGATTGAAGCAGCACATTCARAGCCAGGGCATTGAGTGGGAGGTTTACAGCATCCATATCCAGCTCTGTCTCTCTCCCTGCAATATTTTTCACCAGTGGAAATGCTCTTGTCTGGTTTATCCTCCCCGTGTTGCTGCTTGCCCCATTCCTCTGCTGGTTTTGAGCTCAGTGGGTTTAATGCAGGGGCTTCCAGATTATTGGAAGTCTTGGTTGCAGAGAGCAGAAACTCCTTCTGAAAACAGCTTTCTTGCCCCTGTGCCTGCCTGCAGGATTGCTGTGCCAGCTCTGACACCAGGGAGCTCTGCTGGGTTCAGTTCCTATCACTGCTTATTGGTGTCACAGTTGAGCTGGGGTGTTCCAGCCCACATCAAGGCTCCATTGTGTGAGGTGCTGGATGTGGAAGATAAGGAGGAGCAGTCTCATTCCTGACTATCTTACCGTTGAAATAAACAAGTGAAATGAAGGGGAGAGGGGCAATGATTATCCTCCTCTCACACATGGGGTGAAGAGCTCCTGAGAGCTTCACAGCGTGCTGAACAACTTGAGAAATCCAGCACTCAAGTCTTGCCCAAGGTCATGCAGGAAATGTGAGGCAGATCTTAAGTCTCAGTTTAAAGTTGCAGCCTTAAGATCAGTGTGTGTCCATGGTGACTGTTAGTTTTAAGATGGTGAGGCAGGAATTCTGCAGGGATCTGTGTTTTCTTACTGCTCACCCAGCACAGAGATTCACTACCCCTGAATAATTTTTGTGTGCCTGTTCTGGGTTGCCCCCTTTGAGTGGATGTGCTATTCCAGGTGAAAAGGGGAGGGGGGGAGGAAATCTCTGCTTTGTGAGCAGATGAAACGTTTATAAAACAGTTTGTGATGTACTTCTTTTAAATTATTCTGTAGCAGCTTTGCAGGATGAGCTCCATAKCCAGTCCCATGTTAGGCCCTTAATGGCAGGCAGCAATGTTTTCCCTGTGCAAGGAAATGTGCATGCTGCTGTTTCTGGGAGATTGCCCCACACCTTCAAGTTTCCTTTTGTGTGCTGTGCTGATGRGCTGGAATTGAATTGCTGCTGTGTCTCTATCCCCTGTGACTGGAAAACAACCTGCTGTGAGCACAAGGGACTCTGCTCTTACCTTTTTTCACTGAAAACCCTTTCTTGGGATGTCTAAGGCAGGAAGCAAGTGGATGCAGCAAATAACTTTAACCAGTAGAGCCTGCACCCAACTGGAGTCTAATTCTTCCCTGTCCTTCCTCTCAGTTTGTTTTAGGGCTGCCCTAACAATTGCCAACACAAGAAAGCTTCAGGATCTTGCCTTCTCCAGGATTGCACTCTGTGAGGTTATTCCTGAAGATGAGTTCCAGCCTAATGCTGTGCTGCCTGGGAACACCCCTCTGCTTCCTGCAGGTGTCCCATGGCTCTGTCCTCATTAGGAAGACAGATTCATCCCGTGTCCAAACTGAAATCCACCCTTAATCATAGCTCTTCTGGGCTGCTGCTCTCAGGGCCTCAAGGCTGTCTGGAAGACACAGAGGCACTTCTCTCCTCCTGACAGATGCCCGGGGTTAGTGCTTTGCATGCCCCTCATTTGCTAAACAAAGCAGCCCAGAGACCAGGAATTTTTTTCCTGAGCAATAAAGGGAAGAAGGTGTGAAGGGGACTGGGGAAGTACAGGATACAGAGAGCACTCAAAGAGAGGCAAAAACAATCAGCTCTTTCTTCAGCCACAAAGATTAGTTGAGATTTTGCTTTTTGCTATCTGTTTCCTTGACTGAGTGACCAGAATGTTTGTGATGCAAGGGGAGGTGGTGGGAAAGGGGTTGTACCAGAGACATCAGGACTGAGGAGGATTTGCATGTTTGGAGAGCAAGGCCAGGTGTGTTTGGAGCTGCTGCCAGCCATGGCCTGGTCCTGATGGGTGCTGAGCATCCTTGGGTACCCACGGTGTAGATTGAGCAGCCCCCAGGATCAGGGGCTTTGCCTGCTTTTTGTAGCAGGTCTGTCCATGGCTGCTGCTGTGCTGTGAGGGAAGAAGGGGAATTGGGGCTCTACCCTGTTTTTCCTTCGGGCTGTTGGCATCCACAGGCCTCCAGCAATGCCAGGGCTTGGGCATTAGGTGATATKAAGACACTGCAAGTTAATTCCCTGTCCTCCTCCCTTTTGTCACCTCCTGTCTGGCTGTTCTGTCTCACTGAACAATCTAATGGACACAGCAGCTCTTCTTCATGAGGCTCAGAAGAACCGGCTGTCTGGTTTGTTTTAGGAGTGGTCACAGGCACTGCTGCCAATTGATGTGTGCCAGCACTTGGCAACTCCAAATAGCCAAAACTGGGAAGCTTTACATGAGTCAGACACCCCTGCTGTCCCAGGGAGGTCTGTGCTTGTGTGCCTGTGTGGTTTGGGGCTGGAGGGYTTTGCTCCTGAGCAGTCCAGATGCTCACACCCTCTTTGAATATTTCTGTTTGCAGATTAGTGCAGGACAAGGGGAATAGCAAACACAGTTTGCATTTTGGGCAGTAGTTTTAATAAGCTGAAATGACCTTACCTGGAGCAAGGCTTGTGCACGTGTGGGTGTTCAGAGGGGTGTGTGTGTGGGGCCAGTTCCATCACAGAATATGTACCTTCCCCAGAATGGCTCAGGGAAGGACAGCAGGGATTTACTGGGGGCTTTGGACACACATTCCTGTATCTGGTGTGGCCCTCCTGCTCTGCAGAGCTGGCTCTGCACCAACCTGTCTCCAGGAAGAAAATCTCTCTAATGGGAGCCCTCTCCTGCATGTGAATTTCCATCTTTATTCCCACTCAAACCATCAAGAGCAATCCTAAACTCTTTCCCTTCTCCTTTTTCMCCCCATCCCCACTGCCTGTGTCCCCAGAGTCAGGTCTGAGCCTTGCTTTAAATGAGTGTTTTGGACATGAAATACACTGTGTTAGCCCAGTTACTAAGAAGGAWCAGATTTATCAGATAAATCCCAGCAGGCCTGTACATGTCACTGTCTGGTATAGTGCAATAAAAATATACATTASAATAAGTATAAATACATATTTACAGTGTACAAGTAAAGCCAGGAGTACAGACTCTGGGTTTGAGCTTCCAGGTACATATYAATGACTTACAGCTTAGGCACAGAATAAAAGGGGCAAACACATTTTGGATCTTAGGAGGGTAACTTGGGATTTACAGCAGTGGAACTGAGGGCAGTTCTCTCCTGGCAATACATGAATTTTTCACTTGGACCATTTTGTCCCTGCCCATGATGGCAGCCTTCCTTCATAAGCCTTTGGAGTGCAATGGTCACAGCCTGTTCCCAGGGTAATTCCCACTGGTGCCATTGTCCAAGGCCGTGTGTTCAGGGATGCAGTTATGGAGTGAGCCATGTGCTGCTGTAATGCCCCAATTAACTGAAAACACTTGTCTGTGTTATAATAATGTTATAATAATACTTTGTCCTTCCTGTTAAGAACTCAGGGGACTCCACAAACCTGAGTGAATGGCCCCACGTCACCAGGAGGGGTGGAAAAACAAAAACCCAGTGCAGTGACTTGCCAAAGGTTATAGAGAGATAATTTGGCAGGGCTTGGAGGGGAACTGGTTCTTTACTTGCTGCAGTGCTTTGCTTCAATCCCTAGACCTGGCAAAAGGAGGAAATACCTCTGCTCTCTTTGTATAATATTTGTGAGGTACTTGCATGCTCTGCCAACATGCACAGGCTCAATCACTTCCTCCTTGAGGAGAGTGCCTGGCAAGCAGAGCTCTGGCCCTTGACATCGATATCCAGGGTCACTGCTGCCCATGCAGGGACTCAGGATTGCTCAGGACAGCTCTGAGCTGGCATGTCCAGCATGCAGGGAAATATTGTGGCACATATTCCTGATTCCAAGAGCAGCCAGACTCTCCCATGGCACCAAGACACGGGGATGATTAGCTCCTGCTGCCGTGGTGTGGCTCTTCCTGCTTGGGATCTCTGCAGCATGGTGTGTCTGAGGAATGTATTTAGAGACCCCTTGTTATCTGCTAGGGATAGGAGCTGTTTCTTCAGTATTTTCCTCCCACTCCAAGCTAAAAATACAGCACAGTTAACTTGTCATTTGATCACAGTAAATGCTCTGCTGAAAGAAATGACTTTAAGGTGTCTGTTGGTAGAATTTATGGCCTGGGCAAGTCTCTGCAGAAGGCCTGTCCAGGTTGAACACAGCTGACTGAATGCAATCTATTTGCATGCCCTGGGCTTATCTTCCCAACCATCAGAGCAGAACATGGTTACAGCACCAGCTTGGCACAGATTGTCRCTGTCACCAGCCCAGGAATCCCCTCCTCCCTGCTGGGCAGCCTGACGAACTGGATCCTGCTCCTGGTGTAAATCCAGAGCACCAGTGACCTTGGAGGAGTTCCTCTGGATTTACACTTGAGCAGGTGATGTCAGATCTGGGCTGGKACCTGTTGCAATGGAAAAGTGAAAGCTCCCACAGGTTTCTTAGGGATGCRCAAGGCCCAAACACCAATGTATGACCCAGTCCCCAGGGGAACACAGGACACCATGGGAGCTTTATGGGGACATCCTTCATCTCTGGAGCATGAAGTGGGAGCTCCCAAAGACGTGGAGCCCCCTCACTTGAGGCTGTGCTGGGTCTCGCGGTGCCGCCGCAGATCCACCTTGCGCTGGAAGCCCTTGGCACAGAGCTCGCAGCTGAAGGGTTTGAAGCCGGTGTGTTTGCGGCTGTGGGTGATCAGGTTGGAGCTCTGGCTGAAGGCTTTGCCACACACCTGGCATTTGTGGGGCTTCTCCCCTGCAGGGCACAGGAAATGGCGAAAAATGGTAAAAAAACCCCCCCACTTTAACAGGTGAAGGAAGAGAGAAAGAAATGCATTTCAGCAGAGTCAGAGCTGCTTGGGCATCAGGGTGCTGCCAGCCCAGCTCTGCTGGGGATGTGTGATCCAGTACCACAGGGTAGGAAGGACCAGGACAGTCCTGTCCAGCTGAGTGACTCATCCTCTGCACCCAGGGCTGGGTACAACCCCACCATTCACCAGGGGCTGGCCAGTAACCCCCTCCTTGCCAGGCAGATGTGCTGCAGCCTCCTGCTGCCTCACCCCACATGGAATAACAACTTCCCAGTGCCTCTGGACACTTATCCCCWGTCTAACACCTCGGTGTCTGGGGGCTGTGTATGCACATTGCCATGATAAGCTCTAATTTATGTTTCCTCACTGGAATATGTGGTTTCTCACCTGTGTGGATGTAAGTGTGCTTCTTCATGTCTGACTTCTGGTGGAAGCGCTTCCCGCAGTACTGGCAGGGATAGGGCCGCGTGTCCGAGTGGATCAGCAGGTGGGTGGAGAGGGTGGAGGAACGTTTGAAGGTCTTCCCACACATCTTGCACTCAAAGGTTCTTTCCTGTTGGGGAAGGAAAATCATGGGATGTCTGAGGCTGCAAGACATGTGACAGAGCTTGAAGAGTGATGAGAATTGTAGATTTGATAAGCAAATCTCCTTGGCTCGTGGACTGATAATGCTGGGTGCAGCACAAAGGGAATGCAGGGAGGGTTAATTATGGAAATGGATCACATCTTGTGATCCTAACTCCTGCACCCTTTAGCAGGAGGTGAGGCACAGACGAGCAAGCAGCAATGTTCCTTCCAAGGAATTCTGAGGGGCAGTCTGAGATTTGTGAGACCAAGAGCTGTGACCTGTGGTTTTCAGGTCACTGTGTGCCACAGGAAAGGCATCACGTTKGTAACCTAGGAAGTGGCACTTCCTTTGTAATGGATTAAGCAAGAGCTGAGGTCCAGGGCTGGTTCCCTAGAACCATGCCACCCACCTGGGAGTGGATGTTGGTGTGCTGCTCCAGGCTCACAGCGTGCCCRAAGGTTTTGCCACACACCTCACAAGCAAAGGGACGGGTCCCGCTGTGAGACCTTCTGACATGGACCTCCAGCCCATGGGGAGTGGAGAACACCTGCAAAACAAAATCCCAGTGGTGTTTCTGACGTGAGGTGGCTGCATCTCCATCTCTCTTTTCAATCCCTTCTCTTTTTTTAATTCTCCCCTCTGTGAGAGCTTATGTGAACTGCAGCCTCCCCAGTGCTTTGTTCTCCTGACTGCCCCCTCTGAGCCACACACCTTGGTGTGACCAAATGGGCTTCATGCCTSATGTGTGCAATGAAAATCCCTCCAKGCCCTCCCCACGCCAGAGGTTCTCACCCAGCACACACCTTGTTGCACTTCACGCAGTGGAAGGTGTCCATGTCTGAGGAATAGTGCAGGCTGTAATCCAGGGGGGGCTCAGTGCTGGGCAGCAGGTGGCTCCCATACAGGCTCACAGGGTGCTCCAGCAGGGCTGACTGCATGCTGGAAGACATCTGCTGGTAGCTGTAGGGCACRTGGAAAGCATCCCAGGAGAAGCCAGCTTTGTAGAAGGTTGGGGTGCTGGCTGTGTTGGTGCAGTCCTTGATCTGCAGCCCTGGCATGGCCATCTCTGAGTGTGCAAAGGAGAGAGGTGAGTGTCACACCATTGCCTGGGCTTGGGCACCTGTATAAAAGTTCCCCCATCTTGCCTGACCTCGGGAGTTGCAGTTGGCAACTTCTCCTTGATTCAAATCCTGACTCCCCAGGTAAAGTTCCTGTCATTACTTTGATTTCAATCTGAGGAAATTTTATGGCAAAGAATGCTGTGGAAATTTTTTGGCTAACGGAATATTAAGCCCCTGCTAGCCTTCCTTGATGGGGTGTTTGAACAAATATCCTGTGGGCACCTGCCTTGACCCATTTAGAGCTGCATTAGGATGGGGAGGTTCATTCACTGGGAATAACAGCACTAGCCCTCATTCTTTCTGGTGTAGACCAGAASTGYAAAGGGAAGTACAGAATGCTCCTGATGAGCTCTGCCTGAGGCAYGTTTGACCATTGATGTCAAAATAARAGCTGTCATTTACAGAAAATCTGGTCCCAGTTTTAGGGGCTCCATAACCAGCTCAGCCCTGACCTCTTTTGCAAYTGAGGTTTTGGGTAGCCAACCTTGAGCTGAAGGGCCTGGCAGCATCCTGCTCAGGTACTGCACAGGGACACTTTCTTCCTTSAGTTCAGGTGGGTCCTTTTCTTGTTTTGGAACCACACAGCCCAGGTCCTGTTTCTTGATGTCCTCTGGTGTCCTGTCTCCTGTGGCTGTAGAGAGCAGTGTCACAGTTATGTCACAGTTATGTCTCTCTTGCTGTTACAACAGAGTCTGTTTAGGTGAGTTTTGCACTCATGTGTGAATTCCTGCCTGGACACAGCAGCCCAAGCTCAATTCCCTGAGGAAGTGCAGAGTGATGCAATCAGCACTCAAGGTCTGCCCATTGCTGAGGAAGGGAAATTCCAAGCAGGATGAGATAGGCAAGGCAGAGGGGGCAGGATGAGATGATAGGATCCTTGATACCTGATACAGTTAGAGAAAATCAACCCTAGAATTATGTCTGTAAGAATAATTTCCCTWTTTAAAACCATTTCCATTTGTGTGGGTAACTAACAATCACTAACTTATTAACCTCCCCACCCCTCTCCTGAGAGAGCTGGGTATTGTTAATCTGGATTTATGGACAGCCAAGAAGGGAAGCAGAGAGAGGAGGCAAGTCCTTATGCACTGAGCCTCATCTCCTCCTGCCCACACTCCCATTTATTTCTCCATGCTTGTCCCAGCCCTCAAGGACACCTTGTTAAACTTTGTAATAAGAATCTAAAATRGACAGAAGTCCAACATGTGTCTCCTTTCTGCTGGAGATGGGACAGATCTGCTGAAGGACAGTATTTATTTGTTGTCAAACCTGCCACTGCACCAGAGACACAACAAATGGCTGAAGGATGATGGCAGGAATGGAAATTAAAATGTTACCTCCCTTCTTTTTTATCWAACTTATCTCAAGGCTAGACTCGAATTTGATAGCCAGGGCTAGAACAAAGGGTAAATTGATCCTAAATTTGAATAAAGCAAATTTGAATGGTGCCTGAAGGAAGAAGATAATTACCCAGGCCCTGCCACTGCTTGGATGGCTGTGGGAGAGCAGCAGCASAGGGAGGTCAGCAGGGATGGGCAGAACTGTGCTGGGTGGTGCTAACACCAGGAAGAGATGGTCACACCCCGAGGCAGAGAAGATGGAGTGCAGAGGGAATGTGGGCAGTGAACACAGGAAACCAGAGGTGCAGGTGGCAGAGTTGTGAGTTTGTAGAACACTGACAACCACTGCAAGCTCTTTTCCCAGCTATTAGTGGCCTTAAGTTGGTCATTTTCCCCAAATGTGACCAAGTCCATACAGCATCTTACAGCTCAAATCTCCCCAGCAACCCAGCAGGAAACAAAGGGAGGATCAGAGTGGATTTGGTGTGGAGAAAGGACACACAGTAAGGGATCAGCTTGCCCTTAGACTGACATCCCTGTGTGGGAGCCCTTGGATGCTCTTTAGCTCACTCATCCTGCTCCCTTAGCTGCCTGCTGAATTATTGATTCACCTCAGAGTGTTCCYACAAGCCCAGGGGATGGATTGACTCACCAGTGAAGGCAGAGGTGACTGGAGCCCATGTGAGTACTGGCAGGTCATCTTCCACACAGCGGTGCTGGTGATAGGTGTGAGCCTTTTTGCTCTTCACCAGAAAGGAGCGCGGCATCTTCCATTCACTTCCTGGGATGAGACACCGAAAAACACCACGTGAAGCTCTGTGGCTTGGGGAGTGACTTCCCACTTGCTTCAGATGATGTGCACTCTGTAAAAATCACTCTTCACAATCTACAGAAAAAGAAACAGGGACAGGCTGARCCTGGGAGCTGTGTTATGGATCAAAACTGTCTGTGGAGACATGTTGGGAGCCAGGGCCTGTCTCTTGCTGTCCTGCTCTGACCACAGCACAGGCTGCATCTCTGATCTCCTCCTCCCTGGCAGGGTACAGAGGGAAGAGATCCCCAGTGGAGAAAGTCTGAGTGTTTGTGCTGCACCTGGAAGGGCTCAGTCCCAAGCCATGGCCTGGGCTTKACTGTGAAATTATTAAATAAACAATAATGAGAACATCTACATCAATAATAGGTGAGAGGCAGGGAAATCCCTGCAGAATGATGTGTGGAGGCTTTCCCTCTTGCTGGAGCACTTGGAGTTCTGTCTGACAAACAACAGAGCAGAGGCAGAGCAGGAGGGCAGGGTGAGAAGTCACCTTTTGGACCCAACTCAAATATTAGAGACCGTTGAAATGGCGGGTGAGGGACAAACATAAAATGCTGAAATTTAATCATACCAAATTCCCTTGCAATGCACGTGTTATCTTTGCTACCCAGAACCCAGCCCACCCTGTGCCTGCTCCCTGGGGCTGGTAACTGCTCTGCTGGAGGCAGGGTGGTGGCAGCAGGGACGAAGTTGTGTGCAGTCATAGCAGCTGGCGCCTTATTTGCATGTGTATTTGCATTTTCCCTCGTAATTGTTTGGGATAGAGGCACTAAAAACAAATCCTGCTATATTTCATTTGAAAAGTCAGCATTTAAGAACTGGCTCTCTGTTGACTGGAAACTTATTAAGTTTTGTTCCTTCCTGAGAGCGGTTCAGTGGAACCTACTTATTCACCAAAGAAAACCCCCCAAAATCCATAAAGCTTGCTCCTTTTAAGCAGGAATGATATGAAATGTCTGTCAAAGGACAGAGCAGTGCTGGAATCCCAAACAGGCAAGGATGGAAAGGTCTGTTCCCCAGAGYTCAGAAGAGTCTGTACTACCCCTTCATGCTAAATATAATTACAGAGCACAGTGCTGTTTTGTTTAAAGGTCTGAGGGCCACATTTCCAGTGGTGCCTGGAGCYGTGGCATTCCCACAGCCAGGTCTGCTGGGGACAGGGGGATTGCCAGGGTACCCCCASCCCAGCTGCCTTTGGATATGCTGCTGTCTTTTTAAATCTGGTCCAGGATTCTCACWGTTCCAGCTATGATTTCAGGGATAACTCTTGTTGGCTCTAATGTTTTTTTTTCTTCTGAAATGACTCACCTGTTTTTCTTCATCTTTTTCCAAGAAATTTATGTGTGGCTTGAGATGAATAATAGAAAGCTGAGACCAAGAGCAGACTTTTAATTTAATTTTAGCAAAAAGGACAGAACAGCACTGAGGATGAACCATAAGCAGGCCCTCAAGGGAAGGTGCACTGAAGTACAGGGCTGCTTTTTGCTCTCCTGGAACTCTGCAGAGGTTCATTCAAAGAGCTGTAAGGAGTCTCTGCCCAGGGAAAAGCTGCAGGCACAGAAATAGCTCCAGCTCAGTGCAAACACAGGGCTGTTCTGCAGTGGGTTGGAAGCCTCCAGCTCAGCCTCTGTCCCCCAATTCCAGCAGCACTGCTGAGCTCTTGGTCAGTCCCAGCTGAGCCACCTGACCCAACCCTGCATTACAGACCTGCCCCAAGTTAAAGTGCTGCCTCAAATCCTTCAGACCYGGGATTTCCACTCCTGTCCCAGGGATTTTCCCACGTGGTGGGGCAGCACTGTGTCCACAATGGGGAGTATTCACACCAGGAAGCTTCAGACATGGATTTCTCTGCTTGAATTACCCAGCTCCTTTCCCTGGRCTTGCTCCAGGGTGCAGGAAGAGGCTGTGGCAGTGGGTGTCTGTAGGGTGAGAGCCTGCATCCAGCTGTGCCTGCTGGAACAGCCACTCTGCCTGCCCTSAGGCTCCAGAACCCTGCAGAACCCTGTGGCAGCTCAGCCAGGTAAATCACAGGACTGCAGAGGGGTGGCTTCATCAATCCAGCCAAGTTTTAYGGCAGTGCCCATATGCCAAGCACAGACAGCACAAAGTGCAGCCCCTCTTTTCTGGTGGTGGTTGAAAGCAGTGGTCATGAATAAAGAGAATCCTTCTGGATGTGTTTGCCCCAGCCTTTGTAAAAGGCAAATTTGGTCCAGTATCCTGAGTGCTGATAAGGGCCACGACTGAGCACAACCATCTTCAATGAAGTGAACGTTGCAAAAGGAAGTCACCTTCCCCCACCCAATTTTACACAAAAAAAGGAACTGGGAGCCCAAAGCAGAGTTAATTAACAACTGCAYTGGACTGGCTTTGAGATTCACACAACCAGGCTAGAGGAAAGCTACGAGCAGAGATTGTGGGGGGAAAAAGGACTGGTTTTCCTCGAAACTCCAGGTTATCTGTAGCAAGAGATCAGCTGCTCCTAATGGCTCACCGTATTTCCCAGGAAAAGCAGTGGACAATGGACCCTGCACCCTGTTATGTTTTAGAGTTATTGAAGCTTCTGGCAGAATTTAGCTTCAACCTTTTGCTGAAAATTAAGCTTTTTTTTTTTGCAGTCTGTTCATTTCAGCCCCAGTGGCAGCAGTTTCCACCTGAACTGGTAAGTGCACAAGGGAATTTATTGCTTGGGCAGGAGTGCCCATCCAAAATGGAAGTGTTCTGGCATTTTTATGAATTCAATATAGGGCATAAAACCAGTAGGTGGCTAGAATTGGCATTCTTATCAGCCTGYCCTTCATGCAGCTGTCTAATAATGTTATAATGTGCCCTGAGGAAAAGACAGCAGGAGCTAAGGGGAATAAAACAGCTTCGCTATTTTGGGTACCTCACCTGAAGCACCTGAGAAAAGTTTCTTTCACCAGTTATAAATTCCCCAGTCAGATCTAAAAGCAGATCCAGCATTGGCATGTTCAAACTGCAAGTTCCTTCATCCTCAGTGATGCTTTTGGATGATTTTGCAGAGTGTCCCAGGTAAAACCCTAACACTGAAACATTGCAAATGGGCTTGGTTTTTAGTTTAGGGGTGGCTTCTGACTCCAGAATCCTCGTTTTACTGGATCCTGTGTTCCTCATGAAGCCCTAACTCTCACTTCATGGCAGCTCTCAGTGCCCACACCCAGAGGACTGATCCTTTGATGGAATTTGGAGGGAATTCACACTGAATTAGGTTATTTAGCCTTTGTTGGGGACAGCATTTGCAGGATTGTGCCAYGCTGAACCCAAGTGAGAGCTCCATTCTAAAGCTGACTTGCATTTTTCTCTAAATTCAAGTAATTCTGTTATTAGATTTCTCAGGTTAATTGTAGAGACTAAACATTTTTTCTTGCTACACTCAGTGAAATATTAAATTTTGACTGGCATTACAAGGCTAGTACTCACTAGTAGTACCTTACACCACACCTTTAGATATGTTTATGAACATACAAAGTTTTAGGCTAAAAAGGGCTTTTTCCTTTCCATTCCTTAATTTAYATTATTAATATTTATATCTTAATATTGCCCTTTTCTTGCTTTTTTGTGTTTTTTCCTTCTTTACCTTTTCTTCTGGAAAAAGTGAAGCTTCCAAATACAAAATAGTTTCTCTTCAAATGACTACATTTTTGAAGAAAAAAAGGACAAAGTAGAACATGATGTGTCTGTGGTTTAAGAGCCCAAATAAAATTAAATAAGAGGTTTTATGGACTCTTGACTCTTTAAATATAAAGGCAAATTTGATAGAATTTCAGCTCTTTACAACAAAATAATCATTTCTTCACTAGTCCACCCTTGCAAAAYCGAATGTACTCGGGGCAAGTAATTKGAACTCRACTTTTTAATGGAAAAATGAACAGGACATTTTTAATTCTTGTGRTAAGACTGGATAAATGGACATTATGGCAGGGGCACCAAATTATGGTGGAAATTTTGTCCCAGAAGTTGAACAGAAATGCTGGCAGAGCTGCAACACCCAGAAAATAATATTTAGACTGTAATTGCAGCCCTGGTTCTCTAGAAAGCTCCCTGTGATGTTGGGAATGCCACTGGCTTTAGGAAGCTTTGCCTGAGACTTCCATGGATGGAATTATAAAGAGCAATTTCCCAAATTTCAGATCTCCTCAATGTACAGAAGCAATTTTGATGTGAACTTGCAGATCATTAATGTATTGAATCAATCTTGTGATATGAGAAGCTCCTATAAATAGCTAATTCCATATGCTAAAAATTGTTAGATTAATCAGCCTGTATTTTWAAAGGGTGGAAAAATAATAAAAGATGGATTTGAAGCAAAAATGCTGAATGGGAGAGGAATTATCATCCAAAAAACCTGGCACAGGTGGTGGCAGCAGAGGTGTGCTGCTTTCTGAAGGTAAAGGTCTGGCCCTGTAAAATTAAAATTAAAAGGAAAAACAGAGTTTGCCCTCTCCTCAAAGGCAAAGTAAAAAACTCCACAGCTCCTGCTGATGGAGCTGGCTGGGACACAGGTACCTGAGACCATTTCACATCTCTAATATTTTGTCCCATTCCCATTTTCACTTTTGAAAGTGAAGTACATGGCATTGTAACTTCAAAAGGTTCAGTTGAAATGAGTCAGGTGAGCTATTACCACAAAGGAATCCTCAGGACAAGTGGCTTAGGCACTGGAATATGTTACATATTTGCAGACACAAGCGAAGAAGGAAGAAGAAGGAAGAAAAAAGCTTAGAAAAACATACCAGAAAAATGAGAAAACCAATGCAATTAAAAGTGTTTAAAAGAAGAAATCAATCACCTGTTTGAGGGACTTTGCTTTACTGGATTTGCCTTGAAATCTCCCCAGAGAAGTGAGACGTTGTCTTCTCTCAGGACTCCTCTTCCACTTTTTCACTTGCTCGCAGTCAGCTGAAATGACACTTCTCCTTTTTTCTCTCTGTTTTTTTTCCCCCCTGTTCCCCTCCCTGATTTTTCAATCAGATTATTTGTGTCAAAATCTGGCGGTGAAGAAACAGCCAATAAGAGGCAGAGCCCAGAAAGTATTTGCTTATCAAAACTTCCCAGGACTTTGACAACTTGAAGAGAATTCACGATGCCCAGCTCCAAGCCCTGGGGGCAGCACCCTTCACTTTTGGGGGCAGCTTTGCCTCCTGCAGGAACACTCCTCTGTCATATTGACAAAAAGCATGACACAGGAAATAATGTACTGAGCAGGCATTTGTTATTTTGTCCTTTCCTTCAAAAAAAGAAAAAAGAGATAAAAACAATTTTTTTTAAAAAGCCCTTAAGAAACCTGTATTTTTACACACATCCATCCCCACATCATATCTCTCACAAACAGACACACCATCTGTCTCACACACACACACACACACACACTCACATTCTTGGGGCTCATAAACAAAACCATCGAGCACATATGCACAGAATTATTTTATTCCAGAATGGATCTTTTATCTCTCCAATTTCCAAGGAAAAAAACGAATAAAGACTCGCACGGTATAACTGGAGAAGATGCGTGTTAATCACCCTTCATTTTCCCAGGCATATGTGTGTGCAATCCACACATATTTTAGGCATTGCTCTATCTATATACAGCTGTATATAGGGTATAAATATAGATTTAAGAAAGCTCATTAAGCAAGCTCATTAACAACAGCTTTGCAAAAAGCTCTTCAAGAGCAATAATAAGAATTTGCACTTCTGTCRCTTGCTTTCAGAAAAGGTTTGAGAATGGGTTTGTAAACGTGAAATAATTGAGTGTCAAAGTCATGGTGCAGTGGGAGGAGGGAGGACGGAGCAGGGGCAGAGTGACTGTCCCCAGGTTGTTTTCTAGCACAGGTGGAAACAGGAGCTGGAGAACAGTTTCTTCTTTTGGAATCCTTAGGMATCACTCTTATTTGGAGACCAACAAGGAGAGCTGAAATCCTCAAATACCTGGAAGAGAGAAAAGAGGAGTAATTCCTTGATTCCACCTATTCTCTAGTTATCCCAACCCTCCTGGCTGTGCACAGCGGCATGAGCTGTGTGTGCCCTGGGATGTCCCCTCCTGTGCTCACAGCTCTCTCTGTGCATGGTGGAACTGAGAGTGCAGARATGCCTTCCAAGGAATTCATCATTCCAGAGCTGGCTGAATACCAGACTGCCACCAGCAGCAAAATTCCYCTGGAGATGGAGTTTTCCTGCTCCCTGCGAGCTCCCAAATGCATTTCACTGCTTCCTCCAGCTGCATGGCTCTGCTGGATCCCTTTTCCTACTGCAGCTCAGGGTGGGGAACACCAGGAAGGAACAACCTTTGCTCTGCCCCAGGCCCAGCAGGAGGCTGGGGCTTCCCTCACGGAGCAGATGTGGTCCAGGGACACTSGGGGCTGAGAGCAGAGGGATCCTGCACGTGGCCATGGCAGGGCCTGCTGTCCCCAAGGCTGTGCCAGGACAGGCACGAGTGGCATTGCCCCATGGCACCAGCCAGGCTGTGCAATGGGGGCTGATGCAACTCGGAGATAGGAGCGTGGATTTCACCCGCGTTGAGAAAGATTCAGATTTTGATCTCAACCCATCTGTCATTTACTGAGCATAATTAATTCTTGTTGTTTATAGAAAGAGAACAATCCCTTTTCCCACTGCCTCCTCCCCTCCATATTTATCTAGCCGGGTTTTGCATGAAAGAAACGTTCCCAAGGCATTGTGCTTGGAAGCTGATTTGCATCCTCTTAAACACAGGCATTTGAGGGATTACATTTCCCGCTACAAAAACAAGCATTGTAACAGAAACCCAAAATGTACACTGCAGCTTCAGGGTTTCGTATGAAGACAGTTACAGGAATTAAACAAAACAGGAAAATGACAAGCTGCTGAAAAGGACTGAGATGTTATTTTATGAAACATTGGAGCTGGCTTCTGCCAGCACCCCTGAGCACAGAGTTTCCGTTGATACAAAGTGCAAATGGCTGCAGAATGTGGCTCTCAAATTTGAGACAGTCAAAGTAAGTCAACCACCCCAAAAAAACCACCCTAGAAAATTAGTTGTGTCTTTTAAGGTGCCTTCCAGGCCATTCTTAAAATTCTGTGTTCAGTAAAATCTCCCCAGCCAGCTGATTCCAGAGGTGTTCCACGGAGCACTGGGCACAGCCCTGTGGAAAAGGAGGATGTCTCCATCTCCAGTAACAGCTGGATCAGCTCTTCTGCCTCCCCAGGTAGCCATGAGCTCACATGTAGTCAGAATGTTGTCAGAATCTCTAATTGATGAGCTCACAGGCCCAGATGTCAGTGCAGACAGACATCCCTGAGCTAAGGGCACAGAAASTCTSATTCRGGACCAATGTGACCACTCTGCAAAGCCTGAAGGGACATGGGGACACTGCTGGGGCTTCTCCAGCTCTCACCCACTCCTTCTCCTTTATTTTAGTTCAGGGATTCCTGTGGAGCAAAAAGCTGCAGGATGGGAGTGCACTCAGCTTGGCTTGTTGTGTTCTACTGTTCCCTGGATTTCTTGTGACTTGCACAAGCTGAATTACAAACCCAGAGAGYTGGAGGTGCATTTGGGGCTGGAAGAACCTTTGAGCTGACCCCGTGTGGTCATTCTTATTTTCTGTTCTTCCTGTTGATATCATTTTCCCCACTCTCTTCTTCAGGCTCAGCAGAGAGGGGAGAGCCACAGAGAGCTTATCTGGGCTCCCAGAGGCTTGTCCTGGCCCTGACCCACACAGGCCAAGGGGGATGAAGAGAGCCCTGCTTGCWCACAAGGACAGTTTAATTTTGTGTGCTGCTGTGAGTGCTTACTACATGTCACATGCTCCAGTGCATCCTCAGTAAATAGATTTTTAAATGTAGAGCTCAGTAATAATGAACAGGTTAATTACAACATAACACGTCTCTTTTAGTGCAGTTGTTTCTCCTTTCAAATCCAGCAGCAAGCCCCTGCTATAGCATCCATGTTTTCTTTCTCAATTTGACTCTTACAGCAATTAAGTCCCAGTAAAATAACACRACTAATTGCTTCCAGCTCTTTTCTGAAGCTCATCCTAATTTCCACTCTTTTCTGTGGCAGATTAAACAAACATGTTTTCTGCACATCAAGAAAAAAAAAATTACCATCACTCTGTCCAGACCATAATAAATATTAATTGCCAGGCACAAGGCAGGGCTAGATTAAAAATATGCTGGCTCCAAGCAACTCTTATCTCCTGCTGAGGCAGGATGGCCCATTGCAGGTGCAGCAGGAAGGAACTATCTCCGTCCTGCAGGGATCAGGGCTGCGAGACACAAAAACTGCTGCACAAGTTAAAAATCAACCGACCCCTCTCAGATGGGGCTCTAATCTGCTTTTCTCCCCTCGGACCTCGTTTCCACCTTGCAGATGTAAYGCCTGTGATTCCTGCTGGGGATYTGGGGACAATTCCTGCAGAATCCAGAGTCACACCAAGCACCCTCGGTGYGGAGCTGCTCCTCCCTGGGCAATCMCGGAGATCCCACCATGAAATGTTGGKGTTTAAACCTGTTGCACGTGGCACACAAACCCGAAGGCTGTGGAGATCCTTCCCCGTGGTGATTTCCTTTCTCCCCTCCTACCCCGCATTTTCCACAGGGAACGATTAACCTTTATGTGCAAGGATGGGMTGTGATTCTGTGATGTTTGTGTGGTGGGGTTGCTGCATTCTGAGGGGGGGAAAAAAAGCACAAAAACAAAGACAGGATCCTTGTGCACGGTTCGGATGAATAAGTCCCCAGGGATCCAAAAACAGGAGAAGGAAACAAGCTTTGCACGCTCATCAATTAAAATCAATGAGATTTGGGGCGCGTGCCCGGGGGCTCCGAGCGGGAGCCACCAGCGCCGTGTCCCGCCAGCACCGCTCCGCACTCAGCGCCACTTCCGAGGCGCAATTCTCTTTATTCCCTTTCAGCACAGCCCCGCACTTCGCACAGGACGCCGGGGTGAGCCCCCAAAGCCCCGGGACAGGCGATCCCCGCTCGGGCCCGGCCCCGCCCGCCGCGTCCCCTCAGGGCCCTCAGGGCCGGGCCTTGTTTACCGCCCGCGTGGCCCCGCCCCCCGCATCACGCGACCTCCGCCCGCCGCAGCGCTGCCCCCGCCGAGATCCCTCCGCCGCGGCACTCCGCGGGGGCGCGCCGGCCTCGGGCTGGCCCCCCGCTCATCCCCCGCGGCCGGAGCGTCCCGTGAGGCGGGAAGGGCGAGCGGGGCGGGGAGGAACCGGCGGAGATAGGCGGGCGGCCGGCGGGGAGAGAGGCGGTGAGGCGGGACTAGGTTGTGCGGCGGAGGGATCCGAGGGGCGAAGCGCCGTGATGGGAGGGGGAGGCAGGGCCAAGATGGCGGCGCCCTGTGGGCCGGAGGAGCCCGGAGTGGTAAACAGCTGAGGGGAGGAGAGGGACAGGTGAGTGCGCCGGGCCGGCCCCCGCCGCCGCCACACCGGGGACGGCCGCGGGGACGGAGAGGAGGAGGCAGAGCAGGGAGATGAGCGGGGAAGCGGGGAGAAAGGGCTGGGGGAGGAGGCGTCAGGAGAAAGGGAAGGGGTCGGGGGGATGGGGAAGGCGGGGGGATGATGTTCCCCCTCTGTCCCCTTTCCTGCCTCCCTGGGTCCCCCTTCCTTCCTTCCAGGCAAACTTGCTCCGGGTCGCTGCCCGGGGGGCTCGGGGCTCTGCCCCCCCCTCCCCCCGCAGGGTCCCCCCATCAGCCAAAGCGCCCTTTTAATTCTGCGCTTTTTATCGAAAAAAGGCTCWGCACCCTCATTGCAAAGGCCGAGTAACGATTTCCAGGTTTCCCCTGCCTTGGTTATTTGCTGAGGAGGTTCCCTTGTCCGGGGTTGGGTATTTAATAAAGCAGTTGTTAAAGTCTGTCCCCTCGGTGAGGAAGGCTTTTCTCATTTCCTTGCTCCTGGGTAGGTAATGTGAAGTCAGGATGTTGTTTACTTCTACAATAAAACATTTTGCTTCCTGTTATCACAAAGAACTTGGAAGGCTGCAGTTCTGAAGTTTTCACCCTTTGTTTGCTATGGATGCAGCCTCTGTCATTGTTTTATCAGTTTAGGCAGAGCTTCTCTCCTTGCTGTTCCGGGTTGGGGTTTTTTGTTTTTTTAATGAATCTTTTACAAGGCAATGAGTGAAAGGAAGAACGTGCCTTAAAGGAATGCATGATTCAAACCCCCTGGAAATGACCCAGAAACCGGGATCAGGTTTTGTGTGCAGAACTGCTGTTTCCAGAGAACCTTCCAGTGGGTGCTAATACAGGTTTTCATTCTTTGTGTGGTCTGATCCTGCACTTTCCTGACAGKAACTTCTGGGGATAGTTGTTGGAAATCCATCAGACACTACTGAAGTCATCCCATTAGGTGAAAAAAAAATCCTCTCCAATTTACATGCATGCACTAGGAAGTAAACCTTTGAAAACTCTGGAAGTTTTAATAATCAGTGCAAACCTTGGGAATCTGCCTGCTGTTGTCTTTGCTGAGCAGCAGTCAGGTACTCTGCTTATCAGAAACAGCTGCACCACACTGAAGTTTCAAATAAAGGGCTGAAAATCCTTTAGTCASTGAAAACCCTTTTTGCTTTGTTTTTGTTTGTTCATTTGTTCTGGTTTTTTAGCAGCCCAGGACTATATTTGTGGGGAATTGCATGGACTTACTCTGATGAAAATGTAGTCAGAATATCGAATGTGTCATGAGATAAGCTTTAATTAAAATGATTTTATCTCTGGCTGTGTTTAATCCTGACACCTTAACTCTTTGTTACCTTTATGGTGACTRAAAAAGTCACATTATTAATGGATTCCCATGTGAGATAGGCTGGCCAACTGCAGATGTTTTGGTGTTTGCACAAATATTTGTCTTCAGTAACTATTTGTCATTTAAAATGAATGCTGGCTCTATTTGCAGCTGGGCTGCTGGGATGTTGGCTTGTCCTGATTCCTGAAATTCTTCCAACTGCTGGGCACCTTCCTGTCAGCCCTGAYAGGAGCTGGGGTTGTGATTCAGCCTCTGTGCAGGCTGTAACACATGCATGGTGCAAACACACACAAATATGTATTTGGAAAAGGTATTTTTTGATTTATTAGGAAGAAATCCTTCTCTGTGAGGGTGKGGARGCCCTGGTGGRATAATGCCCAGAGAAGCTGTGGAAGTGTCCAAGGCCAGGYTGGATGGGGCYTGGAGCAGTTTGGGATAGTGGAAGGTGTCCCTGATCATGGCAGGGAGTAGAACTTGATGGTCTTTAAGGTCTTTTCCAACCCAAACCATTCTGGGATTCTTCAATTAATAAAATAATAATATAATAAATAAAACAATCAAAGCACTTTGCAGTGGTGGAAGCAGGGGAGRTTTTGTGGCAAGTTGCAGACAGGTGTGTATTTAAGAAGGAATGTTACACCGTGGTGTCTGGTATTATATGTTCATGGAGTTTAATCAACATAATGATTAAATTATGAGGACAAGTAATGATGTTTCCTTTCTTAGCATGAGCATTTCTKTAGTAGCACATTAAGATCCAGAGTGAAGTTCTTGCAGTGCTGAATTGCTGTCACCTTCCTGGGCATTATTCATGGTTTGTTTTTATTTTACAGYTCCACATCATTTGCTGTTGTTCTGTGTGATGCTGGGTTTAATTTTTGGAGCAGTTAAAATGCCTTGATGAGTACATTAGATAGGTTGCAGTGGTTTCAAGGTTTACTGAATTGCTGCCTAACTCTGTGAATATTTTAAAAGGTTCCTCTTGGGGGCAAAAAAAAAAAAATGCTGCAGAGATTGAGGAGTCTCACTGCTTGTGTTAGTGCCAAGTTTAGAGCTCTCTGATCACCTGTTTGTAGTTAAAAAGATTCCATAGTTGGATTGACTTTCTGTGTGTAGTGTTAATTAAATTGTTCTAGAAAGCCAGGGCTTGTTCTTACTTATTTATTTGCTATTAATATATGCAGCTGTGTGTAAGGAATTGCAGTAATTCCCTGATTCCCTGGCTTCTGCCAGAGGGTGAAGTGACAGCCCTTCCATGTTTGGGCTTTTTGTCACATGGATTGTTTTTAAACAATTTTCCCTCTGACAGAAAYGTGATGAGTAGCAATTAGCAATAGTGTATTAGCACAGCATAGAGTCTAAGGAATCTTAAATATTGCTGAATGTTATTTTCTCTCTTTCTTTGGGCTTGCTTTTTTGTGATATTCCTGTTCCCACCTCAGTTAAGCACCTGTAACWAAGTACAGGAGAATGTGTATAATATCAAGTTATAACTATAAATAATGAAATATATATAGGAATACTTCAGTTATGGAATCTTGTATCTGAGTTTAATATAACCAGGAAAATATTTACTATTTAGAAGAAGCCAGACACCTTCATTCTTTAAAGATGAATAAATAAATTCAACTGATTGTATTGCCAGTTGTAGTGATCAGTTTGAAATTAGGCTTRGAGTGTTCAGAGTTATTATTTCTGSGTGGTGAAAAAGGGAATTATCAGCTGCTTGCTTTCCTATGCCACCAGTGGTTTTTCTCCCTGCTGGAACTTTTCATTCATTGCTTATGTCACTTGTATAATGGCAATGTTCAGTTGAACTGAGGGAAATGTAAGATTGGGCATGGTTAGGAAGCTTAAAATGGGCTTTGGTTTTGTGTGGTGAATGGGAGGGGGTGAGGCTTAATCCTTTCATGACCAACATTTCAAAGATGGGAGTGAAAAGGGCTGCTGTGTTGTCAATCTGAATTTCCCTTTGAACACAATTGCTGTGAAATCCTGTCCTCGTTCACGGCTTTTGCCAAAGCAACACCTGGGGCTGTGACCTGACCTTACCTGTGCCAGGAATCAGATGGAAAAGTGTCAGTCTGGGCTTTCTGATCCTGTGGTGTTGAATTCCCCTTTTCTCTTGGGGCAGAGGGGGCAATAACCATTTGCTGGCACACCCCAGATGTAACTGCTGGTTAATGAGGAGAGATAAAAATGCTGCTGTGGATCCCCCTCGCCATCCCCCAGGTGCTCCTGGTGGCTGAATTTGGGTGTTGTTGCAGCTCAGGCCGAGGGTGTGTTTGTGGTGTGTCCCCCTCCTCCCCACCCCTGCCAGCAGCATAACTGGCACTACCAGCTGCTTTTTCATTTGCCTTGGGATAAAAATACACTGAACAGAAGCACATCTTCTCTTGACAGAAATACTTGGAGAAGTCAKAATCTTTGGGAATGCTCTGCTGTCTCCTTCTCTGGGTAGCCTTTTCCAGTTAATATTTCTGTAGTCTGTTTCTTTGTCTTGGGTTTGTAGCTTAAACTGTTTGGTGTTGTTAAATTAATTACTGAACAACAAAGAAATTTAGACTTGGTTCTTGGCTTCTATTCCTTCTGTAACATGGCTCCAAAGCTGTATTGGTGCTTTAATACTTTTTTATTGAGTATGTCTTTAAAAAAGCTCTTCAGTATAAGAAGTGCTGTTGGTGTGCTATTTTCCAGTGAGATTAAAATGTTACATTTTAAAAGGTATTTAAACAGAYTTCTTTCTACTCATTACTAACCAAGTACTTTAGATTTTTGTATAAAACYAGTTSTAAAAGTTAGTGAGGAGTCAGTGACTCAAATCACATGGAAAATTYACTTGTTTTAATCCTATTAGTTACAAGAATGGCTGCAGGGATGTGGAAATTCTTCTGATGAGGGAATGATTGCAATATCTGGGGATGGAARTATTGGAGAGGCTCATCTTGTAACAGTGTATTGGAGCAGGAAGGTGATGTGATACTGTAAAGGTGTCAGGGATGTCCTGTTCACCACACAAGTATCAATTCCAGATACAAAACACCCTGACAGTGCCTGATCCCGCTGTTCCACAACGTGATGGGAGCCCCTTAACCTGCCCYGTGCTTATCTGCAAGATTTGGAAATCACATCACAAATTCCTGGTGGGACTGTGATAAATCACACTGACACCACAGAGCTGAACTTCAGCTGCCAGAGCACGACGTTTTCTGACTAAAAGCCTGCTGCCTGTAAACTCCTTATTCAGCTGCCTTTGCCTGAAAAAAAGTGTGACATGATTTAAGACTATTGCTGGAATTTCCTGGCTTGTTCATTTGTGTTGGGCACAGATTTGGGGCATCTCAGTCTTACTTAGAGTTTGAAATGACAAATKACTTTACCTTGAGAAAGCTGTCATTTGCTTGTTTTAAAGTTGTGGCCATTTGTGTACAGTGGGGTGACAACACTGACTGCTTTGGTGGAACTTCAGATAAAACTTCCACCTCATGAGGTACCTGTGTGTAACATTGCCCCATTTTTAGATGTGCTTTCAAATACTTTTATTAATATTTTGAATACTTTTAGAGTGGAGGCTGCTCCATTTAAAGTCCTCCAGTGCACGATGGACAAGTTGAGATAAACGATGCTGGATTTATTGGCACGAGGTCACTGCAGCCATCTGTTTTAGTCAGGGAGCTTGGGAAATGATCCTTTACCTACGTGTGTCCTTATCGGCAGCTGAGCTCCCTTATCAGCCTCGCCCTTATCTGATGGCAGGGTCTGTGCGTGCCAGCACAATGGCACGAAGTTGGAAATCCTCTTACCTGCTCAACATTTCAGCCGGGGTTTTCCCCCTCTGCCTGCAGAGGTGTTGTTGAGCCTGACTTCCAGAATCCAGCCATTGTATCTCCAAAAGTTTTGTGATCTCACCAGGCTGCAGATTTTCCTCTGGCAGTATCAGAATCATTGAAACTGCTGTTGAGGTTTTTACTGGTGTGACAGAGATCTGGGCCAATATAATGGTATTGCTCGAGACAAAATAAGACAAAAACCACTCTTTTCACTGGTATGGGATGGGAATCAAAGAGAAGAGAGTTGACAAGGTTTTTATGGGGTCAAAAAGCAGAGCCTCGTGTTTCTGCTGCTTTAATTCTCMAAACAGGTTTTGCTTGCAGTTGCTCTGGGGGTGTGGCCATGCATCTCTTTTGTTAACAAGACTTTAAACAACTAAGTCATGTTGCTTAGGAAGCTGGGGAATCTATTGCTTAACCACAGCTGAGACTGTGTCCTGATGGCAGTGGAGGGACAGCAAGGCCTGTTTGAAAGATGACTTCTCAGAAATGAAGGAATAGATTCCTTGGAATGAGCTGCTTCCTCAGACAAAGTTGCAAATGCAGTCATTGAGTCAATATTACAATGATTACTAGAAATGGAAAAAGCAGCTGATTCCTCAGAATGACTAACAGAGTGGAAGGCTGACTTCTKAGGTTGCATGCATGTGTGGCTTTAAACCTTTTGGAAGGATGGTGTCACCCTCTGAGCACTGTTTGTCCTCTAAACAGCAAGTGCTTTGAGGAAGGAGCTGAAGCTTGGGAGTCTGCACAGTGTAGGGGGGAAAAAACCAACAAAAAAACCCCAAACCAAAATCCTAAACCACAACAAATGCCAGCTCTGATTTCATGAAAAGCAACAATCCATTCTGCTTTCAGTAAAAAGCAACTTCCCTCACCCAGGTCTCTATTCTCTTATTATCCCAGTCTTGCTCACACTACCAGCCAGTTCTAAGTCTGCAGGTTTAGCTTTTTGCCAGCATTAGACTAGAAAGGAAATAACATTTCAATCTAAACACTTCACTGATCAGGCTCTGTTGGCTGCTGAAGTTTCATTTGGACTAATGATCATTGAAAACTGTGGGGGTTTGTGTTCTGCAGTGGTGATTCCTGCAATGCTCCAGCCACTTTGTTGCTACTGAAATGCCAGTTGGGAGTGTGGTGCCATATTATCACCTTTGAATTTACAATCAGTGCCAGGTTGAGTAAGCTGATGTCTGGTGGCACTAAGAGAAGTGACCTTGGGCAGTTCTGCAACTGTGATATGTTGCAAATGACAAAGTTTACTGGTGGACATGTTAACTCCTGCTGTCCAGTGACTTTGTTAAACATAAATATTCAAGAGAGTAATGTGTATATAGGTAATTAACAGCATTATCATTTAAAACAGAGCAGTGCTCTCTGGTCYTTGGCTAATGCCTAAAAATGTTTTGTATAGAATTTAACATAGAATTAAATTAATTACTGTATGTTCAGAATAGAGAAGAATCCTTTCTGTGTAAGAGTCTTCCTGTCATAAATAAAACCAGCAGCTTTTGAAGGGTCACAGTACAAAACCATGGTCTTGTGAAAACCACCTAGTTTGAGGTGATTGCACAGCTTAACCTGTGGACAGTTCTGGAAAGGGCAGCTGCAGCACCTTTTGGTGTTTTTCAGACTGAGGGCTGAGTGTTCACATGCAGGGAGTGCACAGCTCTTCTGCTCTGTGTGAAAAACTTWGTGATGTTCTGAGCATACACCTGGTGTGATGAGGAAGGAAGAAGTTGTGCCTTTTCTTA
>CADDXX010000838.1:223853-250841 GCA_902810485.1 Alauda arvensis
GTGCTGGTACATGAGAAGAAGCCATTTTAAAAGCCTGACATGGCTGAGATTTGCTCCCACTTAGCACTAAGCTGACCAGTTGTTATCTGCMTGCTGTTGCATTTAATCCTTGATGCAGTTTGTGATCACAAATATCACGAGTGTGTCAGGGTGTGTTGTGCTGCTCAGGCTGTGTTTGGGGTGCTCAGGCTGCTGCAGCCCTGCTGGAGTTTCCCAACAGCTGCAGCCTGGCCACGTTGCAAAGTCTTAAAGCCCAAATCTCTCAGGGTGCAACAATGCAGAGCCCAGGGCAGTGAATTCCTGACCTGGTCACAGGAGTGGGGAAGGATCTGGAGGTGTGTGTTCGCTGCAGATTTTAGTCTTACACACAGGACTGGAAAGGTGTTTTGAGGGGGAATTGCTGTAAGAACTCAGGAATGGAGGGATTCCAGGAAGCTTCTTGCATTTTAGCTTCACTTTACTAACCTGGAGAGCAAATTAAAAAAAAAAATATGGTAAGAAAGTGTTCTGACAGTCTAGATACTGAGGTCTTCTGCAAAACAGATTAATGTCTTTGTGAAAAACACGAAGAAAACCCTGCTCATGACTCACTGGCTTTTTGGAAATTCTTACAGCTTTTATTGCAGGTGTGGAAACCCCAACAATCCTCTCAGTGTTAAATGGGCACTTGTGTGGAAAAGACATTGGAGAGATGAGAGAYTTTTTATGGAAAGGGAAAAGTTCACTCATCTGCTGTTTCTTCTCTCCCAGTCTGGTAGAAAGACACCAATGAAGAACTTCCTGAAGTTTTGACCTCCACATTCATGTCAGTACATGCATCATGGCACAGCAAGGAAATGTTGGTGAGCTCCTCTCAATGCTGGATTCTCCAATTCTGGGTGTCCTGGAAGATATAACAGCTGCATTCAAAGATAATCTCATTTGTGGTATGTATCCTTTTGTGTAGTTGTGGGGAAGGGTTTTGCTTTTACATCAATAAAGGTAGAATAATGTGGGTTTTGTTTTTTTTTTTTTTTCTATCAAACACTGTCTTTGCTAATGCAGCTTGAGACTCTTGATTTTTGGGTTTGAAATTGCTCTAAGGATTCAGGCTTCTCTTCAGTCTATTCTGCTTAATGGCATGGCTCCTGGAAGGTCTGTTACATAATTGTTAAAGCACTATTACAAAATGACTGGCTTTTCCCGAGGCAGAGCCTCAAGTGTGAGCTGATGAAACTTTCTTTGTCAAGTGTATCTAGAAAGAATTAGGTGTCACCCACGTTATGGGAACCAGTGGGATTTTGTTAATAATAAAAAAAAATTACAAAAAAAACCCCTACTCCCAAACAAAACAGACTCAGACTTTGTGCAAAGTGGTTGCTGCTGTTGAGGCATCACTTGTGCTGACAGAGCCTTTTCAGAGCATGAGAGCACTGCCAGTGTCCTTGTCCCTGAACTTGCTCTCCATTATCTGCTGAAGGGGGAGAACATCAAGTCCCTTTGCTGGATAAAGCACCCTTGCAGCTCAGCCACCTGTAGGGTTTCATGGTTTAGGGCTTGTTGGTTGTTAAAAACCCTGCTCCCTTTCCCTGAGCTGAGTGCAATCCCTTGAATTATTTGGAGCCAGGAAATGTAGTTGAGAGGTCTCATTTTCCCAAAGGTCTGCTAAACACCAAGGGCTGTTTTTGGTTAGAAATTGTGTAACAGTTGCTTAAAAGTTCTGCAATGTCCTTGTAGCAAGTGCTTCATTTTTAGTGTGCTGAGRATGTTTTTGGGTTTTTTCCTTGCTGTCCCCACTCTGACAGACCGTGGGCCTATGCTTGTCAACAACCTGGTGGACTATTACTTGGAAACCAACTCTCAGCAGGCACTGCATATTCTGTCCACTCTGCAAGAGCCTCATGACAAGGTAAAAAAAAAAAAAATAAATCTTGTTAGGCAGATTTTAGCCTGGTATTGAAGCAGCCTTTAAATAGCATCTGTTAAAACTCTAGGGGTTCCACTCTGGTGTAGAATTACCTTGCTGTAGAGATGTAGTAGCTCTGTAGTAAGAGTAGTTTAAGCTTTAAAAAAAAAAACTTCAGAGGTCTCTGTTTCTTGAGTTGCTTACACTGACCCAATTAAGCAAAGAACCTCTATAAAGGAAAGGGTTTGGAGGATTAGTGTTTGTCTCTTTGCAGTGCTCCTGCTGCAGGATGTGTTAGCCCAAAACAAATTGGGTATTTTGARAGAAAGTAAGGATTTTAAATAGATTGGAAATGGCACTGCAAATTGGCTGCTGCCCAGATTTTTTTTTATTTTTATTATTTACTTATAAACATTTTGAAGTGCAGTGACTGCTTCTGGCCTGTATAGTTTGCATTTGTCCACCAGCAATCTCAAAATCATTGCAGGGTTCTGTTTCCTCTGGGATCCTGGAGATTTGTAAAATGCCCATAGTTGCCACCTTGACAAACTGCTGAATATAGCCTGGTCAAAAAGAGTACACAGCAGTTAAATATAAAATACCTTTCTTTTTCTGCCATTCTCTGCAAAATCCTTTCTCAGCATCTACTGGACAAAATTAATGATTATATGGGCAAAGCTGCTACTCGTTTACCCACCCTGTCTCTGCTGGGACATGTGATAAGAAGACAACCATCTTGGAAACACAAACTTTCTCAAGCACCTCTCCTGCTTTCATTACTTAAATGTCTCAAGGTAAGAACTGGCAGTGCTGTCCATAAAATACCTGATGTAACCATACAGATGCAAGGCATTTGATTCCTGTTTTGATGTCATTTAGTTAAGCCACAGTGCTATTAATATCAGCTGAATGCTCTGTGCTGATGCTGTTATTGCTGACAATCTTGTTTCTAAAAGCCACTGTCACTGTCAGTTAGGAATGTTTATTTAAACTTTGCCAAAATAAGTTAAAGATAAGAAGGCCTGTGGTGAAGTTGGTGGATATCTTGAATGTGAACCTCATGAGAAATACA
Source organism: Alauda arvensis (assembly GCA_902810485.1). NCBI lineage: Eukaryota > Metazoa > Chordata > Aves > Passeriformes > Alaudidae > Alauda > Alauda arvensis. The sequence continues at coordinate 226,811 of CADDXX010000838.1, forward strand.
GTAAATTCCTTYTGGTGCAGTTTGAATTTGTGTGTCCTCTACTTGTAGTGTAGAAGGGCCATGCAGTGACTATTCCCTGGTGAAATTACCTTGGAATTAGCAGGCTTTCCCTCTCAGCTGCTGGCATGCTGGGTTACAAGGAGGGAGCTGTTCCCCCAAGCTCTGTGGGTTTTCTCCCTCATCTGCAGATTGATCAGGTATAAAACTGTCCAGCACTTTACCAGAGAATGAGTGAAAAGTGCTTTGAGACCTAGAATGCAGTGTCACTAATGGAATTTATTATGATAGTGAGGAATCCCCAGTAGTCCTGGAGTCACATTTAAATGCACCAGCAGCCAAGTGCCAGTGCTCTTCAAACCAGAACCACCACCARTTTGTRACTGKCAGAGSAGCAGCTCCAGCTGCTGTCACTGGGACTCCTGATGTGCTTGACAAGATYTGTTGCCCTTTGCAGTGTGACTGAGGGAGGAGTGGAGTGTGTCAGAAAGCTGCTGGGAGTGGGACAGAGATGTGGAAGTGCTGGGGATGTGGGCAGAGGGTAGGGATGTGCTCTGCTAGGTTTTGTGTGACTGAGGGAGGCTGTAGACACAGAGAGGAGGATAAATCCCTTAAAACTGACTGTCCCATCAGCTTGAGTAGCTCCTGGGAGACACCCAGAGAGCTCAGCAGCACCTGCCCACAGCCTGACCTGTGCTCTGTGCCCCCTGTGCTGACAAAGCAGGGGAGCTGCCCAGGAAAATGTGCATTAAACTGAGGAAGCAAGAGTTTGAACATTTTCTGTGTCCTTTCCTAAAGATTCTCTCTTCCTGTTTRATCCAGCCAAAGGTTTGTACTGCCACATCCCTTTCTTGTGGCACAAGCCAAGGTGTTCTGGTCATTGTTTGMATTAATGCTGGGTGAAATTCCAGCAGCCAGGTTTAGTAGAAAAGCTTTTGACCCCTGTGTTGGTAACTGGCCAATACCCTTGAACACCCTGATCACATCTGCAGTTTCTGAGCCTCTGAATGCTGTGTGTGTTTAGCTCTGGGAAGGAAGGAAGGTGCCACATAAGATGCCTCACATACCAGTAATTGTTTTTACTCAGCTGTGGAACTGTGGTGATGTTCCCTGTTTAACCAAGCCAAGTGTTTATACAGAAAAGCAGCAGAGCAGGAGCAAGAATCCCAAATCTATTTCCTCTTCAAGTTGTTCTGTACAAAAAACTCAATAACCTTGGCTCATTAAGTTCTGTAGGTTTCAGAGGGACTGTTTCAATAGAGAACTTTTTCCATGATGATGATTCCACGTTCACTTCATCCTTGGAAAAAACGAAGTTCAGCACATTTAACTAATGCAGGTTTTTTCCCTTCTTGCAGACTGACACAGATGTAGTAGTGCTCACCACAGGTGTCCTAGTGCTAATAACCATGTTGCCAATGATCCCTCAGTCTGGCAAACAGTACCTTCATGATTTCTTTGGTATCTTTGGGCGTCTCTCAGCCTGGTGCTTGCAGAATCCAGGTGAGATTTCAACTTTGTTGCATGCAGTTGTGGTTTAGCAGTATCCTTCTGACTGGTGTGCAGTTGGTGAGCACATTCTTTTGTGAGACTTTTAATGCTCTGAGATTATTTAAACACAGAAAAGGATGTGTTAAGCCCACAAGCTGTTCTGTGACAGCATGGGTGAATTCTTTGCTCAGAATTTAGAAGTCTCTTAGAATCTTCCATGTGATGCTGCTACTGCATGAAATTTCACTGAACCAAAGTACTGCCCTGGTGACAGTGAAAAGCAGAGATTGATCTTGATGGAGAGAGAAGGGAAAATGTTAATGTTTGAGGCAGATCTTGGGGAATTTGATATKCCCAGATATAAATGGGGAGGGGAAAGAAGCAACATAAATTATTTATTTTAATGTGCAACTATCAATAGTCATGAAGGTTGATAGTCTGGTTTTCTCAGAGCCCTGGCTTTGCTGAATTTGTTGTAAGGGGTCTGATGTCTAACACCAGCAGTATYTGTGAGTGTGGCTCATGGCTGAATGAACAAATGCTGTGTTAAGCACATAGAGCTGCTATTTAGAGCCATTCTGCATTGCAAGTAGGATTGGAACTTCTGAGGTGAATACTAAGATTAGTCTGTTGTGATTGCTTTTGGTGGCTACAAGCTTTTAATTTTTACCTTTTGAAGTGAAACAAACCTTAGTTTCCTTTTTGAATCAGTCAGTCTTACTCTGGCTCACTATYTAGAGGAGTTTCAGGTTTTAACTTGAATAAAAACAGAGTTGTGCTTTGAGAATGACAGCACTCTGGTTGGAATTAATGGTCCTTATCTTAATTTCTGGTTTGCTGTGAGCTGATGACTTAAGTGTTGCTTGTTTTCTGAGAAGACTTCACTGTTCCACTAGGGACTACTTGTACCTCAAAAGACTTGTTCCAGTTAACACTTCAAATGTAAAAGTACTTTCTTGCATTCTTAGAACTTCTGTTCTTTTCTCCAACATAATGAAAAGATTCTAACTGCTTTTTCCAGGTCATGTGGCAGAGATTTATCTTGTCCATCTTCATGCCAGTGTTTATTCCCTCTTCCATCGTCTTTATGGAATGTATCCTTGCAATTTTGTCTCCTTTCTGCGCTCTCACTACAGTATGAAGGAAAACCTGGAGACCTTTGAAGAAGTAGTCAAGGTAAAATGCTGCTCATCTGGGTATTATCTGAGACAAGGAATTTATAGATCTATATGTATATTCCAATTTACTACAGTTAATTTGCCAATTCAGCTGAGGGCTGTTCAACAAAACAGTATAAAAATTTGACTGAAAGCTCAGTTGGGATCAACTCTTGAAGCTGTGGTGATGTGTATTAACCTTATCTATGAAATGTAATTTCTGACCTATTGGGATGAGTAGTTTTCTCATCAGTTTGGTGTGGTTTAGTGCAATCCAAAGGTGATGCACTGATAACAAATCCTCCTTCTTCCTCCCAGCCAATGATGGAACACGTGCGAATTCATCCAGAGTTAGTGACTGGATCCAAGGACCATGAACTGGACCCACGAAGGTATTGTATGTTCTCTCTGCTCTTAGAAAGGCTCAAATTGAGCAGCTTTCTGTGGGGTTATTTCAGAAGGCTGCAGCAAAACCTTTTCTGTCAGCAGCAGTTTGTGTGAGGGTGTTTTGCCACCCAGATTTGTAGGTGCACCAGGTAAACATGCAGACTTTCCTCATCCCAGCTTACAGCTGGATGAATAAGCAAAAACTGTTGTGAAAGGTCATTAACAACAATGTTRGGGTTCTRAATTCATTTTGTGTCTGGGATGGCATCTGTCTTCTACTTTACTTTATCTTATTTTCATGACTTAATGATCAAACATCCTCATAAAGATCTAAAACAGTTTGCTTATAATGAATAAAGTGAAACTGCCAGAAATGCTTCATTGGCTGAAGGTTGGGGTCATATTCCTTGGGCTTCTTGAAGTATTTGATGGGATTTAAGTGTTTAAAATGGCTTCAGTGTGTCTTGTTTTGGTACCTAGATATTGGTTCATTTAACAGATCAGTTCTTTTAACAGGTATGTGTTAACATTATCAGCTGCATTAGTTTTCTTTAGCAATAGGCTCATTTGCCTGCAGCAGCACCACTTGCTGCTTTTCTCTTGTCTCCACAGGCCCAGCCACTGAAGAGGAGAATTTGACTCTTGTTGCTGCACAGTAGTGCTCTTGCCCTGCTTTTCAGAGCCACTAGGAAATCTCTCCCAACTGGGAACCCATTGAATGTCACAATGCTCAGTTTGCAGGGGGGAGGGTGGCACCACTCAGGAGCACAATTGGCACAACCCTACCAGAGGAAGCCTTCTGTTTTGGTATCTTTGACAGAGAATATTTTACTTCCCAAAGCAGCCCCAGCTTTTAATAGACAGCCTTCTGGGCTTTTTCTTCTTTACAGTGAGCATCCATCCCCTGAAATATTGGGCAGATCTAATCTGGCTGTTTAATTCAGTGAGAAGTAGTTTTCAGGATGAAGGAGGTAGTAATAGTGAAAAACRTTCCCCAAACTTGGGAGGAAAAACACAGATCTGAAAGTGGCATTGCAGACAGTGTTTGCTTAAATAATACAGATTCCCTCACTGCTGGCATGTCTAAATTTTGACTACCAACATCTGAGTGTAGCTGAGCTGATTTCTACAGCTGCTGAAGCTCAGGATCAACCAAGCCTTCGTATCCTCCTTTCCAGAGTGCTCCATGGCAGACCTTCATGGATCTCTGTGTCAAAGCTGTTTGTCTCCTCTTTGAGACCCCCTCTCACAAGTCATCTGGTTGCAATTTCTGTCTGGTGCCTTGTTCCAGTTTGGCTGGGAGCATGCAAAGCTGCCTGGAACAAATGAGCCATCCTGCAAGCCAATTCCTCCTATCTCCAGGAACTCTTGTTTTTAACAATAATTGACTAACTTACTSTTTTGGATCCAAAAACTGTCTGCAGGTGGAAAAGACTAGAAACTCATGATGTTGTGATAGAATGTGCCAAAATCTCCCTGGACCCTGCAGAAGCCTCCTATGAAGATGGTTATTACTCTGTGTCTCGGAAACTCTGCACAAGCTTAAAACATCATCAAACTGACCCCAGCTCTTACATTGACACACAGAGCAGCTATGGTAAGACCTGCCTGATGGCTAATCAATACCCAATTGCTGGAGGAGAACTGGCCCTAGAGCAAAAAAAACCCATCTCACTAATTTATCCCACTTAAAGTCTGATTCTTRGGCACCAGGAAATAAACCATCATTAAAAACATAAATACATAGATATATTCTCTGTGTGCAGACATACAGTGTGTTCTCAACATTGTCTCTTCATCCCCTACCCCAAAACAACCAAAAAAAGAGAAAGCTGCAATATAATGTATTCARTAGATATTTTCTTGGGCTGGAAGAACAGTCTCTAGCTACAAATGTGTATGTTGAATGRATTTGAAATGCTTTGATTAAAAGCCTTTAAGTCCTAGCCAGAAGAATCATGGGTTTGTATTTGATGTGTTGGATGCTTTGGAGTTTTGATTTTCTCTTTTATTTAACTTTCAGGGACTTCTACCCCATATTCCACTCCTCGGTTAACACTATCACAAATGCCAGGGCAGCTACCTCAGATTCTGAGCCCACAGTCCACGAGGCTGTCAACTGAGCCACAGCAGGTAAAGCAGAAGATGAAGCCCAGCAAGTTTTCATTCTTTGCACTTCCATASTTTCTTGTGCCAGTCTTAAAAATCCGTGGTTTTGAGCTGTGCTGTGAATTCTTCAGAAGCTGGTGTTCCTTTCACATTTAATCTCTGCCTGATTTCCTGTGTGAAAACCTGGATGCAGGTGTTTGACATGCTCATTTTCTGAGCTGTGTTTTGCTGTGTGCACAGGTCACCATCTGGAGCCCCTCTGCAGTGTGTGGCATGACCACGCCACCGACGTCCCCCGGCGTTGTCCCGTCAGAGTCATCCCAGTCTGCATCACAACCCTACAGCAGAGCTTTTGGCACATCTGGTATGTGCTGCCTTTTGTTTTACTGGAAATCCTGGCTGTAAATTTTACTGGCAGTTTTTGAATGGGAATGCCAGTTGATGGGTTTGAATGATTGCTGCTGTGAACTGAGTACCTCACCTAGAGCAGYGCTGATGCAAACTGAGAGCAAATCTGTGAAGTCAGTGCCAAAGTCTGAAACAACTTCTGGGAAAATGCACTTTTGTGTTGATAAAACAGTTGAAAGAGCTTTAAGGAGTAAATGCTACGAGATGATGTTTAAATATACAATTCTTCACATACAATGTTCAGCTGAAAGGAGGAAAGGGGAGCCTGCTGAGAGAACTTGTGCTCCTTTTCAGCAGGGGGGAAAGGAACACCTTTGGGAACACCAGCCACATCTCCTCCTCCACCCTGCACTTCAGATGACTTTGTGCATGTTTCACTCCCTTCAGCTGCTGCCACACCTCCTAAAAAGGTATTACAAAATTCTTCTGCTGAACTAACCTGGTTTTTTTTTCATTGACTTGCCTTAATGCAGTGTCCTTAACTGAGAAAGAAAAATCAGAGTAGGTGGTTTATAAAAAAAAATTTTGCATTTCACTGCAAAAACTCTTCTAAATGTAGACARCTATTGCCACTTCCAGCTGCACAGTTGCCAATGAAATCCAAGGCAATTAATATGTTCTGGGTTTCTTTTGTTTTCCAGGAGGACAAACCAGAATCTGGGAGGCCTTTACTGCACCGACAGCAAAATGTCATAAACAGCGATAAATCATTGGGTAAACTCCATTTTCCTCTCCCCATTGCTACAACCTATTGTAAACAACTCCTATTGTAAACACTTGCTCCAATTCCCAAACACTTTTCTAAAGGTTTGGTTTTTTTTTTCCCCCCGAGTTCTTTGTAGTTCCAGGATCCTGCCTTAACCTGTGGTTCAACTTAAAACCTTCTTGTGMTGCTTCTGGTTTCAGTTTAACTATTCATGTTCAGAAATAGCTTCAGATTTTTTTTTACCTTGCTCTCCTGCATATTTAAAAATACAAATATGTACTGAAGGTTGAAAAGGGATATTTATTTTTATAAAAGCTGATTTGTTGAGGATGATTATAGAAGCAGCAAGTTGTATATTAGATTTTGCTACAGCAAGTTATCTGCATGTCTGGGTCAAACTGTAAGGGGTAGATATGATGCTTCCTCTTAAAGGCCTCTGGAAAAACTTTGTTTTCTRTCTACAATTATATTGCTGTACTTGAATCTATTGTCATGTCCTGTGGAATACTGAAATCAGTAGGTTGAGGAGCTCAACWTTTAATAGGTAAATGTAGATTCCATTTTCCATTATCTGTGACAGCTGTAGAAAGGGATATTGGAACTGTATTTGCAACTTCTGTGCTGTGAATCTTAAAAGTGGAGATGATAGTGAAATTTAAAGTTGCTTTTCCATGGTGTAGTTGTGTAGTACCACTGGAGTCTGAATACTCTGAATTCCAAGTTACCACCAGGCGAAGTTTTTCACTGAGTTCCTGATCTGTCACTGAGCTGAGCATGAGATTTCTGTCCTGCAGTGTGTCTGTATCCCACAGCTGCTGTCTCAGTTTTGATCAGTAGCCACATATTGGCAAGTCTGTATTACATCAGCTTGCTAATCTTCCTTTTCACAACTAACGTTTTGTTTTCTGGGTTTTTTCCAGACATACCCAGCAGTAAAAGTTCAGTTACCTTAAGTGATCTTGCAGAGTTTTTAGGTGGGTTGTCGTTTGAAGATAGCGCTGAGAAGGACAGAGAGGAAGGTAATCCTCCTTACCTACATTTTAGCTAAGGAAATGCTTATTCTGTTCAAATAGCAAATGCATCATGATGTTCCCCCTCTCCTCAGATGCAATATCTAAAGAGATCTCCGAGATCACCACTGATGCTGAACACATGGTGCCTAGAGGAGGATTTGACTCCCCGTTTTACCGCACAAACGAAAGTCTGTCAGGCTCTCAGAAGAAGACCCACTCAGCAGCCTCCAGTGTTCAGGGACACAGYCAGACCTCTGAGCCTTTAACATCTCTGGACAAGCCTGGGCCTGAGGGTGCACGGGAAACACCCAAACAAACGTTTACTCCCATAGACAAGCCCTGTGGAGGCCCTGAGGAGAGCCCTGCTGGGAACAGGGAGGGAAGCTCTGGGGAGCCGAGTATTCTCACTCCCAGCCCTTGTAAAGTACCAGCACAAAGGAGAGTGGTGTTTGGGAGTGGGCAGCCTCCCCTCTATGAGCACCTCTTTGAGGTTGCATTACCAAAGACTGCCTACCTCTTTGTTGGCAAGAAGACTGAGGAGCTGCTAAAGAAAGCCAAGGGAACCCAGGATGAAGACTGTATGTCCTCRACTTCTCCCGTGGAAGTGCTGGACAGGCTGATTCAGCAAGGAGCAGATGCACACACTAAGGAGCTGAACAAGTAGGTGACTGAAAATCTTACTTTGCAGACTCTATTGTTACTCTTTTTTGTGCTGGCTTAATTTTAGGCTGTGCTGGACAAGCAGCTGCAAAGTTCCTCYCTAATCTTTTTATACCTACTGACCTTAATTGTACTTTTACCAGGCTATAAGCTCTTTTGAGGTGAACATTCTGGTTTTTTACTTAAACTTACCTGTTAATGCTGCATTTTCTTTTTTCAGATTGTCTTTGCCAAGCAAATCTGCTGACTGGACTCACTTTGGAGGTGAGGAAATTTCTTATGTTTTGGCAATCTGTTCCTCTATTATTAGACTTGCTTAAACAATGACCTGCTTACTTTTTGCTTGTGGGTTTTTAACTAATGCTGCAGAAAGATGATGCCCTCCACTAAGGCATGGTTTATCTGCTTAGCAAGTAGTTGTGTTCTAGAGAGATGAGCTGCTTTTTTTATCTCTGAAAAGTGCAAAATTCTAGACACTTCTACTTTTGACCATTTCAGCCTTACTCAGCTTCAGAGTGCTGCTGTTCATCTGACAGATCCTTGCACCTTCTCACTGCTCATTGAATCTTGGTTTTCTTGCTTATTTATATGTCTGTGTCTTAGTTGTGTGCTCTGAGGCTTCTGTGCTGATGGTGGCTTTTCTCTTAATCAAAGGTGCAATCCGTTTGAGGCCTATATCCATTGCTTTGGGAAAAACGCTTATGATTCTGTGTTGGAGATCCAATAAAGCAGAGACTGAGCTGAGTAACCTGTTCAATCTGCCACTGCAGGTTCTCCCCCCTCAGATGAGATCCACACCCTGAGGAACCAACTGCTGCTGCTGCACAACCAGCTGCTGTACGAGCGCTTCAAGAGGCAGCAGCACGCGCTGCGCAACCGCCGCCTGCTGCGCAAGGTCATCAAAGCCACGGCCCTGGAGGAGCACAACGCTGCCATGGTGAGCAGGGACACAGCCCCACCAGGGCCTGGGACACACTGGGGCTGCTGCCAGTGTTAACTGGTGTCTTTTGGTAGCACTCAGTTAACAGGGAAGCCTCATTGGTCACTCTATGAAGTGTGTGTTTGTGGAGTGACTGGCGCACGAGTTCTGTGTGCTGTCATTATCAGTGGCAGTGGTTTGCAGTTGACTGCAGGTAGCTGAATCCTTCATGTTTGACCCCTGCCAGTACTTGCCTTTGGATAATGGTAAAGGCTTCCCTGCTGGTGGAGTGGTTGTTCAATGCCTGGCTAAGCACCTTACTGCATATTTGATAAAGTATTGTCATTTTGCTCCTCAGATGAGGAGTAACAGCAAAAGCTTTGAAAACTCAAGTGTTGTTTTCCAAAGTTGTTCACTGTGATAGAATTTGAAGATAYAAGCACACTGAAGGATGTCTCAGTACAGATTTAGGTGTGTTTMATAATATATTTTCATGTTAYAGYTAATTCCATCAACAGTTTCACCTYCTGATAATTAACTACAAGAGCCAAAAGTAGACTTCTAAGTAGCTTTTGGAAGATGAACTGTTGCTTCAGCTGTGAGGCCCAAGTCCCTGTAGAAAGCATGAGGGACAGTGGAAAAACAGGCTGTTGCTCATTGTGCCTTTGAATGTGGCTGTGAGTTTTCAGCCTGTCCACTCTTATCACCATTTGATCTCCTATTCAGCCAAAACCAAGCCAAGCCCCAACAGCCTTGAAAACATGCTCTGTATAAAATGTTGTGTGTGTGAAAAAGTGTTTTCCTGCATGCTGATAATGAGAGCCTTGCTTGGCTGARCATAGATGTCCTAACTGCTAAGCAGGTGTCCTGTCTGATGCCTCATGTGGGATTCTTAACAGAAAGACCAGCTGAAACTGCAGGAAAAGGAGATCCAGGCCTTGAAACTGAGTCTGCAGAAAGAACAGGCAAGGTACCACCAGTTCCAGGAGGAACATGATAATATTGTGGCTCAGCTTCACAGCCAGATCCGACAGCTGCAGCACGACCGGGAGGAATTCTACAACCAGAGCCAGGAATTGCAGGTATGAAGCATCAACAAATTTGTTGTCTACTTACTGGTTTTAAAAATAACCTTCTTCATAACAAGGCATGAAATACCTGAGAGAAAGCTGCACATTTTTATTAGAGATATTGTCCTGATTCAGAATAAGACAGTGCATAATTGAAAGTGCTTAACTTAGTATCATCCTTTTATAGTTCTGTTTTGTCCAGTCTTCAGCTTGGAAATAGGAAAAGGCAGGTTCTTAGCTGGGTTGGAGGGGTCAGTATAACTTTTATTTCCAGTGCTGGGGGTTTACAGCCTCCCAGCCCTGTGCCCTTGCTGTCCTTAGTGAAGGTTTAGAACCCTGAGTAATTCTTTTGTCACTTGAACAGACCAAGCTGGAAGACTGCAGGAACATGATAGCAGATCTGAGGTTAGAGTTAAAGAAGGCAAACAACAAGGTGTGTCACACTGAATTGCTGCTTAGCCAAGTTTCTCAAAAGGTAAGAAAAATCAATGTTCCAAGGGTCCCTTTGTGTCTTTCTGATTATTTTTTATCTGATAGTTTTCATCAGGTGCTTTTTCTTTCTTGATCTGAAAGAAGCCTGTGCTGAGCTCCACAGAGTCTGATATTAATTGCAACAAAGGAAAATGTATTTTGGTGAAGAAACTCTAAACTCAGTTAAAGTGCTTCTGAAACTTCTTATTTTAGTTTTTTCACAGCAGGGATTTGCAGATTGAGCATTAGGAATTTGTAGTAAARCTCTGCTAAATCTTGACAACTGAGAGATATTGTTTATATCATAAGTTGACTGGAAATTAAAAGTTCTTTATGAAAACAACTTATTTAACAYTTAACTACCTATGATGCATTGGATTTTTTGTTTCCCTTCTCTATAAAAAGACCCTGTGAGCACAGTGCCTGTCAGCTGTGACTCTCCTGAATTTTCATCCCAGTGCTGCATTCTGTTCATTTCCCTCCCCAGCTTTCCAACAGTGAATCCGTGCAACAGCAGATGGAGTTCTTGAACAGGCAGCTGCTGGTTCTGGGGGAGGTCAATGAGCTGTACCTGGAGCAGCTGCAGCACAAGCACACAGACACTACAAAGGTACCAGTGCAGGGGACTTCTGGGGAGACTTCCCTTGAGGTCATCATCCAGCAGTTCCCAGCCCTGAGTTCAGAAGGAAAGGCTTTGTAACTTAACAGATTCTTTGTTCTGAAATWGATTTTCAGGGATTTGATTTGATATTTGATCTTCTGTTCAGATGGGGTTTTTTTTTGCCCTGTGGGTTTGAGGAATATCTTCAGTGCCCCTTCTGAAAGCTGAGAAGGGGTTGTTGGGGTTCACCTGGGGTCTGTTTTAGCCAACTGATGTAAATTCTTAGCAATTCCTTTTCCCAAGGCCAAGATGTGTTCAAATGTAACTGACAGCAGATTGTTGGTAAAATAATGCAAAGTTGCAGTGCCAGAATTCGTGGAAAGATCTTAACAAGGATTTTACGGGGTTTTGTGAGGTGTTACTTCAAAATGAGCATCTCAGCCTTCCCACTCAGTCATTTTCCTATTAAAAGTTACCAGTAACTTCACTAAAWCTTCTGTGGTTCATATGGTTTTACTTCCTGACTTCAAAGAAACCTTTTTCTAATTAGAAGCAAGTCAATTACTCGACAATATAACTGTTCCTGCGTGAGAGCACGTAATTAAAGAAGGTGAATAATACCCTGAAAAAAAGTCTTCTACTGGTATTTAATGAAGTTGGTGTTGGAAAAATGGATTTAAAATAGAGTTTGGCTACTCTAATCCAGTGCAGAACTGGCAAGAGTGCTTTGATGAAAAGAGGTTTTCATAAGGAACATTAATGTGCTAATAAATTCCAGTGATGTGTAGTTATTTTAATAGTGTACATCCTCAGCAGGGCTGGTTTTCTATATCTGTTTATAGAAATGCTGCTTTTATTCTGGCTTGCTTTAAAATGTGCCTATTTATAACATCAGAAACATGTCTAAACACCAATAAAAATAACACAGGATCAAATTATACTTTCCCATTTGTGTTGTTTGCTTCAAGGAGGTTGAAATGCTGCAYGCTGCTTTTCGGAAAGAACTGGAGAAAGCAAAGGTGTGTGTTCAGCAGCAAAGCCAAAGGCTGGATGCTTCCCAGAAAAGGATAGCTGAACTGGAATCTCAGCTTGCAAAAAAGGACCACCTCTTCCTGGAGCAGAAGAAATACCTGGAAGATGTTAAAATCCAAGCAAGGTAGAGGCTTCCTATGTAACATTTTAGCTGTGCTTTGACAGGTGTACTGTCACAGCTGAGGCACAATCTGGAGATTTTGGACATTGTGGTTTCTCTCTTTGCTCAGGGGTCAGCTGCAGGCAGTAGAAAGCAGGTACAAGGCCCAGAAAAGAATCACCCAGGCATTTGAGCTGGAGATCCTGGATCTGTTTGGGCGGCTGGAGAAGAGCAGCCTACTGAAAAAACTTGAAGATGATAAAACAGAAGCAGCTGAAGCAGCAGAAGAAAGGTGAGGGTGGTGGTGTGAAATCTGTAGGACCTGTGTGGGATTATTGTCAGTTTTGGACTTAAAAAGRGTGGCTGTTGCAAAGCTGAGTGTGGGACACATCTGGTTACCCCCTGTCACTCCTGCTTTGCCCCAGAACTGTGAAAGGAAACCTGTTGAAGGACATAGCCAGAGGTAGAAAGGGAAAGTAATCAAAGTGATCTGCCCTGGCCAGCATTTCCCTCTCCACTGTTTAATTGCTGTGATTTCCTTGACACTGTGTCCTCTCTCTYCCCCAAGCAGGCTGGATTGTGCTAATGAAGACACAGCAGGCCACAGTGAGGAAACAATGGGCAGAAATGGAGAGACCAAAGCTCCCAGCACCCGAGGCAGCAGCAGCAGTAAGGGGGGCAGCAGCAGCGAGCTCTCCACCCCAGAAAAACCCCAGAACCAGAGGCTGAGCAGTCGCTGGGAGGCCTCTGTGCTGCTGGAACCCTCCAGCACTGTCCCACTGACTGTAGGTTCACTCCCCAGCTCCAAGAGCTTCCTTGGAATGAAGGCACGAGAGTTGTTCCGCAACAAGAGYGAGAGCCAGTGTGATGAGGAGGGGCTCACCATCAACAGGCTGGCTGATAGCCTAAAGACTGAACTATGTAAAGATCCAAGCATGGAGTCAAAGGCCCCTCCAAGCCCTGATAACCTCTCACCTAAGCTCCAGGAAAGCAGTGTTGGACAGCTTCATATCATGGACTACAATGAAACTCATCATGACCACAGTTAAAGAGGAAGATAGTCAATCAGTGTTATTTTCATATTCTTGGCATAGAACAGGAGGCGTGAGTGCAAGTTTAACTAAAAGCTTTTCTGTTTCTTTGGTCTGAGCAGTGGCTCATGCAGCGGAGCAGGATCGATGGCCAGCAACGGAAGGAGGCTGCTGAAGGAATGCAAAGGGGATTTTTGGGTCTGGAATTGAAAATGCCCAGCCTAACTCTTGCTTCTTTCTCCAATTCAACCCTTAGCAGCGTGTACTAATTTGAAGGGACAACTGTTAGCATTTGCAAGTATTTTTTCCCCCCTTTCTCCCTGTCCCCAGTTGAGTGGCTGCGTTTATGAACTTGAGTGCAATATGAGGCCAAATTAACATTTGTGAGTTTACTCTGAATGCTTTGTATTTCTTTGCAAACTTCCCATTTAGAGCAGTTGGTTGTGCTGTGTGTCCAGGTGACTTTGGTTCCTTTCATCCTGGAAAGAAGCAGCACTAGGATTTCCAGTGCATTCTCTATTTTTGCCTGTCCCACATCCCTCAGAGCCCAGCCTTCATTAGGTTGGAGTCTGATTGARTACTCAAATGTTTAAAGAACATTGYACCTCTGCAAAATKATTCATTCACCCTAATTCATGATCATTGTTTATATTGTCCTTAACATTTCTTGGGAAGTTACATTTGAACAGATAAAAAGGAACTGGAGCTTGTAATGCAGAAGAGACCGTAAATGCTGAAGACTTKTTAAAACACCAGCTTCAGATCYTCTGGTGTTTGAGGTGTTTTCCTGACAGACTGTGATTGACCTCACACTGGTTCTTATGGGAAGGCAGTTGGGGTGGGAAAAGAGGGAAGAGGAAGCTTTACTCAAGCAGGGAGAGGATGCAGAACATGGAGGTAGAATTCCAAGCTTATGAAGATCTGCAGATTTTCTTCTCTAATCAGGGAATGTGCTGCCTCACACTCCTTCACAGTTCTGCTCTTTGTTCCTGGTCTGAGCAAGACCACTGTGTTTTGAGTTCAGGAAATCAGCTTCATTCTTCCTGGGAATACCTTTTCAGGCTTGACTTGGAGAACATGGTTTCCTTTGAGTTCTCTCCTGCTCAAATTGCAGCACATTTTTGAGTTCAGCAGAGTCAGTTTGGTTCTAGGTCTCTCCACCCTCATCCTACTTCCTTACATGACAAGGCCGAGGAGGAATCGTGCTCACACTGAAATCAGAATGCTGGTGTGAAGCCTTTTGGTGTTAATCATGTTTTAAGTCAATTATGAACCTTCTGTGAAGGAGGATTGTGGGATCAGGGCTTGTCAGTGGTCAGACTCAATCTCCTTTGTGACAGAACAGGGCCTGCTGTTAGGAAGGCAGTGCTTGTTTTAAACGTCCCCYGTGGCTGGGTCCAGGTGTACTCAGACGGTTCAGGCTTCACAGCTCCCCTGCAYCACACGTGGCCTCTTCTCCTGAACATTCTGTGGGTGGCAGCTGCTGTTTAAGAACCACCTCACACAGAAATCAAGCCCAAGCTCACTTGCATTTGTAGTTCAAATCCCTTCTTAGCCCGGGTGGGAAGGGGGCTGTCAGAGCAGCTCATTCCTCACAGGGCTCCCGTTCCCGCCTCCTCCGTGACTCCAAGGTCTGAATACATTTCTGCCTGTCTTAAATTATTCTCCGTGTCCTTTCAGTTGGTCAGTCCGAGCTCTGAGAGTAGAGGTGAACTTCAGTGGTTGTGTCAAAGCTGACTCTGCATGGAGTAGAGAGTAGAGAGGTGGTTGTAAGTGACAGCCTGGTTTTGTCTTTAGGCTTTCTCAGACGTAGTGGTAGCAAACGTGGTAGCGTGTTTTTTGGGAAGATTTGGAGGTTTCCTGCCCCTTTCCCACTGCATCCCAGCCCTGGGAGTGAACGGTTTGCACACAAAGGGCCTGATGGGCCAGCTCAGCCAGGAATGTTGGAGGAGCTCCTTCCCATCCTGCTCTGCCCAGCCCAGATCTGGCGTTCTGCAAGAGGCAGGTTTTGTGTCAGTCACAAAAATGCCCTGGCAGCAACGTAAGCTCTTTGATAAGCTGGCTTTTTTTTTCTTCTTTTAAACAGGATTTTAGCACTGGGATAGTAATGGAAACCACTTTAGGTTTGTTTATGGACCACAAAGATTATGGAGGAACAAATTTTGCAATTTTTTTTTCCTAAGTCTAAAAATCATGGATCTGCTGTATGTAGTTAACTTGCAGTTTGTTTGAAGGGGTCCCATCAGTGAAGTGGAAACAGATTTTTTTAACTGACTGCTTTTAGTTAAATCTAAAATTGCTGTCTTTGTCAAGTTAATCTGTTCCCTGCCTCGCTCTTTGTAAGCATGTTAAACAATCCACATTAAATGCCATAAATATGAAACACGAGGAAATGGTACAATCGTAAGCTAAAGAGAACTTAAACCAAAAGGAGGTTTTGCTGTCCTTATTAGAATGTTCTAAAATGTCAAGGCAGTTGCTTGTGTTTAACTGTGAACAAATAAAATGTATTGTTTTGCACTACTCTGTGTTAAATTCCCTGCCAGACCTCTTTGGGACCAAACCCATGGAAGGGAGTTGAGTGTCCAAACATCAGAGCAGGTCAGTGCTGCTGCCCCTTTGCTCAGGATTCACCATTAGAACTCATTTTTCTGCATGTAGCCAAAGCCTTTTTTCCTTCTGTGACAAACAAACTCACCAGCAATGTGCCAGTACAATCCATAAATGAACTGCAGACAGTTCAGTACTGCAAATCTGTGGGTGAGCTYCTGCATGGCCTTGCTCCTGCAGGCCAGGACTGCACAGTGATTAGAGAAATTAATAGCTGGAAATGTCAGAGTCTTGTTTGCAAAGCTGGGGCTGCTGTCAGGAGTTGGCTCTGTCTGTGCTTTTCCCTTCCATGCAGTGCATACAAGAGGACACKTCCTGAGACCATGAGGAACTTTGGGGCTGCTGTTCTAAGCTTTACCTGCTGAGGTAAGGTTGTTCTCTTGCTTTTTTCCCAGACTGGCACTTTCTCACTGGTTCTGRTCTTTCATTGGTTTTTATTGGTTTGGGGCTCTTTTTTTTTCTTTTCTTGAAATAAATGAATATTTGAAAGATTGCTCAAAGCAGTTTAGCAATCCATACATGAGCCTCAGCATTCCAGTTAAGGACTGAGTATAATTCTTAAATATGAGCAACACAGGCAAGGGTCTAAGTTGTGCAAGTAGCACATTGTGCTTTGGCCAAGTAATGTTTGTGGAGAATTTTATATAGAAAATACCATAAACATCATCTTGGAGTTTGGTGACACACAAAGTTGTTTGGATCCCTGCACTGGCATTAGTTCTACAGCATGGGGCAGTAAAATGAAAACAAAGCACAAAGTGAATTGAACTTGCTTTTACACAGAATGGGTTCAAAATAAGGTATCCCTTAAGCTTGGCATTGCAAAGCTGCACTTGCCAGTGTAAAAAAAATCATTGGATAAAAATTACCCATGGAAGTGGGTTACTAGGGTACAAAAAGGGGAAAATTAAGTGCCTTCTTTACTCACTAATGCCAAGTAGTACATTTGGTAGTTCATAACATAGCTGATAATCACACAGGAGACATTAGGGAAGGAAATCCTTCAAATTCAGGAAATTAAAATATCTTTGCTGATTGATCCTGATTTGTTGGAATTGCTTAGCTGCTGGCACAGTGGATTTTAAAAGTGGTTACAAAATAGGAAATCCCAGGAGTTGAGTTGCTTCATCTGTTCCTACTCAGGAGCCCTGCAAAGGAAGCCTGGTTTGCATTCCCATGGGCTTTGCTTTCCAGACAAGACTTCCAAATAGCTGACTTATGGTTATCATGATTTTGGTGTCTGTGGGCTTTACTTGGCTGGACCTTTTTTTTCCTGAAGGTCTTTTCACTCCAGTTTTGGGCTGGCTGATCTTTCCTGGCTGCCAGACACAATTCCTGGTTTCTGCCAAGCTGCCTGTGCTCGCTGTGCTCGATGCTCAGCTGGCTGAAAGCTCAGACTTCAGGGGAATTCAGGACTCCCGGGAAAACCTCTGCTGCCCCGGGGTGTTTGTGATGTGGGGTGGTGGTGACAGGGAACAGCCCATGGCTCTGCTGAAATCACAGCTCGGGGTGGGAGTGGGAGGCCCCTCTGCTGCCCTGGGCTGTATCCCAGGGCTTGGATGCCTGTAAGCAGAGTTAAAAAGGCCCTGTGGATTCAGGATTGAGGGACAGCGGGGTTGTTGGAACCGTTCAGAAGTTGCTGGTGAGAGGTTTGGACACTGCTCTGAGGCGGCCGCTAGAGGCCCTGCCAAGCCCATCCCTCGGCATCTCCGGGATGCTGAATTTCCTCTCTCCCCTGAATCCTCCCTTCTGCTTCCCTCCAGAGCCCACCACCACTCCTGACACTTCATCTTCGCTTCTGGGGTCTGAGCTACGTCCTGTCCTCTCGGGGTGAGAGAGGCTGGACCCTCACATTGCACATACAGGATGTTTTATATCAGAATTGCTTGGGTTGGAAGGAACCTTTAAAGCTCATCCAGTCCAACCTCCTGCAGTGAGTGGGGACACCTTCAGCTACACCAGGTTCCTCAGTTTGACAAAAGCCTGGTTTGGCCCTTAGCTGAATCAAGGGGAGCACAGAGAGAATTCACACAGATGCCAGGATTCTGTTGATATCCTCTATTACCAGCCCATATCTCTATTTCAGCCTTTGAACAAAAAAAGCAGCATTTATTTCCTGGACTAACTGACAGATCTGTAGGAAAGTCAGGCTGGTGCCCTGCCTGGTTTCTCAGTGTGTGTCTTGCAATTTTATGCTCACCAAGGCTAAAGTAAAACTTTATTGCACTTTTGTGTTTGGCATTTACATCCTGTTTATGTAAATTCTTCAAACAGCTTGATTTGTAGTAGAGGAAAACAATTCTTGCTGTATCTTTTTGTCTTTTGAAGTGTCCATCCACTCTGGAAGAGGAGAACTTGTATGGAAATTAAGTAATTTGTCTRGATGTTTTTGTGAGACTTAACTTTGCAGTCTTCCAACAGATTCCAGTSTTGTCATTATCAAACCTCAGACTGCAAGTTTTATGCATTCATTTTTCTGCTTGGGTCTTAAAATTTTGGCTGCATGACACTGACTGAAAGGATAGGGCTAGGTAAGAAATTATTACTAAGATTTGGGAACTGTGTATGAATATTATTATTAAAATWTGGGAWTTTTTTATGTGTATCACCTTGGTCAAGTGCAAAATGACAACTGCACTGGAGTTTGAGCAGCAGTGGTGGAGTGGCTTTGGTAGGACTGTTCTGACAAACCATTTRTGCTGTGCTCATCCCTGGAAGCTGAAAGTGAGCTGCAGGATAATTTTGGTCTCCTCACAGCCTGTGTGTTCAAATTTAAACCATAGGACAGGGCCAAGAAGGTTGGAAACAAGATCTGGGCATAGCATCTCTTGTGTCCCCAACACTTGTCATTGTTCAGTCCTCACAGCTTGTCCTGAAAAGCTTTCCAAGACAGCAACTGTCACTGGACACTTGTCTGCACCATGGAACACTGGGGGCAGCTGCCAAAACTTGGGTTTTTCAGCCTGAAGCTGCCTCTGCACCAGGGATCTCAAGYGAAGCCAGAGAGGGTGACAGTGACATCCCACTGGCTGTGGCCCCAGTAGTGCCTGGGAGCTGCTCTGTGACCCTCTGTTACCATTCTGAGTTCACCAAGGTTCAGTTCAGTTGGATCAAATCTCCCTAAAAATAGGGCTCTGCTCCAGACTGGGTGGGGGCATTGCAGTGCAAGGGGATATGGGAAGGGAAAAAACGTGCAGAACAACCTGGGGTTATGTGAGGAATAAAAATGCTCCTGGAAATACTTTCCATTTCATCTGAGCTGCCATTCCTTCCTATGCMCCTTCCTCTGTATTAATTCTCCTTTCTGTTTTTAGCTCCTTGTTGCCAGAAACTGGTGATTTTAAGGCAAAAGCTTTCTYCCAGCAAGCTGAGCCTGGTATGCAAGGGGAAATTGTTTATTCAGGAGTTTCATCCAGCAGGAGGTAATTTGCCTGTGGGAGGGGCAAAGAGCAGTCAGACACARGGAGGACACTGATTTAGGAAGGGCTGTAGGGCCTGACCATGTGCTGAGCTCATGGTCCATATTTTGAGCCCCAGGGCCACCATGGGCCCATCCCTTAKGTGGGACATGTGGCCTGATGTAATCCCAACCTTGCCTTGAAACAGGGAAAGCACAGGCAGTTTAAACTGCAATTGGAACAGGAACCATCTGAACATGCTGCTGCCTCCACATCCCCATGAATCACATGGACTGCAAATGGCTTTTATTTTGGAGAGGTCTGAGGAGCACAGGGGTGGTTTCTCCACTTTTGGCTATTGTCAGTACACACAAACTAATGTCAAAATGAACTCTGCTCTCCTTTAAATCTCCAGCTCTGGCTGCACAGGAGGCAAACAGGTGTAAGGGGAGATGTGCTGTGGTGTGAGGAGCTGCAGAAGAGCACAGTGAAGAACACTGGCCTCAGAAGCCAGTGGCAGGTATGGGAGACTTCATCAGTGTCCTGTAAACAGGGATTCCGTGGTCCAGGTAACCAAACTGTTTCTGTGGGGGTGAGGGAATTTCAGAGACAAGTGTAAATGTCAAAGGCATGTCTGAATCCATAATGCCAGGCCTTGGCTGCTCTGCACCACATCCTTCAGACAGGCAGGTTCTTCACCCCTGCTGGCTGTGGCAGGGAGGGAATTCTCCTCTGAAAGAAGGCTGTGGAAATGTAAAATCCTGCTTCAAATAACTTGTCCAAGATTCGAATCTGAGGGATTAGAACCTGATGAGTCCTGGCTGTCCCTGATCCCACTGCAGTGCTGGCCCCAGGCACCAGCTGGAGCTCCTTCTGTGGGGATATGAGGAGGAGAGAGGGAATGCATTTGTCCCAGGCTGGCTGCAGAGGAACTTTTCATAAACTGGACTCAGGACAGATCTCTGGTGCTCATTTCACTGTATTTAATCATCCAGGTGGTTCAAGGTGGTGAGCAGACGATGCAGGAGCTTTGATCCTTTAATAGGGGTGTTTGCCTGGTGGTCTCCAGGGAGGTTTTTTTGTTACCGGACRTTGATGCGCAGCCAGGAATTTCTGGAAATTTTTTTCCTGCAATTGTACAGGATTTTTGTTACTAATGGAGGTCCAAGCTGCCAAGTGCCCAGCAGGTGGTGTTTGGGATGAGACTGTCTGCTTCTTGGGTGTGTCCTGTCCACGACTCACAATGTACAGCGTGTGCCTCTTAGAGTGGGTTACCCAGGCCCACATGTTGTCAATAACGATGGGGATGAGGCTCACCACCCCTCCATAACGATGCTTTGCTTCTTCCAAGCTCAGGTAGTTCACAACMCYGTGGGGGTAGCTGTGGGACAGAGGGAAACAATTGGCAGAGGAGTCCCAGCAGTGCAACCCTGGGAGCCACCCTCAGAAACCCCCAAGGAAGAGCAGCATTGCACAACCATTTACCAAAACCAGAAAAGTGTGGATAGAATTGTCAGTGGATATGTGAGTCATGCCAAACACCACCCTGGCAGAGATCTGGAAGTCTTGGAGAGCACACACAGACTGCACCTGTCCTGCAAAAACCAGCTCTGTGCAGAGGAGCAGCAGGAGGAAGGAGCAGGTCACCTGCCTGAGTACTGCACGGACCTCAGGGCACACACCGGCCCTGCCATGCACCAGAAAAAGGATGGACAAACAAAGCAGCTCTCTTTTAGTGAATGGACACACTGGCAGTGTCTTCCCAAGAGCTGSAACAGGAGCCTGGGCAGCCCCTGGCAGCCTGAGAGTGAAGGCAGGAGGGTGCTGTGACAGAAGTGGTGCAGAAGGCAGGTGGGAATGTGCAGTGCCAGTCCCCGAGCAGCGACAGGCACATCCCCGGAGCTGAGCCGAGCTGAGGAGGCACCTACGTGGCTCGAATGGCACTGAGGTCGTTGCTGTCGTTCAGGAGCACTTTGCACTTCTCCAAAAGGCCGTTGGTGACGCTGTCCCCAGGGTGCACCGTTTCCAGCTTGCGGCAGAGGCTGCGCAGGTCGTTGCAGAGGGAGATGAACATGTTCAGGATGCGCCTGTCCGTGGAGTTGAAACAGTGGTGGTCCTTGTAGCACTGCACCTGCACGGGGGCAAACCCAGAGGTCGGTGCTGCTGAACTGCCCTGACCTTGTGCTGCAGAGCTGCTCAGGGTTAGTGAGGWGMAGCYSCTKTCTCTTGTGGCTCTCAGGGCTGAGCACCACGGGATGTTTGTTGGTCGTTCCTGGTGCCTGGGGAAGGCTGGAGTGAGGGATGTGTCCCTCAGCACACTGAGCCTGCCTCAGCCTCAGGGCTGTGGCAGTGCCACAGCCACAGGCAGCAGTGCAGGACACAGGCTGAGTGAGTGTGGGGCCTTCTGTCTGCTGCCTCTGCCCCTGCCACAGCTGCCTGGGCACAGCAGAGTGGGGAGTGAGGGCAGCCACCAGGCTGGGGATGGTTTGGAGTGCTGTGTTTGCATCGGGCATCCTCTGTGGGTGTTGATGTGGCGCATGGCTGCAAACCCAACCCATTTAACTCTAATTTTCCTGGCTAGCCTGTTAGAGCAATGCTATTCCCTGCCTGCCCTGAGCAGTTGTGTTACTCAGAGTGATRGCATTGCATGAGGAAATGTTATGCCAAGGCATTAAGTATCTTCTCCAAAGTAATTACAGGCTCTTCAAAATACAAGTGGGTGGTTGGCAGCCAGAGCTGGGCTCCAACACCTCCAGTGCTTTCTGTGAGATTCCAAGACAAGAGAGAAGGAGCTGTTCCAACATGGATACAGTCTCTGCTKACAGAAGAGCCATGGAATGTGCTTGGCTAAATTCTCAGCAGGTTTGTAAGAAAAATAAAAAATGGCCCCTGAGGGTCCATTTCCACTACAGATTCCTCCTTCCACACTGTTTGCTGMCTGCTGTGTCCTTGTGAGTGGCAGGATTTTTTATTGCTGCTGTGAGCAGAAATAGTCCTAAGGAGAGTATCAATTTAGCCTGGATGTTCAGCAGTGGGATATCAGGACTTGTTGTCCACATCAACAACAGAGAGTTAATGCACCTGAGTGACCTGGATGGGGACCACAGGAACAACTTGCAAGGGCTGTCCAGTTCTGCACAACTCAGACTTTATACCCTACTCCATACAGAAATCTTTAAAGAGCTGTTGCCATTGCTTGATTGTGGTGTGCATTCCCAATTTTCCACCTTCCTCTGCTCTCCTCTCCTCCCTGAGGAATGTCATCACTCCCCAGTAAAAATGCTGCCACATAAAACTGCTGGGGGTTGGAAATTTAGTCATGTTCCAGTGCAATATCACTTTTTTTCTGTAGTGTCTGTATTTCCATGCAAAGAGAGCTGGCAGCCAAGTCAGCTGTAGGCTGAGACCATGCACATTTCTGTATGTGCTGCTTTTATTCTTGTGCCCTCCCATGGCAAATTAAAAATAGGGAGAATGGCAGTGAACTGAAATGGGTGCCTGCTTTTGTCACCAGTGAAGTTTCTTTRGTAGGGGTTTAGCTTCTGCTGAGTGCATCACCAGGGTGTGCTGCACCAACTGCTCCCTCTCCTTCCCAGTCATTTGCTCTTTTCCCTTTCCCACCTTCCCCCTCAGGGGTACAGTTTGCCACCTCTGAGTTCCTGTGAGGTGTCACAGAGGAGGCCATGGACCCATGGAATTCTGAGGWCACCACCCACCAGGTTTCACCCCCACCTCAAGCAGCCCTTCCACCTCTGCCAACAAGTACCACTGGAATCTCAGTGCTTCTAAAACAGCATCATGTTACACAACATCTCARTGGGAAAAAATGGCTCAGTGCCATGTCTGTCACAGTTCTCTTCAATGCAAAGAGCAAAGCCCTTATATTAGGGAGAAGCAGCCCTTGGAGAAGACAACCAGCTCATTCTGTGTCCTAACCCTGACAGCAGCCTGGCTTTCACTCTGCCTYTGGCATCCATCTGGGTTTTGTGCCTGGCTTCTGCTGTCTCAAATCCACAATTCTGATTTTATTTAGATTTTTTCTTCCCCCCTCTGTCTCCAGGTGATCTAAGTCCTACTTTTAAGTACCCCATGTTATAAAAATTCCAAGACAATTGACTTACCAGCCCAGAAAACCCCTTGCCGACTTGGGACTTTCAGCCCTCAATCCATCATCCTCCCTCTGTAACACAGCCATTATTTTTAATAAGCACTATAGAAAGATACAGCAGCACCAATACCAGGGGGAAGAGCCAGGCATGCTGGTTCCTACAAGTTAAGGATTACAGATTCCATGTGTGGCTGGGGAAGGAGGCTTGGTTTGTTTGCTTGTACCCTGTGTTTCTGGCTGTGCCTCTGCAGTGTTAAACTAAACCAGAAAGTTCTGCTCAGCCCTGAGATTCCTCCTGAGACAACGAGAAGCCCTCACACAGGTGCTTCTCTCCAACATCTCCAGGTACACACAAACGTCCCTGCAGAGGTTTTGTCCATCTTCCCTTCAGGAAAAACATTTCTTCATCCCTGAACCGGCCGCGGGTGCAGGCCAGTCCCGTGCTGTCTCTGTTCCCGGGGCAGGGAGCACTTTGGGATGAATCATTTGTACCTGGACGATGGTTGACACGGGTCTCATCGTGTCACGGGCTTCCTCCCGGGTGCGTTCCAGAGCTTTGATAAACGTGAACTGCTGCTGCTGGAAGAGCTTGTAGTTCTGCTCGATCTTTGTTAGGGTGTCCACTACCTCATCCATGTTGACTTATTTCTGGATCTGGGGGCAAAAAAAAAAAAGAGAGAGGGAGTTGCTTTACCTCTCGCCCGAGTTGGAATTGTGTAGGTTACTGGAATTTTATTTTATTTTTTTTTAAGGCAGGAAAAAG
>CADDXX010000838.1:257336-271964 GCA_902810485.1 Alauda arvensis
AGGAGCTTTGATCCTTTAATAGGGGTGTTTGCCTGGTGGTATCCAGGGAGGTTTATTTTTTAAACGCGGGTCTTCATACTTGCACCTCTGGCATTGTCTCTCCTGCAATTGTACAGGATTTTTGTTACTAATGGAGGTCCGAGCTGCCAAGTGCCCAGCAGGTGGTGTTTGGGATGAGACTGTCTGCTTCTTGGGTGTGTCCTGTCCACGACTCACGTTAGGCAGCAGGTGCCTCTTGGAGTAGGTTACCCACTCCCACAGGTTGTCAATAACGATGGGGATGAGGCTCACCACCCCTCCATAACGATGCCTTGCTTCTTCCAAGCTCAGGTAGTTCACAACACCGTGGGGGTAGCTGTGGGACAGAGGGAAACAATTGGCAGAGGAGTCCCAGCAGTGCAACCCTGGGAACCACCCTCAGACCCCCCAGGGAAGAGCAGCATTGCACAGCCATTTCCCAAACACACAAAATCATAGAGATAATTGTCTGTGGATATGTGAGTGTCTTCCCAAGAGCTGGAACAGGAGCCTGGGCAGCCCCTGGCAGACTGAGAGTGAAGGCAGGAGGGTGCTGTGACAGAAGTGGTGCAGAAGGCAGGTGGGAATGTGCAGTGCCAGTCCCCGAGCAGCGACAGGCACATCCCCGGAGCTGAGCCGAGCTGAGGAGGCACCTACGTGGCTCGAATGGCACTGAGGTCGTTGCTGTCGTTCAGGAGCACTTTGCACTTCTCCAAAAGGCCGTTGGTGACGCTGTCCCCAGGGTGCACCGTTTCCAGCTTGCGGCAGAGGCTGCGCAGGTCGTTGCAGAGGGAGATGAACATGTTCAGGATGCGCCTGTCCGTGGAGTTGAAGCAGTGGTGGTCCTTGTAGCACTGCACCTGCACGGGGGGCAAACCCAGAGGTCGGTGCTGCTGAACTGCCCTGACCTTGTGCTGCAGAGCTGCTCAGGGTTAGTGAGGAGAAGCTGCTGTGTCTTGTGGCTCTCAGGACTGAGCACCACGGGATGTTTGTTGGTCGTTCCTGGTGCCTGGGGAAGGCTGGAGTGAGGGATGTGTCCCTCAGCACACTGAGCCTGCCTCAGCCTCAGGGCTGTGGCAGTGCCACAGCCACAGGCAGCAGTGCAGGACACAGGCTGAGTGAGTGTGGGGCCTTCTGTCTGCTGCCTCTGCCCCTGCCACAGCTGCCTGGGCACAGCAGGTTGGGGAGTGAGGGCAGCCACCAAGCTGGGGAGGTTTGTGGTGCTGTGTTTGCATTGTGCATCCTCCGTGGGTGTTGATGTGGCACATGGCTGCAAACCCAACCCATTTAACTTAGTTGCCCTGGCTAGGGAGAACTCTGTGCTGGGTCATTTGTACCTGGACGATGGAGGACACAGGTCTGAACATGTCATGGGCTTCCTCCCGGGTGCGTTCCAGAGCTTTGATAAAYGTGAACTGCTGCTGCTGGAAGAGCTTGTAGTTCTGCTCGATCTTYGTTAGGGTGTCCACTACCTCATCCATGTTGRCTTATTTCTGGATCTGGGGGCAAWAAGAAGAGAAAAGAAGCCGCTTTTTAGAAATTAGGCTATTCTACCTCTTGTCCGAGTTGGAATTTTGTAGATTCGTGGAAAACATACACAAAAACCAAGTAAAAAGCAGGAAAAAGAGGAGATATATTGTTCGGAAGCGCTGCAGTCCCCGAGCCCCAAGCAGTAAGTCAATGAGTCGGTAACGATGCTGCGAAAAGAGGCAGAGAAGCCAGAGGGGAGCGCTGACAATCAGATGCCATAAACCCTGGCGGGTGTGTTGTAAAGATAATGCGGCRATGCATCAAGCGCGGGGCCGCGGGGAGCCGTGGCTGCTCTTACGGCTGTRAAACCATGGCCCAGGGGATGCCGAATCCTGCCGTGAAGCGGAGCCGGCCGGGCACGCCGCGCTGGGTGCCGGGGCCGGGTTAAGCTGCCCCTGCTCACGGCTCCTCCCCGGGCCCGCCGGGCTGAGGGGCGGACAGCGCTGACCGCGGGCCCGCGGCCCCGCCGTTACCGCGGCAACCGCGACGCCGTCTCCATGGCAACCGGCGCTGACTGATGACGTCTCCCSGCTCCYRTTGCCCTTAATTAGAYGCTKGCAGCGCCCCCTTGYGGAGCGAGYTTGWTTYTCGTCGCGCGGTGATGACGYCTCCTTAGCAACGCGTCCCGTTGCCAGGGGCGGCCATGGCGGAGGCGGAGGTGCCGGACGCGGCCCGGCCGTGGCCGCCGCCCGCGGGCGCCTACGCGGAGGARCGGGGGCTCTTCCAGCTCCTGCAGGTGAAACGGGGACCCCCGGCAGCCCCTCCGCGGCGTGGGGTGACTGGGCGGGGCGGGAGGGGAACGGGGCGGGCTCTGTGGGAGCGGATGGGCGGGGGTCCGTGTGTGGGGAGCGGCCGTGGGCTCTTTCAATTAATGATTTGAGTTGGCAGTTGCTGCGCTCACACGTGTCGTTTGGTTTGTGGATGAAAGTGGCTGCTCGTGGGAGAAAAGAGTCGGTGGAAGGCGAGGCAGGACGAGGTGGGGAGGAGGAAGGGTGGGTAGTGATAAATTGAGTGCGGGTAGAAGGCGGTGAAGGTTGTGCCGGCGCTGTCACCGCCTGCTGAGCATCCCTCGCTTCAGACCCTTCCCCCTGCGTTCCTCTTGTGCCCGTTCGGGGCCGTGTCACAAATAAAGTGGGAAAAGTGCACTCGTGGCGTCGTTGTGACTTCGGTGCAGGGCACGGCTGCTTTCCCTGCTTCAGAGAAGGGTGGGCTTTGATTTGTAAGTTCAGAAAGCTCCGTGTCGTGCTTGGGGAGGTTTGTGTGAAGGAATAAATATCCTGGTGCTGTTCTGACAGGAGAACTTGCTGGAGAACCCTCTGTGCTGCTCTTAASTCTGTTAAAAGGTCATTTTCACTCGCTCAGAGCTCACTGAAATACACACATGTTTATTTCTTTTAGTTTTTTTTCGTGCTGTCATTTTTTTCCATTTTCTATTACTAGTGCCGTATAATATTAGTGATTTTTTWAAAAATGAAATACTCATTTTTGCAAGCCACAAGGCATTGAATGCAGCTGCAGGGACCCACATAAAATATTTGTGGAATTTACACAGGGTCGTGTTTTCGTGCTTCAGTTGTGTTGGAGCAAAATAATGACACAAACACAGCCTGAAATTGTTGTGCTAAAACATTTACAAAACACAAAATGTAAAAACTACCTGAGACCCAAAGTATGAATTTCCCCCAAGGATTAACAGAACAACTCGTGTGAAATTAAACTGAGTTTAGCAGAATTGGATAAAATCAAGGCTTTGGGCAAGAAGCAATGCCAGTGTCAATCACTGTCAGCCTGAATGTTTTTTAAATATAATAAACTCAGATTTTTTTAGCTTTGTTATTTACAAAGGTGCTGGTAAGTGTAGTGCAAAATCCAGATTTCTTAGTTAAAATAAATGTTGCTGGAAAGTAATAATTTTKAAATGAACTTTCAATAAAAATACAAATGTCATCGTTTATGCTCTGYGCTACCCAGACCTTGATGCATCAGAACTTGCACGATCACCAGTTTATAAACAAAATKGAGTGATTTAATTATTCTAATGAAGTGGATGAAGTAGAAAAGGAAAATAGGCCACTCTAATAAAAGGCAATCAGTTGGTGATGATCTAAAATTTTATGGACTTTATGGAATTTACTTGCAAATATAAAAGTGTTATGGCTGCTTTTTAGAAATGTCTCTTCCAGTGCCAGCATTTCTGCAGCTTGTCTAAATTAGAGCATTAGTTCTGTTTGATGTTTAGTGTTAATTGCTCAACTCGTGCCTGTGCTGAAATGCCCTATAGGAAATGTATGGATTYCTCAGCATTGTTCTTTTTTCTGCCTGTAAAGAAAATCCTGCCTGAAACCAGTGCAAGATCCCCACTGCTGCAGGTGGGAGCTGAAACAAGGCCCTGTATAACCTTAAGGGTTTATCATGAAAATGGGCTCCAAAATAGAAATTCAGTGCAAGGCTTTAAGCCTTTTTTTGCCTTTTTTTCTCCCCCTTGTCCCCACTCCTTTTCATGCAGGAGGCAAAGCTGGTACAGGTGTGAAATCTGCTATTTCTTTGGTTTGTGTTTTCCACAGCTCTTGTCTGTTCTGCACTGCTCTGGGCTGGTCAGAAACTTGTGGGAATGTGCTAGAGAAGGGTCAATTTGCCCTGCAGAGACACRAATTCAAATTAACTCTGGTTTTTAAACTCCTTGTGTGCTTTTTATGTTAGTGCTGCCTCAACCATTTTTGACCCCAGGCTGCTTGAGCCAAACCTTTCTGGTGTCCATATGTACCATAAATAAGCCAAAGCAAATAGGTTGGGGTTTTTTTTTCCGGGAATTTTCTGACCATCTTCAGTTTTTCAGCATCTAAAATAGGTTCTGAAGTCTCAATTTTGTCTGTGAAAGAAAATAAATAAGCATTTATAAGCTGTTTAGAYCCTCATTGTAACATTGCTGTAAAAATGCAAGATACCCACGGCTGCAGAGCTGTGTTACATTTTCCTCTGACTTTGTCCCATTTATTTCCAGAACATGCTTGAAGAGCTATTAATTCATAAGCCAGATGATCCCATTGAGTTCATGATAAACCACTTAAAGCAAAACAACGATGATGGTGAGTGAAAACAGAGACACCAGAAATAGTTCAGTTCCTGATTTGTGAGCAGCTGTTGGCAGCTGTGCTGCTGTTGGCAGGTGATGGATCAAACTTTGCAGGCTGAGTCTTGGGGAGGGGGGGAAACAACAAAAAAATAGTGAGCATTTTGGAATAGTTTATAGGCAAGATGCTTTTAATTTCTTTTTTTAGTGGGTAATCTCATAAGAAATGCACTTTAACAGTTATAACAATGAAACCCTCTAAGGGAATAACAAAGAGTTCTGGTGTATCAATTATTAATGCCTTCTGTGCCCCATCTGATATTTCCTGTTGTCTTTAAGCTTGCTAATTACTCCTTTTGTCAGGTGTAAATTTGGGTTCCTACTCTACCTGGGCTGGCAGAGTCTCTGCTTTTTGATGAGTTTGTTACTCACTGCTGTTAATGAGTTCCACAGCTCAGTGGCATCTCAGCTGAAGGAGCAGTGAGTGTGTCTGCTCCTCTGTGGAACAAAACCTGGTAAATTGAATGGGAAGTCTGTATTCTGCACAATAAAAGCATGTAGCCTCAATCAAATTATTTGATTTACAAACTGTTCACCCTTAGGCAGATTATATTTGGCTATGCACAAGTGAAGTGTAATTTTTGTTCTGCATGAGCTGTCAGGGAGAGCTGGTGTCATGGAGCTTTGATGTTTCTTTAAAACCAGAGTAAACCATTGTGAAAGTTCTGCTGCAGCATCAATGAAATCACAATCACTGGAGGTGCTGTGAGCTCTTAGTGGTGCTGATCAGATGCAGGTTGATTGAAATGCTGCTAAATACATTCAAGAAAAAAAAAATCAAATCCTGCAAATTGTGCCCAGCCTTTTCTGGTGCAGGCAGTGTGAATAATCAATCTGGTTTGTAGACCCATGGAAAATATGTGGAAGAATTTCCTGCAGTTTGACAGAAGGCTGATAAAAATCCTTCACATTGGGCTAACATTTGTCCTGAAGCCCCACAGTATTATTTTAACAGAGTTAGGCAGGTTTCCATCTCATGACTTCAGTACTTGGAGGCTAAAGATAGAACTACAGCAGTTGTTTGTCACA
The DNA here is from genome assembly GCA_902810485.1 of Alauda arvensis. Classification (NCBI taxonomy): domain Eukaryota; kingdom Metazoa; phylum Chordata; class Aves; order Passeriformes; family Alaudidae; genus Alauda; species Alauda arvensis. Next base: position 263,044 of record CADDXX010000838.1, read on the forward strand.
GGGAAAATGCTCTCTGCTTTTGGTCTGGAAAACCCTGGTAAGGAAGGAGAGGAACTCCAATTTAAATTAAAGCCTAAATGTTGTTTTAAGAATAAATTGTATGGAAAATCATGTAACAGAAATGTGTAGCAGAGTTGATTTTACTTTTTGATCATGGAGGAAGGTGCTGACTATTTAGAAGAAAAAAAAAACCTGATTAGAGCCATCAGTAAAGTGATGAATTTTCATGATCTTGCCTTGCCTAGACAGTTTTAGCCCTRGAGAAAATTTCAAACAGAGATGTGTGGAAAAGAAGCATTGCATCTATCCCAGGTGTGAAGTTAGAAAACCTTTTTAATTGATAACAGGATCTAAAGTACTTTTAAAAATATAAACAAATCTAATGGTGATTATAGCTTACAACTGCCTCAAAAACCTTGTAGGTCAAATGTGTGGCAAAGTGTTTGTGCTCAGGGCTCTGTGCTATTGTTCTTTCAAAAAAAAACCTTCAAGGGCCACATGAAGACTGRTAATTCTTTCACATTCAAAGATGCAAGTTGTCTACACTTGGTTTGTGCTAATGAAAAAGGYTTTCAGGGTCCAAGAGGCATTTCTGTGAGTTCCTCCTTGGCACTCAAACCTCTGAAGGAATGTAAAAAAGTTCTGCAGGAATGTTGAGTGTGCACCCTGTGCTTCTCCTCTTTGACAAAGGATTTCTCTTACAAGTTAAGCACATTTTGTTGTATTAATATTAATCATAGAATCTTTTGGATTTAAATGGAACTCTGTGGGTCCAGCTGTTCTTTTGTGTTACTCCAGGATTCATTTTGTTGCTGCTAAAATCATTGTTGAATGTTAAAACTTGCTTTACTTGGACGAGTAAATCCCATAACATCTCATCAAGACTAAATACAGAATTAAATATGATTTGTTACAAAACTAAAAGGCATTTCCCAGAATTTCCTGCCTTCATTTAGCTGCTGCTTTGGAGCTGCAGCATTAAAYAGTGACTCTTTGTTGATTGGAGGGGTTAAACATTACACCCAGTGGTGTCCTGGCTGTGCCCCTGTGTCAGATGTTTGGGGAGAACSCTTTAGAGGAGCCCTACAAGTGTGCAAATGAGTAAATCAGTGAATTACACTGCCCCATCTGCTGCCAGCCACTAAGCAGAGAGAAAACCAGATTTAGTACAAAGTGAGCATTTACAGTAGCCCTGGGCAATATTAAAGCATGAGATGGTGTATATAATGGTATGTTTCGTTTTTTATCAAACGTTTGTCCAAGAAAGCTGTGTATTAAAGCTTCAATACCTAAGGGCTTTCTTGTGAATTTTAAATCATGCTCCTAGTTAAACCTCAAAAGGATCTGTGGATGGAAAGGTTTTTTGATTTTCTTTGAAGTGGTTTGAAGAAGTTGATTAGTGTTGGCACCCAAGCACTCTTTTATGACGCTGTTTATAAATAATTCCTAAGTACCGGGCTGGAGTTTCAAGGTGTTAGATTTTAAAAAAACCCTAGGATTTAATCACATTACATTTGAAAGAAATTAGGTGATAAAAACAGCTGATGTATCCTTTTAAAGTATTTTTCTACATTGTGTACTAGTTCTGTTGCACTTGCAAGAACCAATAAGGGGGGAGTTGTTCTTAAACCTTCCAAGTCAGATAACTTTGTAAAGATGAATGTGTAATTTGGGTTTCATGTATGTTTTAAAATTGCACCTGCCCAATAACTGTTAAGTGCATGGAAGGCCTCATGAAAATACATTTCACATCCTTGCCTGTCTGTTACCATCAGACACAATCTCCCTTGGTTATTGAGAGCTGGGGAGGTTTTTGGGTGAGTGGATCCCTCSCCTGCTCTGACCTGTGTTACTCCCAGTAAATACTAACCAGTCCCTCCTGCACAGACTCTGATTTGGRTTTGTTTTTTTTCCCTGTGTATAGGGGGAAAAAACATCAAAGCTGTTAATATAAAACGACAGTTCAAGGGATTGCAGCCCAAGGTGTATTTATGGGAAAAGTTCCAAATACTTTCCTAAGAGCGACTCCATTTTCTCTTGTTTGTCTTGCCTCTAATTCATTCCCAASWAAGCTCAGGGCAGCARTGYCCATTGTGTTGTGTGTGTGCATTGGATTAAGAATTCCTCTGAACTGGGATGCAGTTTTTGCACCTTGCCCCCTCAGAGAAAGGAGAGGGGCRTGCAGCAAACACAAGAAACAGAAATGAGGAAAATTACTTTAAATGGTGACCAGAAAAATTGAAGGCAGCTGTCAAAAAGCATAGTGAGGGAGTCCTTCAGTTTGCAGTGTCTAAATCYTCTCTGAACCCTGACACAACCTATTTAGGTGAAACTACAAACTGAAATATTTTTTCTTCACAAAGTGTGTTAGTTCTGAATCAATGTTTCAGGAATAAAAGTCAAACTCAGGTACGGCAATGTTTTTAGCCTTTGGTTCACCCACTAAACTCTCCATGTGATTAAATGGCTTGAGATACACATATCTCATATATCTCTCCAAGTATCACAGTTAGAGTGTTAATCTCATTGACCATGGAGATTAAGGGAGGACCCAGCTGGCTCTGATTTTCTGTTCCCTCTTTTTTTCCCAGTGGAGCCCAATCCCAAAGTCTCCACYGAGGCAGCTTTCCAGCTGAAGTAATTGTTTCATGGTGGCTGCATTGATATGATGCAATACAGGAGTSGGAAACTGGTTGGGATTTTTGCTGTTCTGCATCTTGACATTTGCATATCCTTGTTCCATAGCTCCAAGAATTTGTGTCCTTGGTCCACCTGCTTCTGGGAAAACTACAGTTGTGAGTACCTCACCCTCAGTGTTGTAGCACTTCCCACTCTCTTACTTTCTACTGAGCTCAGCACTTTGGAGAATTTTCTTCTCGGAAAAGAATTTTGAGATTTATCCTAGTGATAGATGAGCATGAGACAAATTAAAGGGTGGYGTCCCTGAGGGATACACCTGGGTTTTACTCTACAGGTAAAATAGATATTTTCAAGAACTCACTCCAATAGTGAAAGTGCTGGAATGCAACAAAATTCTGCCTGCCTTGTTTCCCCAGCCTTTTAGCAGGACTAATTAGCCTGGGGGAAGGAAGGTATTTACACATTCGTGGTGTTCCCTTGCTGTGAATTGCTCCATTTCCATGGTCAGTTGTCTCATGCCCACGGGCACCACTTAAATGCAAAGGTCARAGTTGCATTTGAACCTCAGAATGTGCAGCTGATGCTGGTGAGGGCATGGTAGGAAGAATGTTTCCTCCTTTAAATTCTGTGTTAAGGTACWGGAGATGAAAAATCATTATTCAAAGCTGGATACTCTTGAACATCTTTATAAGAAACTATTTAAAGTTGCTTATGTACTTAAAAGTATGGCTAAAAATCTCTGTCTTTCTGCAGCCTTCTGAAAAAAAATTGCTTCATTTTCTTTCCAACTATTTCAACCTATATTTTTTTTTCTCCCCTCAGGCAATGTGGCTTTGTAAACATTTCAATGCCATACGTGTCTCTCAGGAGACTTTGTTATTCAAGGAAGTATTAATGCAGACAGAGGAAGCAAAGGCATATAAAGAAAGAAACCAGGTGTGTAAGAGAATATAATAACAGTTGTTCTCATGTCAYAGAACAGGAATTATGTGGCATTCCCATGATTTCCACTGCTGAGTTGAGCAGATGAGAGTAAAGACTCTGTTCTCTCTGTGTTGTACCTCGGTGTCAGGACACAGAACAGGGGCAGGAGAGGGAGACAATGCAAAGTAATGGAGGTCTTGAAAAGATTAACCTTGAAACCAGCCCCAGAACTGGGAAAAATCCAGGAATGCACAATCCAGTTTAAAGAATGGTTCATTCTATTATTAAACACAGTGTCTTCTATCTGGGCATGTTTGATAATCTCAATAAAATAAGCATTAATCTCTGAGGTCTCCTTTGGTACAAAATGCTCTGGAAAATATGTACACAAAGAACTTTTTTTGATCTGACAGTGCTACTTAGTTGTGCATGCTTGATTTCTCTGTAGCATGACACAAATAACTTACTTGGTGCATTARCTCAAAAGGAGGATGACAATCCAGGCAGCTCCTGACAGCCCTGGAAGCTCTCAAGCTGAGGCAGGAGCAGCTGACTCAGATTGCTGAATTTTCCCCAATTCTGTGCACCTGAGTGTCTCCAGTGAGATTTTTAAATCCATTCATTGTGGGCATCCTAATTAATGTTCAAAGGAGTTGACCCAAAGAATATTTTTTCCAGGTGACTCCCAGGATTAGTTGATCAGTAATGTAATTAGTTTTTTTATTAATAAAAACCAGTGACAGATTGGAAAAATATGTTGAAGGGTTATTTTGACTACAGAGAAGCATCTGATTCCTGCCTTTTTGGCTGATTCCTTTCTCCAAAGTCAAGGCATTCCATGAGAAATAGAAYGGAAGAAGTCTGGTTCTTTTGTGACTTTCTCTAACAGGTCCACTCATTTGAGTTTCTATTTTGTCCCTTATCACCCATTTTCATAAAAATTGAAGCAATTTCCTATCTGTGGGAATGCTACACCCCTGCTAAGTCCAATTTAAAATTGGAATTGGCCAACAGATTTGTAATTTACTGAGATGGTGTGATACACACATTAGGGTTTTTTCCTTAGAAAATTAGGCTAAAATATTGTTTATCAAAACTGAATAAAATACTGGATTAGTGATTGAAGTTTGGAGATGCCTCAAGTAACACATTTCAAGATCTGAGAGCAAAGAGTTCATTGAACTCCCTGAACTCACAGGCAAAAATGTTTGCATTTGGCTGGGGTGATAGAATTATTCTTACTGAGAATATGTACTTTGAAATCTTAGTTCTAATTATTAAAGATTGTTTTGATAGGTTCATAAATTTATACTTGGAGGGGGAGAATTTAAAACAAAAATTCCCTTTGGTTTAATTACTGTAATTATTAACATATTTCAGYCTATACAGATGCACTTTCAAGGGTGTCCTTTTGGGCTTATTTGATTTAAAAAGATGGATGGAGTGGAAGATGAAAGTCAAAAATGTCAAGGCTAATCAGGTAGTGAGGAGGGCCTGCAGAGCAGAGGCTGCTGGTGGTTCAGCACCAGCAGTTTGCCTTTGGGTTTGATTTTTTTAGACCCTAGGAGGAGGTTTTCACTAAATAATTTTGTTCTTTTATGTGAGTTTGTTTCTTTGAATGTAACTCCTGGAATGAGGAGGGAACTCCTGGGTTCCTCTAGGCTGGGCTGTCTGTTCAGGAGCAGAACAAGAGCTGTGCCCATGAGTTTGGATAGAACCAGGGCATTAAAAATGTAGTCCTGGCCAAAGMAATTTAATAGATGGAGAAGAGGAGAAGCAGGAGCTAAGGCTGTGGGTTTTGGAGAGTCTGGTGTGAGGATCATAAACACAATTTAATGTTGTTTCTCACATCCAAGGCTCCTGTGGCTGCATTAACCCCAGAGGCAGAGGTTGGGCACTTTGAGGTCACTTGGCCAATGCCACTGGATCTGGGCAAATGCTGCAAAAAGCTCAGCAAATGTTTGTTCACATATTTTACACCCATCTTCAGCCAAGCTTTCATCTCTTTTGTGTTCCCCCATAAAAGCATTTGGGTTTTCCTGGCACAGGAAGCCATGGAAGGCCTATTTAACATCCATGATTACTCTCTGAAGCTCCATTTTTCAGGTTGGACAAGCAATCATTCACCCACACATACCTGGCCACTTACTAATGAGCACAGCTCAGGCAGTGAATTTTAAATATGGAGTGTTCAAAGGAAAATGTGATCATTCTGCATGTAAAAATACTCSAAAAAGAAGTAAAATTTTTTTGATATTCAGTAAATTGAAGAACCACAAGCTACCAATAAATATTCCATGAACAGAAAAAGAGGCTACGTTTTTGGATAAATCATTGCAAATTATTCCCTCATCTCTAGTTATTATAATGTTAATAGGAAGCATCTTCAGGTTTTCCTATAGTGAAGTCTAATGATGAGCTATTGCATGTTTCACTTTTCCTGCTAACTGGATGAAATAAGAAGTTGAAACAACTGTGGTAATTGTGGGTTTGTGGGATGGGTGTGCTCTTAATGCTACACTAAATTGCAGTTAAGGTGTTTGAATAATACTTAATAACTTCAAACTGCTCCAGAGTTGTGTCACATCCCTGTGCTTTTTAAAAAGAGATAAAATAGAAGAGAAAAAAGAATCCAAGGCATCCTTAACTATGCATGGTCAGCATTCCAATCTRTTCCTGGGTAAGCCACTCTGAAGGGACAAAAAGAAGCTGTTCCAGTTTTGTGTATGCAAAATAGACCAGCCTTTCATGTATATTTATCTGAACAAACTAAATCTAAACAGTTATGATACTCAGATCCTAAAGTAAATTTCTTCAAACTTGATTGCTGTTCTCTCCAAGGTGCYAATTTGGAGAAGCCAGAAGTTTTTAGCTGCAGCTGTTTTCAGAGCAAATAGAACCAAACCTTCCAAGGAAAATGTCCACTGAAAAAGCTCCCCTACAAAAAATGTGTGGGAATTTTATGGAAGGGGAATTGAAATATAACTCTGAGTAGACCAGGCATGGAAACTGAAGTATGATGTTCCTGATATAGCATGGAATATTTAAAATTAATCATGAGTGGGTCCAATTTTTCAGCAAATATGGAAATAGTGATTAAACCAGCATGGATAGAAGAGTGGTGTGAACATGACCAAAATCCCACTGCAGTGTTTCCTTTACCTGCTCTGAGTGTTGGGACAGCTTTGTGGGTAAGGTGAGGTTTGGCTGTTACCAAATGTGTGTCACTGTCCACGATTGCAGATTTCTGGGAAGTGCAATCCCACCTACCATGATATCTTTATGTGTTTATGAGGGATAAATTATAAATGGGCTACCTGATACGTACCAGACACCCTGATTTCTAGTGGAATAATTAAGCATTCTGCAAGCAGCCTATTGAAAATGATTTTGTAGGCCACAGCTCAGTGGGAGGAAAACTGCCCAGGAAATGAGACTGGAATTGAGCCACAGAGAGCAGAAGGAGCTAAAACACTGAAACACCTCAATGTGTGCCCTTGATTGTTTTTGTGCAGCAAACCCCACTCCAAAGACAGGAGTAAGAACAGCACTGCACGGAGAGAAGTGAGGATAAACTTGGTTTAAATTGGTTTGGCAAGGCTTAGCAGAGCAGCCCCCCAGCAGCCTGCAGCCTGTTTTGACATGACACATGAAAGGAGCAGGCAGGCCCTGGCTGTCCCTGGGAGCAGCGTGGTGCCCCTTTGGAAGGTGACAGGCTCCAGCAGCCAGGGGCTGCAGGAGGCTCTGACAAAGCACCCTGGGGACCTGCAGGCTCTCAGCAAACACAGCAATTGCCTTCCCTCCTCCTCTGCTACCTGCTTGAGCCTTGTCTCACACACGGCTGATGTGAGGAGAGGCACTGAGAGCTGGGGACAAAAGAGATAAACAAAAGCAAACCCTGCCTGCCTGGGCCACCTGGGCTCTTCTCTGTGTGCTGGAGCACTTTCTCCACCCTCCTTCAAAGTGCCTTCTGTGGGACCATTTCCACCACTCCTTGGGAAATTGTTTCATCATCTAATGAAGATGATTTTATGAAATCTTCCCCTATTCACCACATTTTTTCACTGTRTGAATTAATGTTGCTCCAAAGAATGTTTTTTTCCAGGTGCCATGAGTGCCAGGATTAGTTGATCAGTAATGTAATTAATTGTCTTATTAAAAGAYAGTTGTCTAATTATTAAAAATTAGTGGCAATTAGATTGGAAAAATATGTAGATTGGAAAAATATGTTGAAAGGTTATCTTGAATACAGAGGAGCATCTGGTTCCTGCCCTATCTACCTCTCCAAACCTACAGAAAGACTCCTTTTTAGTTTTATACCCTTCAGACTGGTTAGGAAAAAGACAATTTATGGAACTAAAGGGAACAGAGAGTCAAGCTCATGTTGTTGAGTGAAAGATCATTTATTTTACCAGGGAGGTAGAGAATCTGATTGCCGGTTGGGGTTTTTTTCTGAGTATTTATTTTGCCAATAATGACAGAATGAATAAGACAAGTTATTTAGTGAAATGATTAATGGCTGTGATGAGCTGCATGGACAGAAGTTTAAACTTTGAGTTAAACTGGCTAACACAAGTTCAACATAGAATGAAAGCCTAAATTAACAAGATAGTGGAGCAAACTCCTACTAGAAGGAGAGTATTACTGATTTCTTGTCAGGAAATCAAATACMATGGAAGAAATGGTGAGGGGTGCTAACCTGTATAGGAACTTTATTATTCTGTCACATAGCAAATCCCTTCTTACAAAACATCTCCAGAGATGGACAAAGATGCAGTCACAGAACTTAACATTTTGAAAACATTGGCAGATGCAGTTTCCATCCCATTTCACAGTCCTGAGTTCAGCCATAAAATAGATTTAAAATAAACCTTTTGGATGATGAGAGTTACTTGAAGCTATGAAACAAACCTGAAAATCAGACTCTTTGTGCAGTTTGCTCAGTGYCTGAGGTTCTGGTGGTGTCACTGGGAGCCAGCAGGTCCCTGCTGCTGAGCCCTGTGTCTCATGGAGCAGTCAAAGGTCAGATCCTTGTGGGTAAAAGGATGCTTTGTGGATGTGATGTTCTTCTGGATCCCTTTGCAGGCCCAATGTGTGTCAGTGTGCAGAACTTACCAGTGTGCARAACCCCCATGGGTATTCATGCTCTGTGCTCAGCTTCCCTTTAACACCGATTGTTGTGCCCTTATTAACTCTTTGTCATTAACTCATGTTAATGACCCGCGCCTCAGCACGGAATTATTTATTTCTTTATTTCCAAGAAGACATCTCACTTCACCTTTAACCACAACGTGCCTGCATGGTAAAATTCCTTTTGAACTCAATTGTGAATATTCAGCCCTTTTTTTTTTTTTTTT
>CADDXX010000839.1:9695-34448 GCA_902810485.1 Alauda arvensis
GCCCTGCAGGTTTTTAGGATGGGGATCCCCACACCTCTCTCATGATGGGGTCCCGGGGGTCCCTGTGGGTATTTGGGATGGGGTCCCAGGGGTCCCTGCAGGGATTTGGGGTGAGTGTCCCCCCACAGCTCTCTCATGATGGGGTCCCAGGTGTCCCACATGGATTTGGGATGGGTATCCCCACACCTCTCTCATGATGGGGTCCCTGCGGGTATTTGGGATGGGGTCCCAGGTGCCCCACAGGGATTTAGGATGGGGATCCCCACCTCTCTCATGATGGGGTCCCTGGGGTCGCTGCAGGGATTTGGGATGGGGTCCCAGGTGCCCTGCACGTTTTTAGGATGGGGATCCCCCACACCTCTCTCATGATGGGGTCCCAGGTGCCCTGCACGTTTTTAGGATGGGTTTCCCCACACCTCTCTCATGATGGGGTCCCGGGGGTCGCTGCTCTCCACGATGCACGGCTCCACGAAGTAGCCCACGCTGTCGTCGCAGCCGCCGCCCGCCAGSACCGTGAGGCTGGGGGAGCTCCGGGCGTGCTCCAGCCACTTCCTGATCCGGGCAAACGACTGGGGACAGGGGGGACAGCACAGGGGTGGGTCTGGGGGTCTGAACGGGGGTTTGGGGGTCTGCAAGGGGTTTTGGGGTCTGCAAGGGGGTTGGGTTGGGGTTGACAGGAAATGAGCGAGTTTGGGGGTCTGAATGAGGGTTTGTGTCAGGAATGACAGGAAAAGGGTGGGTTCAGGGATCTGAAAGGAGGTGTGGGGGTCTGGAAGGAGGTTTGGGTTGGGGATGATAGGAAATCAGTGGGTTTGGGGGTCTGGAAGGGGGTTTGGGTCAGGGATGACAGCAAATAAATGGGTTTGGGRGTCTGAAAGGAGTTCTGGGGTTTAAAAGGGGTTTTGGGGGTTAAAAGGGGRTTTGGGTCAGGGATGACAAGAAGTGAGTGGGTTTGGGGGTCTGGAAGGAGGTTTGGGGGTCTGGAAGGGAGCTTGGGTCAGGGATGACAAGAAAACAGTGGGTTTGGGGTCTGAAAGGAGGTTTGGGTTGGGGATGACAAGAAATGAGTGGGTTTGGGGGTCTGGAAGGGGATTTGGGGGTTAAAAGGGGGTTTGGGTCAGGGATGACAGGAAATAAATGGGTTTGGGAGTCTGAAAGGAGTTTTGGTTTAAAGGGTTTAAAATGGGGTTTGGGGGTCTGGAAGGGAGCTTGGGTCAGGGTGACAGGAAATGAGTGAGTTTGGGGATCTGAAAGGAGGTTTGGGGGTCTAGAAAGGGGTTTGGGTCGGGGATGACAGGAAGTGAGTGGGTTTGGGGTTAAAAGGGGGTTTGGGAGACTGGAAGGGGGTTTGGGTCACTCCTCTCAGGACACGSCGCTCTCAGTGCCCTCCCAGCTCAGCAGGAGGAGCAGGCAATGCACACAAACCCCTCCCATCCAGGATTTCTGAGGGAAACTCCCCACTTCCCACGAGCAGGGCAGGCGATGCTCAGTGACACCCAGCTCCAGCTGATCACTGTCCCAAATTCTGCAGCAATCCCCGCACCCGGGGGAGCCCGGGGCCGCTCGGAGCTCACCTTGTCATCGATCACCGCCGAGAAGAAGGTGCCAAAGTCCTGCGTGGGCTGCGGGGAGGCACAAAGGAGGGGATGAGAGCACACCCTGCGCCCCAGAGCTCCCCCAGGAGCTGCAATCCCCCCACAAACTCCATCCCGCGTCCGAGGAACTCCCCTCCTGCTGGAAGAGCCAGCCCAGCCCTCCCCGCAGACTCCGGCTACAAGTTAATTTCTAATCACGGCCAGGAGCGAGGGGCGGTGGGGGCAGCGGGCGGGGATGAAAAGCTCCGTTCAATGGGAATTAGCAGCCGGTCCCCGCAGCCCCTAATCCCATCAGCCTCCCGCTGAGCCGCAAAGCCCTTCAGCAGCCCGGCAGCTCGGCTCACATCTCCCACTTTGATCTTCCCGTGCTCCTCCAGCAGCTTCTCTTTGATGTGGGGCCACAGCGAGGCGGGCGCGTAGAGCCGCGAGCACGCCGAGCATTTCTGGCCGCCGAACTCGAAGGCCGAGCGCAGGGTCCCGTTCACGGCGCTGCCCACGTCGGCAGAGCTGTGCACCACGTGGAAGTTCTTCCCTCCGCACTCTGAGAAACGAAAAGGGGCAAGGGGAGGAGCTGTCAGGGCGTGGCAGCTCCCAAAAACTGCTCTGTGGTGTTCTCCCGGCCTGGGTGGGGTTCTGAGAGGAGCTGATGCCTTGGGATTTCAGCTTTTGTATTTTATATCTATTTGTAGTCCTGTAATTCTTTACATCTATTTGTAATCCTGTAATTCTGTAGTGCAGAGCTCTGAACTCCACACACAGAGTCAGTTCTGCTCTCCCATTTTGGGCACACACAACAATTCCTCTCTGGGGCTGGGAACCAAGGACCCCTCACTGCCTCAGGCCCCCAGAGATGGAAACAAAAGTGAGTGGGGGCAGCAAATTTGGGGTAAATGGCTTCATTACCTGAAGCTGTAACTTCAGGTAATATTGGGGAAGATTAACCCCAATATGCAAGTGGACCGAACTTAGAAAAGTGTGAAAACTCCTGAGAAATATAAACAAAAGTGAGTTGGGGGCAGCAAACTTGGGGTAAATGGCTTCATTACCTGAAGCTGTAATTGGAGGATTAACCCCCAATATGCAAATGAACCAAACTCACAAAAGTGTGAAAACTTGTGACCCGGGGCCCATTTTTGGGGGGTTTTGTCTGCCCAAAATGTACCTGAGGCCCTTCAGTAAATACAAGCACCTTTTATTCCATTAATTTTATCTGGTCTCTGTTTTTAGGGAGCCCCAAAAGGCATCAGGACACAGAGAGCCATGACTCTGGGGACACAACCCTGAAGCAGGGGGATAAAACCCTTGGAAAAAGGGACCAACCTAAATTCCCAACCCTGAGTCCAAACTTTGCGAGTCCAAACTTTGGGATCCAACCACCACCCAACACCAGCTCCTCACCCCAAAATCCCATTATGTGCCACTCCCACAACTCCAAATACCCAGCAATTTCCAGTGCCCCTCAGCCCCCAGGGATGGGAATCCTGCCCCTGTCCTGCCCAGGCAGAGCAGGAGCTGTCCCCTGAGCCCTGATCCCCCCGGGAAGGAGGCAGCAGGGCCGGGAGCTGTCCCCTGAGCCCTGATCCCCCCGGGAAGGTGGCAGCAGGGGCCGGGAGCTGTCCCCTGAGCCCTGATCCCCCCAGGAAGGTGGCAGCAGGGCCGGTACCTCCGGCCAGGCGCGGGAAGTTGCGGTAGCGATCCAGGTTATCCGACACCTGCTTCCAGAGCCGCTTGAACGTCCTGCAAGAGAGGGAGCAGAGCTCAGGGCACTGCTGGCTCTGCACGCAGGGAAAGGCACACCGGGGTGCTGGGACCTGGTGGGAAATCCTCCCAAAAAATGGCATGTCCTGGTGGGAAACCCCTCCAGAAAAAAGGGTTGTCCTGATGGGAAAGCCTCTAAAAAAGGGATGCCCTGGTGGGAAATGATCCCAAAAAAAAAAAGGATTTCCTGGTGAGAAACCCTCCAGAAAAAAGGGATGTCCTGATGGGAAACTCTCCCAAAAAAAAGGGATGTCCTGGTGGGAAATCCTCCTAAAAAAAAGGATGCCCTGATGGGAAGCCCCCTAAAAAAGAAGGGATTCCCTGATATGAAACACCCCCAAAAATGGGATGTCCTGGTGGGAAACCCTCCAAAAAAGGGATGCCCTGATGGGAAACCCTCCAGAAAAAAAGGGATGTTCTGATGGGAAACCCTCCCAAAAAAAGGCATGTCCTGGTGGGAAAACCTCCCAAAAAAACAGGGATGTCCTGATATGAAACACCCCCAAAACCGGGATGCCCTGATGGGAAACCCTCCAGAAATAAATGGGGTGTCCTGATGTGAAAATCCCCTAAAAAGGGATGCCCTGCCCAGGGAAGCAGGGCTGACAGCACARGTATCAAACAAAGGCTCCACACAGCAGCTCCACAGCTTTAAAAATAAATCATTGCAGTGAAGAGCACGGTGTGTACATCCAGAAGTTTCTGTTCCTCCCCTTTCCCCCCTTCCCTTCAGGCTTTACTGTGACAAACCCTTGTCTGGAAAACAATAAAAATGGAAATGGCCTCGCAGCAGGAGGCTCAGCCTCACCGAGCTGTGAGCTCCCCACCTGCCCAGCCCSATGCTCACCCGAGCATGGCCGGGATGTGCAGAGGGGTCCCAGGGYCTGGCAGCCCCTGCAGGGACCCCTGAGCACCTCTGAGAGCCCCTGGGACACAGCCAGAGCCCAGGGGAGCAAACACACCCGGGGTGCAAAATCCCACCCGGGGCGCAAACCTCCAAAACCTGGTGGGAAAACCCAGCTGATGGGAAAACCCACCCAGAGCAGCAGCCTCAGAGCCCCCCTGGAAATGCCATTTTGGCTGCTCCTGTGCCCCGAGTTCATCCCCAAARTTAAACCACTCCCACTCCTATCACAAAACCCCACTCAGACACATTCTGTCACCAGTTTTAACCCCTTATTTCGATATAACCCTGCAACCACCTCCTGCCAGCTGCAGCAGCACCTCCCAACGCTGGCCTGGCATTCCGGGGGGCCCCCAGAGGAGCCCCCAGCCCCCTCCCTGCCCCAAGCCCCCTCCCCAACCTACGGCACGCTGCCGGTGAAGTTGAGGCCGCAGAAGTGCTCGGAGCTGGTGACGGCGTCCCCGAACTCGGGCCCATCCGAGGGCACGAACTGCACCACGTTGGGGGGCAGCCCAGCCTCCAGCAGGATCTTGTAGACRGCGTAGCTGGAGAGCAGGGCAGTGTCACTGGGCTTCCACAGCACCACGTTCCCCTGGGGGCAGCAGAACAGCTCGTGAGCAATGTGGGGGCTCCCTGGAAAACCGTCCCAGAGCAGTAGGAACCATGGAGACTCACAGCTTTTTCTAATTTTTTATGTTCCCTGTATTCTTCACACATATATTTGTAGCTCTCTAACCTATTCTATCAGTGGCTGGCTTTCCCAGTACTTTTCCATGGCCTTTCCCTAGGCATAAAGACAATAAAATTCCAGAGCTCCAAGCCCCAGGAGCACACAGCCCCTGTGCTGCCTTGGCTCYACCTGGGAAGCAAGGCTGAGAATTCTCTGGGTCCATTTCACAGCCAGTGCTGAGGGGGGAACTCCACAGAAGGGGTTTGACCTGGGGGGAATTGCATCACCACTTGCCCTCCTAACTGGTGCTTTTTGTCAATTATGCTCMTTTCCTAAAACCTACCTATAAAAATGTATTCACCCCTGGAGGGAGTTGGGCTTTTGTGGACACCTTTCCATAACTGCCCTTAAAGTCCTTCAAATAAAGATCTGCTCCTGTATTACCTCCTTACTGAAATTACCTCAAGTTTCATTTCCAGGCTGAGAAAAAAGCAACACCACCTTCACCCCAGCATTGTCTGGGCAGGACTGGGCATGCCCTGCTCAGCTGAGGGCACAAATCCCTCCCTTTTCTCTCCCTAGGTGACTGTGCCAGCTTCCCACACCCTCCCTGCCGAGGGTGAGCTCTGCTTTCCCCAAGAGGAGCTGGAAACAGGCTCTGGGTCCTGCCTCAGGACACAGGAACGGCCCTGGGTCCTGCCCAGGACACAGGAATGGCCCTGGGTCCCATCCCAGGACACAGGAATGGCCCTGGGTCCTGCCCAGGACACAGGAACAGCCCTGGGTCCCCTCTCAGGACACAGGGACGGCCCTGGGTCCTGCCCAGGACACAGGAATGGCCCTGGGTCCTGCCCAGGACACAGGAATGGCCCTGGGTCCCCTCTCAGGACACAGGAATGGCCCTGGGTCCCATCCCAGGACACAGGAATGGCCCTGGGTCCCATCCCAGGACACAGGAATGGCCCTGGGTCCTGCCCAGGACACAGGAATGTGCCCCCAGTGCCACCAGCACTGCCACTGCCTCTGGGCAGGGCCCAGCAGGTGCTGGTGCCAGGCTGGGCAGTGAAACCAAACCTCCTGCTGGATTAACCCAGCACAAACAGCACAAGGGGCTGTTGAACTGCACTGGTGCCACCCCACCCCCTTGGCCCTGTGCCACAGCCTCCCTGTGACCCCCAGTGACCGCCCCGTGTCCCTGTCACATGGCCTGGCCTCCCCTGCACGGGGTCAGAGCCCTGGGGAGGGCTGGACAGGCAGTTCTGGACTCCTGTCTGCTGCTTTCCAGGGATTTGCTGTGCAGGAAAACTCCTCCTGGGCACAGCTCCTCCCTGGGCCTCTCCAATCTTTCCACYCCAAACAYTGAAATAAAGCACAGCCTGCAGAAMCCTKCAGGCAGCTGGGAAATCCAGGCCACRGGCAGACACAGCATTCCCAGCAGCCTGGACTGCTCTGATCCCAGGGAAATCCCATCCCCAGGACTGCCTGCATGGATCTCTCCATGTCTAATCCCCCGTGGTGATGAAACACTGGGGCTCTAATTAACATCCCCCCCATTAAAGCAGCGTTTTCTCCTCACTTTAATTCCAGGTGCCCCCTGCTGCTGAGCTTTTGAAGGCACCTGCTGATGTCCTGCTGCCTCCTGCTCCCAGCCCRGGGCCAGGCAGGGGATTCCATCACCCTGCAGCATCCTGCTGGGAATCCATTGTCACAYGGAGCAGGGGGAGCTGCATGATGTCCCAGACTGTCACTCACAGCTGCCAGCACGGGTTTGTCCCATCCCAGCAGGGCTCASCCACTCTGGGGTGAGCTCATGGCCAGATTTCCCAAAAGGGTCTCCCCTGGATCCTGGGGTGGAAGGAAGGGACCCTCTCTCTCCAGGAATCTTCACCCTCTCCTTGTCCCCCCCCATTCCTGCCCTACACAAGTGACAATCAAATGCTTCACTCAAATACAGCTCTCAATGTGATGTTCCCAAATTAAAAGCTCAGTGTTCTCCAGCCTCTCTGGGGCCAGCAGGAAATCTGAGCCTAATTAGCAAAGAGATGATTTCTTGTTTTTTTTTTTTTTTCTTTCCCAGTGCAACAATAAATTAATTATTCCTGGCCCAAATTCACCAGGTTATCACAGTCTCTCCCCAAAATCCACCCTGCAGAGGCAGGAGCTCCTGTGCTCCATGGGCTGGGACACAAATGGGAATGTGCAGAAATGCTTTTTATCGAAGCTTTGATTTTTTAATATTTTTTGCACCTTCTAGGCTTTCCTGTCTACCAGTTCAGTGCTACATGGCAGAGCCACAACCTACCCTTGCCTTCCTTGGCCTAACACACCCACTGCACCCARAAAGTGTCATCCCAGAGGAATTTGAGCAGGTTACACTTTCATGTCCCAACAGCACCCTGAGCCCAGGCAGGAAATCAAACCCTCTGTGTTTATTCCCAGATCCCAAACCCAGCCTGGGAAGGAAAGGACACYTTGCTTCAGAACAAAAGCCCCAGAAAAGCAGGTTTGGGCAGTTTGTGCTTTTCCAACACTTCCCCCATCACACTGGAAATCCAGACACTGAGATGTTTTAATTAAAGTCTAATTGATGATTGGCTCAAGGGGTCCAACAGGCCCCAGGTGTGTTTGTGGAACAGCCCCAGGGAGGCTCAGCTCCCTCACTGCCCACTCCAGCCGAACCTAAGGGCTGGGATCCCTCTCCCAGCCTTTCCCTGGACCATCTGTCCCCTGCCCTGTCCCCTGCCCTGTCCCCTGTCCTGTCCCCTGCCCTGTCCCCTGCCCCCAGGACTCACCATCAGCGCCGGAGCCCCCGCCAGGTTCCCCCCGATGGCCGTGAAGTTGAAGGGGGACACGGCAGCCACGAACCCCTGTGGAGGGACAGGGAGAAGGGACCTTTGGCAGCCTGCTGTCCCTCAGTGTGACCCAGCGTGGGGCACAGGGGGGCTCAGCTCACCTCCAGCCCCCGGTACACCATGGAGTTGGTGCTGATGTCCACGCTGAGGGGCTGGCTCTGCTCCAGCTCCAGCGCGTACTTGGCGTTGAAGCGGAAGAAGTCGATGAGCTCGGCGGCGGCGTCGATCTCAGCCTGGATCACGGTCTTGCCCTGCAGGGAGAAGGGAAGGGGGAATGCAGCAGTGAAGGGAAGGGGGAATGCAGCAGKGAAGGGAAGGGGGAATGCAGCAGTGGTGCAGTGCTGTCCGTGGGGTGCCCCTCCCAAGCTCAGTTCCCAAAGATGGGGCCTCCTGCACGGCCTCACGCTGATCCTGCTGCCAGGAGTGAGGATCACCCTGTGTCCCCTCACAGAGCACCTCCAGCCACTCCCACTGCCAAAACCCACCCTGGCACCCCTTCCTGCCCAGCTCCCCCAGCTCCTCCCGCACCCCCTACCTGCCCAATCATGGTCTTGGCCAGCACTTCTGCTCGCCGTGGGCCACTCAGCAGGTCAGCTGCCTTCAAGAAGATCTGGGCCCGGTCCTGCACAGGTTTCAGGTCCCATTCCTTCCTCGCTGCCAAGGCAGCGTTAATGGCTTTGTTAATGAGCTCCTGCGGAGGCAMAGGGGAAAAGGCAGCAAGGAGGAASCTCTCCAGGTTCCTCTCCACCACCAGGCCGCAGGGAAAAGCRAGGGGTCACCCACCCCAGGCACAAACCCTGGGTGCCATCACAACCCCAAATCTGCAGCTCCTGGTGTGGGTTTGTTCCAGGATCCCTGGGGCTTGGAACAGCCTCCCTGCTCACAAATGCATTTCACTTGCTAAACCCAGGCCAGGTGCTGCTGCTCCCCCAAAAAACAGCCAGGAAGAGGGGGGACAGAGAGGTGCACTCACCTTGCTGGCATAGCAGTACTTGGCCACCTTGTGTGCATGGTAGAAGGGCTGSGAAGAGAAGAAAAGGCTCTGTAGGAACCAGTCCCAGGATCCCCCTGCAGGGATCTCCCCTGCTCTGCTCTCCCCCATTGAATGAGAACCCCCAGACTCACCGAGAGCTGGTACCTCACCGTGGGTGTCCACACCTCCTCCCCGCCGATGACACACGGGATGTTCTCAGTCTTGTCCCTCAGGTCAGCGAGGGCCTGGCAGAGAGGAGAACGCAGTGGGAGCAGCTCCCAGCCCCTCCAGCTGCCCTCCATCCCCCTTCCCACAGGCAGAGGGAGCCAGGAACAGGCTCCGGCCGTGGGGTACCCACAGGAGGCACGGCTGTCCCCAGGGSAAGGAGCAGGAGCTGGGCAGGATGGGGTTGTCACACCAGAGAGAGCCTGGGGCTGTCATGCAGCACCTGCAGCACAGCCTAGGCTCTTCCAGCCCCAAAAACCCCCAAAATCCCGGCACCGGTACCTTCTGGAGCGCCGCTCTCTCGGGGCTCCCCGGCTTGAACTCCAGGATGGGCTCGTTGGTCACCTGGAGGGCTGAGTGGTGCTGCCATCTCCGCCTGGGACAGGGGCAGGAGTCGCTGAATTCCCCCGTTCCCTCCTTCCCCAGCGTGGCAGGGACACCTCAATCCCTGAGACACCTCATTCCCGGGCCGCCCACCCAAACCAGCCCTGCTCCATCGCTCCCGCTGGATGGGGATGGCAGAGCCGGGAGCCGAGCCCGGACCTTGCCCCCAGCCCACCAGCCCTTCTCCTCGCTGGGGAAAAAGCGCTGGGAAAGGCGTTTTTGAGGCACATGGTGAGCTCCGCATCGACCCGGGCTGCTCCAACATCCCGAGCTGGCTCCTGGCCGAGCCCAGGGGGCAAAATCCGCCCGGGCAGCCCCGGGCACAGCCGGACCCTGGCAGCGCCCCAGCCCCTCCTGCGTACCCAGATCAGCAATAACGCCCGGAAAAACGGGGAAATGGAGAAAAGGGACGGGAAAACAAGGGGGGAAAGGGGGAGAAGAGGGGAGAAGGGGAAAAGGGGGAGAAAAAAGAGAAAACAAGGGAAAAAGGAGGAGACAAGGGGGAAAGGGGGGAAAGCAAAGGGGTAAAGGAGAAAAAACAGGAGGAAGCAGTGAAAAACAGGTAAAAACAAGGCTGAAAAGAAAAACATGGGGTAAACTGTGGAAAACAGGTAAAGACGGCGGGGGGAAGGGGAAAGCAAAGGGAAAATCGAGGGCAACAAGGCAGTAGAGGGGAAAACAGCTGAGAACAGCGGGGGAAAGGGCTGGCAGTGCCTGAGGCTGGCAGCGGGACGGCTCCGGGCGGGAGCGGGGATCCAGCACAGCCCGAGCCCGCAGCCACGGGGCTCCCGGCGGCGCCGGGCGTGGGGATGGTGCGGGCAGGGGGCCGGGGAAGGGAAAGGAGCCCTCACTCACCCGCCGCCCCTCAGAGCCCGCAGCTGCCGCCACATCCCGGCCCCGCCGCGCTCCCGGCCCGCGGCCGCCACCACCCACCGCGAGAGGGTGGGGCGGGGGGGGAGACACCACCACTGATTAATTAATTAATGAATTAATTGAACCCCACAGGCCGCGGGCTGGAGCAGCGGCCCCGCACTCTCCGCTCGCTGTGTGTGAGGGTGCGGGCCGTGTTCCCCCCCCGCCCGCGGGGTGTTTGTGGGGTGTCCCCACGGCCCATCCCCACCCCCCCCCGCGCGGCGATGGTTGCGCCCACAGCGGGGGGCGGTGGCGCGCGCGGCACGTGGGAGGGGGCGGGGCGCGGGAAGGAGCCAAAAATGATTTGAAAAAGGGAAATTCGGGAAAAACAACAACAAAAACAAAAACCGGGCCCGGGACAGGCAGCGAGCAGAGCTCGGCGGGTCCCGGCCGCGGGAGAAGACCTGGACGGGGAGAAAGAGAAAAGCAAAGAGTCCCTTTGGGAACTGAGAATTAGCGAAAAAGGGGTGATTTTAACCCAAAGGTGGAGCCTGGCTGGGGTRCAGGGCCAGGAGAAGGCTGAGGTGAGCATGGGGTATTTTAATATCCAAGGAGAGTCATGTTTCGAGAGCAGCAGCTGAAGGACCCTCATTTTGAGGGGAGCCTGGGCTGTTTTAGGACCCCGAATCACCCGGGCTGGGTGGATTTTCGGAAATGAGGACGGTGCCTCCCTCCCCAGACCCAAACCCTGATTCTTTAGAGCCATTTCCCACCCCAAGAATTACCACGCAGAGCCGTTCAACCAGGAATTTGGTATTTATTGGMTAGGTTTTTGTGTTTTTCCTCGTCACCAGAGACCGACTGGGACCTGTTCCATGGACGGCTCCGGCCCTGGGTGCAGCACCGCGGGCTGAGCCCCGGCCCGGGCAGGACGGAGCGATGGAGCGGGATGGAGCGCGATGGACACGGGCTGGACACCGCAGCAGCACACGGAGAGCCTCCAGCAGAGCCGGGAGGGGGCGGTGGGGTCGGTTTTGGCACTAAAAAARGGGGAAATGGAGCAAATCCGCTGAGCTCGGAGCAGGGCGGGTGGTTCTGGCTCTGGCTGAGGGAGTTTGCAGGGCTCCTCCCGACGTGGATTGGATTCTTGAAGTGTTTCATGGTCCCAAATCCACTCGTGGTGTCCCGTTCCAGCTGCTGCAGGCTCCCAGCACAGAATTCCAGCCCCATCCCAGCTCCAGGGAGCTGGGTCATCCTCCGGCCCTTCCCCACCAGGGCTCCAACAGCATCGTCAGTCCAGTCCTTTTCATTAAAATTAGCTAATATACAGAATATAAAGCACAATATTTACACGGGGACGGTAACCAGGGGCGTTCCCACACCATCAGTAGTTCGTTGTCGTGGGGATAAAAGAAACTTAACGTGACCTAAAGAGGAACCCACAGGAAGTGACACAGCAGGAGGGAAGAGGCATCAATGCCCTCCACTCGAACACCATAAATAATAAATAATCATTTTTGGCAGAAGGTCGCTACATTTACTTTAACCACGGGAAGGTGTTTTAGGGACTGACTGTGAGTTTTTTGGTGAAACCACGTTACACAAAGGAGAGTGTTTCAGTGTTTTAGTGAGGTTACACCACCCCCAAAGCCTCTCCAATAAAACAGAAATTTGGGGTTTTGGGGGTGGCARTCTGGGCAGCTCCCCTGGGTTTGTGGCACCGTGGTCTGGGCTGTTCTGCCACAGACATGAAACGGGTTTGAAGCCACCCCAGGGGTTGTTTTAAGCATTAWCATGGTAATTTCCTATAAAAGGGAGCTGGCCAGACCCACAAGCACTCTCTTCCCAAGTGCTTCACTGYTGGAGTGCCTCAAATTAGGGAGGGAATGGTGATTTCTGCAATCAAATTCCCACATTTAAACACAATTTGYTGCTCCTTCAAAAGAGAAGCTTTGAAAGAAGCTTCTGCAAACGCAGAAGGGTGTGAGGACACTGAACTCACTTGAAAACAGACAGAAGGAAAGGGCCAAGTGTTTCTTTGCTGCTCTGCCAAGGGCCTGGCCAAGCCCTGAGTGTTCCCTCTGCAGGGAAAGGGGCTGGGATCCCATTCCCATGGAGAATTTGGCAGGCAGTGCTTCCAGCTCACCTCCACTCTGTTATTCCCACCAGGACACCCTGTTGCCTTGGTGGTGGTTTTGTYTCTGGGTTAAAACTCAAACTGACACCAAGTTACATCCCACTACAAAGCTGAAAATGGGAGCATGTTTGGGTGGCAACACTGAAGGCAAAGAGCTTTAAAAGCTGTGTGTTCCCCTGCAGCCAAGCCCTGGAACCCACGCAGATGGATAAAAACCCCAAAAAGTCCTGAAGCCAAAAGTGGAAAATCCTCACTGGGGTGTTCCTGCCTTGTGGAAGTGCTGGGATGTCTTAATTTAGCCGGGATAAATCATTCCTTAAAACACTCAGCTCTAAAATGAGGCACTCCAACATGAAACCTCCCAGTAGTGCAGCTCTTCCAACACAAACATCCTTCCCAGAGCCAAGGGAAACACCAGGAACTGCTCTGGGAGCACTCGCAGCTTTTCCTCAGCCAAGGCCGGGCCCRGCAGCCAGCTCGTGTTTTTGCTGGCAGGAATGATCATGGAAAAGAAAATTAATATAATCTCACTTTAGAAGCAGCTTTGGATGCATATTCAGGCATGATTCCCATCTGTTGTTTTGTTGAGTTAATCCCAATTATTACAGGTACAGAGAAATAGAATTCATCCTCCAGGCTGAGGCAGAGTTTAACCCCTGTCCTGCTGCACTCCTGGGATTCAGGAGGTCCTGAGCCTTTCCAGGAGCATCCTCCCAGTCAGGGGAAGGGAATAAAAATGCAGGGAAGGGAACAAAATCACAGCAACAATTCTGCAGAGGCAGAAMAGCTGCTGAACCTGCAGCCTCCCCTGGAGGAAGCGACCTGTGAGTGCTCCACAGCCAAATATGTCCCAATTATTTCCACATTGTCTCTTGGAACCATCACAGAATTTGGGGGTCCCATCGGAGCAGAAGAGACTTTACAAGGGAATGATTGCATCTGCCAACAGAAATCTGTTTGCACTTTAAAAACCTCTAATAAAAATAGAATATATACTGTGTTTTTATAAATAGATTACACATTTAGCTTAGATGAGATTCATTACATTCCCCCCCAACACACTTTTTTTTTTAAAGAATTTTGCTTTTTTCCTTGTGTGAACTAAGATGATCATCACTAAGTCTTTGAAAAACATGTTTGTACCACATTATTCTTTAAAACATTTGTATCACATTATTCTTTGGACATTTTTGAACGACATGCATCCACAAACTGCCATTTGTTGACTGAAAACATTTTTGTACAAACCCAGTTTAGGAATTTGATCTATTATTACACTGCTAACGAGCAAAAAAATTTGCTGCCTTGAAATCCCCTTTTAAAAAATGAGAAACGATGAGGAGGAYTTTCTGATTGTAAATCTAAAAAGGTGTCAATATGACACCACATTAAGAATAGAAAACAAAAATAAAGTATTTACAGCTTTACAAAGGAAAAAAGAAAGAGGTCATCAAAATCATTTCCAGCATTTTTACAATTCCTTTTTTTTTTGTCTCTGGCAAGCTTTGATCTGGTTTCTGCAGTGGTGCCACACACACGGAGCAGGAGCAGCAGCACAGCCAGACYTGGAACCAATGACCTCCCAGGGAAACCCCCAAGGACCAACCCCAGCTGCCCCCAAAAGGCTGGCCCAGCCTAAATGAAAATAAACCCCCACCCCGAGTATGAAAACACCTTTAAAAATGGATTAGCTGTGGTTACAAGACACCGACACCCATGGGAACCTCTACTGTCCTACACATCAMCACCGTGCACGTGAGCTCTACACCCTCTGCTGCACCTCACATCCCTCACAGCCACCCCACAGGAGCTCCTGCCCACCCCAGACCTGAATTCCTGCTCTGGGAATTCCCTGCCCTCAGTACCACTACAGGAGCTCCTCCTCACCCCACACCTGAATTCCTGCTCTGGGAATTCCCTGCCCTCAGAATCCACTACAGGAGCTCCTGCTCACCCTACACCCCAATTCCTGCTCTGGGAATTCCCTGCCCTCAGCACCCACTGCAGGTGCTCCTCCTCACCCTACACCCCAATTCCTGCTGCAGGAATTCCCTGCTCTCAGCACCCACTGCAGGTGCTCCTCCCTCACTCTACACCTGAATTCCAGCTCTGGGAATTCCCTGCCCTCGGCACAGCAGCTCCTGGGTTTGGGAACACTCAGCCTTTTTCCTACYGGGTTGCTCAGTTTTAAGGAAAAACAACAACCCCAGAGTGGAACGGCAGCAGGGCCGTGGCAGCTGCTGGGTCTGTGGTGCCAGGAGCATTCCCGGGGTGAGGGGAGCCAGGGGCAGGTCTGGGAGTGTTCCCGGGGAAAAGGGAGCCAGGGGCAGGCTCCGGGAGCATTCCCGGGGTGAGAAAAGCCAGGGATGGGCTCCGGGAACATTCCCGGAATGAGGAGAGCTAGGGGCAGGTCAGGGGGCATTCCCGGGGAGAGGGGAACCAGGGGCAGGTTCCCGGGAGCATTCCTGGGATGAGGGGAACCGCGGCAGGTCAGGGAGCGTTCCCGGGGTGAGGGGAACCGGGGGCAGGCTCCGGGAGCGTTCTCAGGGGGAAGGGAGCCAGGAGCGGGCTCCAAGAGCTGATTCACTGTGCTGAGCAATGCCTGCCCCAGCCACTGAAGCACCACAGACATCCAGCCTTGGCAGACACTTCCTCAACCTCAGGAGAGGCTTCAAATTGCAGAGTTCAAACATGCAGTCCCAACCCCCTCCAAAAAATACCCCAAATCCTCCCCCAACCCGCACCCCCCAGTCTGCAGCCCTAGTGAACATCACATTTACCACTTTGGCCACCTAAGAAATAACAGGAATGAGCACTTTGGAATGASGTTTCTCTTCCAGAGAAAAGCTATCTACACTTACAGGACAGACCAGGCTTTGGAAAGCCCCTCAGCCCAGGATCCAAGGAGTTGTCACCCACCCTGCACTGAGCACTGCCATCAGTAAGGACACCTGGAGTATCCTGGGATCCACAGGCTTGGACAGAAGCCATCAGCTGKGGCTCATGCCCTCCTCACTGTGCATCCAGATGGATCAGCCTGGAGAAGGCAGGGAGCTGTGCCCTGTGCAGGCAGGAGGAGGAGCTGACAGCCAGTCAGCAACACAGGAGAGGAAACATCCCTGTGCCCACAGTTGCAGCAGAAACCCCCCCAGGTCCTGCCCCACTCCATGGCCACGGCAGACTGAGGAGTTTCCAGCCAGGAATGAGCCATTTTCCAAGACACTYTATGGAATGGAGCAGCACTGATCTGCACTGGCTGT
This sequence comes from Alauda arvensis, assembly GCA_902810485.1. NCBI lineage: Eukaryota > Metazoa > Chordata > Aves > Passeriformes > Alaudidae > Alauda > Alauda arvensis. The sequence continues at coordinate 25,306 of CADDXX010000839.1, forward strand.
TTGCTCACAGTGCAACTCCAGAGATCCTGGATCAATACTCCAGAGGCTTGGGAACACCACTCAGGAAGCTCACAGGATTGGCCACTTTGCCTTTCCATAACACTGAGAGGGTGCTGAAACTGGGATTTTCCCTGTCCAGCCCCAGCACTGCTCCTGCACAGCATTTTGCCAAGCCTCCAGGCAGACAAAACAAACACATTTGGCATTTACTCTGAGTTCCAACTGCCACTTAACCCCACAGCTGGCTTTGGGCAGCATCAACTACACTCTCAATCTTGGTCTAAAAACAAACAAAAAATTATTGGCTGAGGTTTATACCCTGTTTTTACCTGGCTGAGGTGCTACAATTCCCATTCTAACTGTGAAGAGCTGGGTGGTGCTGGAGTTTCCTCAGCCACCACCACCTTATTTGACTGATGCTGCTTCTCCTGGGTGAAAATACAGAAAAATGGGCAAAGCCAAGGTCTTGCCACTTTCTCACAGAGAAAGCACGTGGCTGTTCCTCCCCAGTTCTAGGGCAGCAGCACTTTRGGATTCGGTTTACTACGCCCTAAAAAGGATTACAGCATTTCCCAGTGTTCAGCTTTCCCAAAGAACAGCAGTCTGGAGCTCTCCCAAAGTCCTGTCTCCAGCCTACATCTCTGTCAGTTTATCCTGATGCTTCACCTACCCCACTCTACATCATGGAAGCAGCATAAAATGGAGTTATCTCTCTGTCTGCAAAGGAAAATCTGCAAACACTAAAAAAAAAAAAACCCTGAAAAAAGACACAAACCACCACGGACCTGAAGGGCTGATTCCCCTCCTAATCCAATCACTGGAAACAAAGGCATTGTGATACAACATTCCACCTCAAAAGAAGCTCTACAGACATCTAAGTGTGCAAATGTGGGTTTAGCTTTCCTTTTCCCAAGGGATAACTGTAGCCCAGCAGGGACCAAACATTCCATATAAATAAGGCGAGCATTTTTTTTTGTTTTTGCATAGTAGTTACTCAGTGATAGTCCCCCCCCAGTGACCCCTCCTGTGCCCCCCACTTTGCCACCGAGCTGAGTCCTGCTCCTCCAGGTCCTGGAGCCCAGCAGAAACCTTGGACACATCCCAAAGGCTCCCTCACCCCAAAAGGTGGCATGAAGAAAACCCTCTGGGTTTTGTAGAATTGCTTTACCCTAGGAGCTGTCTCCAAACCCACTGTTATTTTTAAACGTTTGCAGTTCAATTTGGAGGCAATTCTATTTTTTTTTTCCTTTTGTGCCAGACACTGCTAATTGCACCACAATTGTCTTGGTTCTGCTGCTCTTTTTGCCAGTGTTGTTTTTGCCAATCAGTGCAGCAGCTCAATAAAACCAGCAGCTTATTGAAGTACCCAGAGCCTCTGCAGCACCATCCTCTGCTGCCACCAGCTTTGGTTGCTTTGTGTGTTTTTTTTTAATAATACATTTTATAAAAACACCTGCTATTAATAYTCCACTGGAGCTCCAAGTGGCTCAGCTTGGGGCAAAGGCACAATTAAAACACCGTGTTTTCCTACAGGACTCTGCATTTATGGTTTGTAGAACAATAGAAATGTACAGCACCAATCCTTGGGTGGGAGGGGATGCGTGTAGGAATGAGTCCTCAGAGTGCCTCTGCAGGGCCTCTGGAGTCTTTCACCTTTTCCCCAGCAATTGGTTTGGAATCTTTTCTCTCCATCTTCCCCTTCACTGGAATGCTCCCACTTCCTATCAGCTGACCATGGGCTCCACGTCCGTCTCTCTGTCCAAATCATCCTGAATTTCATCTGTGTTTCCTGAGTCACTGCTGGCTACAGAGCTGGGGGATGGAGAATTCCTGCAGGGAAAKGTGCAAAATTAAAATAAATTACAAATTTAAAAGGTGCAAAAAATTAAATATCAATGACAGAAGGAAGAAAAGAAGTCTTAAAAGAAAACAGTCACTTTCCCTTCCCAATACTATTTAAAAACCTCTTTATTGACATTAAACATTAGCATTTCTCCAAGCTATGTAAAAATCCCTTTAATAACATTAAATTTTGTTTATTTTGTATTTTATTGTTATTGTAGGTGTTATTTTAAAATTTATTATATTTATTTTATATCTTATAATATATATTATTAAAATAATACATTATATATGTGTGTGTATTATTTTGTAAATTTTGTAAATTAGATTTACAGTAAATAATCAGTAGTAAAATCAAGGTGCCACACCACCCATCCCCTACACAAACACAGAGGCTGTCCCAGGTTTACTGATGRGGAAATGGAGAGCAAAGACTCTCAGCATCCCTAATACCCAGAGCCCTGAAAATTGAAAGTTTATCACCTTGTTCTGGTGGGGTTGAGCAAGAGATAAGAGAAATCCCTCATAGTGTAAGGTTCTTAACACATGAGAAGATTAAAAAACAAGTTCTTCATGTAAGTCCAGAGTCAAGATTTAATTTGGGGTTTTAAGAGTTCTAAATCTGAGATGTTAAAGGCTGGAAGTCCACCTGAGCTGGAGCTCCCTGTGTTCAGGAGCAGGAGCTGTTACAAGGTGCAGGACCCCACACTCTGCTGCAGGGTCCTTTTCAGGGCTGATCCTGGCTCACAAGATTCTCCAAAGGACAAAGCCATGAAGGGACATGGCTTTAGCCCAAGCTGGCAGGAAMTGATGCCTTAAGTTTTAGTTTTCATAGTTTCCATATTAATATTTTTATTCATATTCACATTTTTCAGATTCTGTACTGCACCAGAACTTCACAGTGTTAGCAAGTTCTCCTCACAGTTCAGTCAGACAAAACAATCCTTTTCCAGCCCAGAACCAAGGTCACTGTTGCAGCTTCAGGCCCAAAAAGCATAAACAACAACGAACTGGGGGGCAGCAAACTGGGAGAATGTGACTTCATCACCTGAAGCTGTAATTGGGCAATTAAACCCCAATATGCAAATGGACCAAACATAAAAGTGTGAAAACTTGTGACCTGTAGCCTTGGTGTAGCCTCGGCCAGGCTCTTGTCCTGCCCAAGGTGTATCCCTGGAATGCCTTTTTAATAAACAGCTACTTTATTTCTCTAACCCTGTCTGGCCTTGTTCCATCAGCCCCAGGAGGGGAGGAGCCCCTGGAGCACAGAGGCCCTGTTACCTGTCAGCTGAGCCCTTGATGAGCCTCCTGCAGGTCTCCATCTGCACGTCCAGGCCCCGTTTCATGCTGCACATCTCCATGTACTCGTGCAGGTGCCGGTTCATGTCGCTCTTGGCCGTGGCCAGCTCCAGCTGGGGGGAGGAAAGGCACAGAATCACCTTCAGGGGAGGTGTAACCCCGGTTTCCCTGTGCTTTTCACACTGTGGGGATGCCTCAGCTGCCCAGAGCCCACCCAAACAGCCCACAGAGCACGTTTCACCTCACTCATTGGCTCATCCCTGCCAAGGAAGCCCACTGCCCATCACTGAGCCCAGGAAGGGCAATCAGAGCTTCACRCTGCTTCTGAACAGCCCTGGAGAGTTTTTCCTGCTCTTGGCACCTTGGCAGTAATTAATGAGAGCAGTCTGAGGCAGGACAGAGATTTTCAGAAGCTCCAGCTGCTGTTTCTGTGAGGCCACRTCCTGGGAAGCATTTCCCAGGGTCAGGGTGGACATGCAGAACAAAGAGGGGAAAAAAGAATAACAGTGTGTTTATTCCCTTTGTTCTGCAGGTTCTCTCTCCAGCAGCCTCAGATTTATGCTCAGTGCTGAAGTATGGAGYAATAATAGCCCAGAGAATGGCATTTAGGAAAATCCCCAGGGCATGCCAGAGGGAAATGCCTTTGCATTCTTGGATMTATGGACATTCCTGCTTCCCTCTGGGACAGCCCAGAGCACAGTGCTGTGCTGTGTCCATCCATCAGGAACAACTCCCCTTCCTCACCTCTATCTGCCCTATTGTCTCCTGGTACTCCTTGTCTCTGGTTTTGAAGAAAGACTCTGTTTCRTGGATCAAGTTTCCCAGGTTTTCTTCCTGCAGGGGAAAGGAGGACACAAAGGATTAGCAAAGAAATAAAGGAACTCAGGAGCTAACTGAAGATTTTATTCAACCTCCCTGGAAATGCAGGTTATTGTGTTCCTTCATGCACTGATTTTTTAAACGCATTTTTTCACAGGCAAGGAATGTTCTCCTTTAATCTGGAATACCAGGAAAACACATTTCTGAGCCATGACCACAGCTCTGGACACAGGGGAKGTCTGATCAAGGCTCCAGCAATTAAGCCCATGCACCTGATGCTTTCCAAAGCACCAACCCCCTGGATTTTCCTGAGCCTTTCACAGCCTGATCACACTTGGACAGGCTGGAACTGCTCTCCAGCCATGAGACTTTTCATTTTCCCCRCACTGCTACTCACAGCTTTGCACTGGAATTCTCATTTCCCAGTTACATATCAGCAGTCTCCAGCACCTCCCATGCATGCATGGATTCCCTCTGGAATTCCTGCAGGACCAAATGCTGTCCCAAAGGAAAGCTCCTCCTTTGGACTGACAGTACAGTCTGGGCTCCCAAACACACAGAGCTGTTTTGTGCWGCCCAAAAAGGCACCACAGTGTCACTGTTCCCTCTTTCAGGCCTTCAGCCACCTCTGTTTTCCATTCAAAATTCTCCTCAATCCAACACAACTGCACCAATGAGTGTTAGTGGGGGTTTCCACGCTCTGGCCACATCTGTGGCAGATTTATAGGGCTCATTCCTGGTACCCACACCAGCCTGGAGTTACAAGAATCATCCCACTGATCCTTTTATATGCAGAAGAGCTTTAAGGAGGAAGGTCACAAAAGGAGGTGGCGAGGGCAGCGTGTAAGAACTTGAAAGGAATAAAACCCACGGAAGGAAGATTCAGGCATGTAAAGCACATGTTAAAGAGCAGGCACAGCCGGAGCAGTCTTTATTCTGAACCTCCATCTACAAGCCAAATCTACCCTTTCCTTGTATAATTTTCATTTAGAAGGATTTAAGCTTCTTAAAATCTTTAGCGTTTCCCCGCGCGGGGCCTGGGCTCGGCGCTCTTGCTGCGCTTAGCCAGGCACGCCCGGCCTATGCAAATGAGCTGTCATTAATTCCTGCACGAGCCTCCTCGTTATCGCCCTGCCACTCTGCCTCTCCTCGTTATCACCGCCACTCTCCTGCTCCCGTTATCCCCCTGCCACTCTCTGCTCCAGCTCAGCGCGSTTTCTGCAGCCCCAGCACTTCCCAGTAATCCCCAGAGGCTCCCGGAGCTGCGGAAGGGCTGATCCGGGAGCGGGGAGGTGGAACACGGACACGGCCTGGCAGCCRGCTCCAGGCGACATTCCCGAGCCTGCTGCCTCAGCATCTTCTTCCCTGGCCGGGAGGCAGTGGGATCATTTCCCACCTCCCGCCCAGGGATGCAGCGACACGGCCACTCCCAGCCATTCCCAGGCTGTTCCTTACCATTCCCAGCCATTCCATCATTCCCAGGCTGTTCCTTACCATTCCCAGCCATTCCCAGGCTGTTCCCTGCCATTCCCAGCCACTCCCAGGCTGTTCCTTACCATTCCCAGGCTGTTCCATCATTCCCAGGCTGTTCCTTACCATTCCCAGGCTGTTCCTTACCATTCCCAGGCTGTACCCTGCCATTCCATCACTACCAGTCTCTATCTTAGCATTCCCAGTCATTCCCAGCCATTCCACCATTCCCAGCCATTCCCAGGCCCTTCCCTGCCATTCCATCACTCCCAGGCTGTTCCTTACCGTTCCCAGCCATTCCAGCATTCCCAGGCTATATCTTACCATTCCCTGCCATTCCCAGCCATTCCCAGGCTCTTCCCTGCCATTCCATCACTCCCAGGCTGTTCTTTACCATTTCCAGACATTCCCAGTCGTTCCATCATTCCCAGCCATTTCCATCCCATTCCCTGCCATTCCTATCCCAATCCCAGCCTGTTCCCAGCCCATTCCTACCCCATTCCTGGCCATTCCCAGCCCTACTCCCACCTCCATTCCCAGCCATTCCCAGCCCTCTCCAGGCTGGTTTCAGAAGGCTCAGGAGTGGCTGGATGAGCTGCCTTTCCCTGGGATTTCAGGATTAAAAGGAAGTTCATTATCCACCACTGCCAGCAGATCCCCACGGACTGGGCAGAGGGAAGCACAAGATKCAGGAGTTCAGAGGATCCCTGGGAATTTGTGTGGTTCTTTGTCTGGGATGGGATTTACACCCTTCAACACCTCCCCAGACCACACCCAGGTTGCTTTGCTCCCCACAGGAACCACAGTGCAACCCCAGGCCCTGCACTCCACATGTTATCATCATTAAAGTGTGAGTGATAAAGCACAGAGAAAGTCAGGTGCTGTGGAAGATCTCAGAATCCCAGACTGGTTTGGGCTGGAAGGAGCTTAAAGTTCACCTAATTTCACCCTCTGCCAGGGGCAGGGACACTTTCCACTGTCCCAGGCTGCTCCTGGCCCTGTCAAACCTGGCCTGGAACACTGCCAGGGATGGAGCAGCCACAGCTTCTCTGGGCACCCTGTGCCAGGGCCTCCCCACCCTCACAGGGAAGGATTTTTTCCTAATATCAAACCTAAACCACTTCCAGAGCTTTAGAGAAAGGGTGACAGATTCCCTGATGCTCCTGGAACAGACACCTTGGATCCTGCACCTCTCCCTCAGTACTTCTAAATACTCAGTCTGGAGGAGCCAAGGAAATTAAGTTTGGCCAACAAAGTGATTGCACAGACTGCAAATCAACCACAGAGAGGAAGCACTAAGAGGATTTTAAAATCAAAGTTTCTGTGGCAAACTAGGTCACCAGTCAAACAGCCAGAGGCACAAATGGCTATAAAGAGTAACTGAGGGAGGCTTTCTGCAGAGAAGAGYTGGAGAAAATCATTAAATGAACTCACCTCTCCTTGGAGGTCAATGGAGGGATTGCAGTTGGTGAAGTCTTCCCAGAGCAGCAGCGTTTCCTCGTTCTCCTCCCAGGTTAAACTGTCACAGTCGTCATCAAAATCAAACGTCTCACGGCTGGGAGARGGAAACAGGCATTCACCAAACCACTCCAGCCCCACTCCCTCAGTCCTTTAATTGATTGTCTACAAAAACGGGCTGTGAGAGCTGAATGAGGGGACAATGCAGCTGGAAATCCTCACAGCTTGTACAAACAGCCTGTGCCACTGCCCCAGCCCCTCTCTGGGCTCTCTGCCACCCCACCCCAGAATAAAAGATCCTTGTTGGAGCACAAGGCCTGGCTCTGCCCTCCAGATGGAGCTGCACAGGAGCTTCCCCTGCCTGCAAAACCACAGCAATGTYTGGAGCTGTTCTTCCCTGCAGGGGCAAAGGAGCCCAAACACGGCCCGGGGGATGTGACAAGGCACAGAACTGCACTGATTTCACGGGGGAGCTCAGCCAAGGGCTCCCCTGCAGCCCTTGGAACACGCTGGGGTCTCAAAGGAACGAGGTCTAACAGGGGCAGGGATGAAAAGGCTGAGCCCCGGAGATGTGCAGAGCAGCACWAACACTCCTGCAGCCGCTGAGGGCACAGCACACGGGCAGGAGTGGCCTTTCCCACCATTATCTGCTCAAACCTTGTGCAATAARGGAAAGTTTCAGAGCACAGAGCAGTAGCTGCTGCTCATCCTGGTTAAAGAGCCCTGACAAAGAGCTGGAATTGCTCCCTAAGCAGCCTGGATTCCAGGCTGATGCATTTTTATGGCTTTAGCTCACTTCCTCTGAGCTGATAACATCTCAGAAAGGAGCCCAGTGCTGTCCCGGGAGGCTGCAGAGCTTGGCAAGGGACAGGAGGTTTGTCTGGATCAGCAGCACTGKAAAAACGTCATTTAAAAAACCTGGATACTCATGACTGTACCTCTTGCAATTCCACTCCTTCAAATCATTTTCTTTTTGTCCTGGTCAGAGAGCACAAAGGCTCCTGGGCTGACCTCACACACTGCTCCAAATCCACTGCAGKTCAGATTTTTTACTACTTAATTCATAAAAACGAAGTTCATTACAGCTAAAATGCAAGTTGTTTTGTTTCTGTTAATGACACAGCTCCTCTATCTATTTCTAAGTTATTATTTTCTACCTCACAAAGCCCATCCCCAGTGAGCCACCAACACTTTCACCCCAGCCTGGCAGAACAAGGTTCCTTGTAGCACTTTGTGCCATGGGTAATAGGACCAGGAGATAAGAATTTCATTAGCAGGATCAAAACCAACTGGGCAGGTTTGGGAACAAAATTAAAACCTAAATGCATGCCCAACTTAGCAGGTACATTTTACCTTCTTGCTTTTTAAAAAAAATCCATATGCTGCCTGCTGCCACACTGAATTTAGCAGTGGAGAAGTCAAAARCCTGTATTTATTACACTGATTATTATTAAGGGCCTAAAGACATCTGAAAGGAGTCCTAACAAGGGGAATCATCCACAGCTTTGGCAAAAGCCATCCCTCCCACACAGGGAATGCAGGCAGAAAGGAGGAAATGCTCCCCCTGAAACACAACTCTTGGCAGTGTCTGACAGCACAAGRGGAGRTGGTGGCTCTCAGACCATCCCTTGKGTGCTCCTCCACACAAACCCTGTCCTGCACTGGCTGGGAAAGCYCTGGGAGCTCTGCTCTCAGCTGCCACTGCAGGAGCTGGCAGGGGACACCCCAGACCCCCTCGGGTGCTGCAGTCACACCCACAGTGCTGCCCAGGGCTCTTCTGTGCCAAAACACAACAGCAGAGACYCCCAAAAGCCTCACCAGGCTGTGGCCACCCCCATCCTGGGCCTGATGGGAGAGCAGGGCACACCTCAGCCTCCTCCCTGAACTGATCAGAGCAGCACCACGTGCTGAGAGTCCCTCCTGGACTGCTACAAACTTCCTTCATCAGAGGAATTTGGCTTGGGGCGAAGCTTTAGTTTGGGGTAAAGCTTTAGGCAAAAAGATTTAATTTAGGAGTAAATCCTTAGGCAAAATAAATACAATTCTTCCAGTGTGGGAGACCAGACTTTGCAGCACAGCTGACACCACCAACATTCCTGACATCTATAAATTGTTGTCCACTGATCTTCCAGACAGAGCCACCACTCCCATCTGCCTGCAGCCCAACTGAAAAACATCCCAAAAAGCTTGAGAGGTTTGTATCCACTCCAAGYTGAGCTTTCAGTTCAAATTCTATCCAGCCAAGCAGCAGCAAA
>CADDXX010000839.1:45413-57588 GCA_902810485.1 Alauda arvensis
GGGAAAGGATCATGTTCTAGACCTTCTGAACAGATTCAGAAAAGCCCTCATGACACCAAACTTCTGCTGCACTGCCAGGGTCCATTTAACCACTTTGTCAGCCACAGGAAGAGCCACCTCTGTCCCCTCACCAAACCATTCCTGAGGCTGGGAGGGAGTTTGGGATTGCAAACACAAACAGCTCCAGTAGCTCGAAAGATCTGAACCAGGCAAGATGGACTCATTTTTTTCAAAAAGAACTCTATGAAGCCTTCTTTACTTTTCATGGAATCCAAGAGTGGTTTGGGTTRGAAGGAGCTTAAATCCCATCCCATTCCACCCCCTGCCATGGGCAAGGACTTCCACTACCCCAGGGTGCTCCAAGCCCCATCCAGCCTGGCCTTGGACACTTCCAGGCAAGGGCAACCTGGGTCTTGTTAAATAAAACAAAAGAGACAAATAAACAAACCCAAAAGAAACTAACAATTCACCATTCTCTCTGATTTTGGAATCCTTGCCTAAGAGATCATTCTCCTTCCAGTCTTAGTTTTGCACTAWATTAGACATAAAATTGCATCAACCCATTAGATTCCCCACAATTGCTACATCTGTCTAAATGAGCTTTTTTAAGATGCTGTAAAATACAGGGATTTTCCTGATTATCCCAAGCGYTGATCATGTTGATCCAACATGCCCAGCCTCATTGAAGCAAATTAAATGTTACTTGATGGGCTCCATGGAAAACATATTAATTTAATGGGAAGGGCTGATTCCATTAGAGCCTGGCTGGAAAACAGAAGCTGCAGCACTCGAGTGAAGTTGTGCTTCTGCCTGCTGCAACACCCTCTCCACAGAAGCTCTTTGCCACGAAACATTCCAGCATCAAACTTCAGAGCCATGGGCGAGTTTATCCCTGAGCCTCCATGGTGAGACACCAAATCTGTGCAGAGCAAAACTTCCCAAACTTCAGGGACAATTTATCCCTGAGCCTCCGTGGTGAGACACCAAATGTGTGCAAAGCAGAGCCTGCCCCCTTTGCACTGCCCATGTCRGGTGTCTCATCACAAAGGAGAGGTTTAATGTTAAAGCTTTATTCTAGACSTGGGCTCTACTTAAAGCAGTGAGCAGACCTTTGAACAGCAATTCCTTGTGAAGAAAATTGCTAAAAGGAGTTACTCTACAGGAAAGCATTGCCTAATTATACCCCCTGATTACACCCAGCCAGGAAGATGCTCCAGCCTGTTACTGGAACCACAATAAAAATCATCTGCAGGTTCCTTTGTGTCTCCTCACTGCCCACACGGGCTGTTCAAACAAAGCCCGGTTTAATGACACCACAGCTCAACAACATCAAGTAAAAGCAGCAGCTGTGCCTGCATTCCTTCAGAGGGAAAATTATGGGGCTCTCACCAGAGCAGGAGGATCCTGCAACTCCCAGGGCAGCTCCAGACACCCTGCAAGAGTCACAGCTCCTGTGTGACTGATTCCTGCCACCACACTGCTCTGGGAGTGCTAAAGCTGCCTTTTGWATCTTGGATAAGCTCAGGATCCCTTTTGGCTGTCCCTGCCCAGCCCCTTGCACAGAAATCCAATCCCAAGGATACAGAAACTCCTTCAGAACAGGCCCAGCAGGGCAGGTGAGGCTGTTTTGAGGTGTTCTCACAATGTTTGGTACAACAGAGAAAGCCCCCACAGGATCCCCTGGCTTTGCACAGAACTGCTGATTATGGACCTGAGGTGTTCTCAGTCTCACCCAGCCAAGTGAAGGAAAATCTGATCACTCTGGTTTCATTCCACAGGAGAATCCAGAACTCCTGCAAGGAGAAGTGTGGACAGAGGARTTTTGTACAGCTCAGCTGCTTCCTTCTGCTGCCCACTCTTCCCTTTCCTAATCCCATTTCTTATCCTCCTGGAGAGAAAGATCAGGCTGAAGGCAACAGAATGCAGCCTGATTATCACTGATGTGCCTRTTCCACAGTTATAAAAGATTTTAAACATTGTTTACCAGGTTAAACCCATGAGAAATGTCCACAGCCACAACTCCCACCCACGATGGCCAGGAGAACACACTCCTGAGGAGAACCTGGCCATGGAAATTAATTCCTTTAATTCCTTCCCAAAGTGTCATGGAAGCTCACAGCATCCACTGCAGCCTGGCCCTTCTGCTGCTCCTGAAACCAGAGCTGCTTCAGAGCAATCACATCCCAAAGAGCAAAACCACAACAGGCTTCTGCCTGTGCAGCTCTTATAAATAAAGTATCCATACTCGAGAATTGGAGTGTAATTAAGAGTACATTTTATCACACCTCCCACYGTTGTGCCATGGCAGGAACACAGTGTTTCCTGCAGAGAAAGGATTTGGGGTTAGTCATAAACTGCTCTGCCTGATAAGACACCACCAGGTGTGGAGAAAGGCTCAGGCTGTGATTGGTGATATGATAACAGAGACAGAATGTGAACTAAACTCTGCTTTCTGTCTCTTCCTCTGCACCAAAACCACAAGAAAACAGACCAAGCTGGATTTCACAGGACTGGATTTCAGAATCCCCGGATGGTTTGGGTTGGGAGGGACCTTGATGCAGTTCCAATCCCCGTGCCATGGGCAGGGACACCTTCCACTGTCCCAGGGTGCTCCAAGCCCCATCCAGCCTGGCCTTGGACACTGCCAGGGATCAGGAATCCTCAGCTTCTCTGGAAACCTGTGCCAGGGCCTCACAGGGAATGTTTTCTTCCCTCTGCTTTACCCCTGGCAGGCTGCAGGCAGAGCCAAAGCTGGTTTTATTTCCCTCTGCACCAGCAACTGAAATTCATTTTTCACTCCTGTCAAAACCTTGCTGACAGTGTTTACAACCCCTGAACAAATGCACGGCTCTTAAGCACAAATCATCCTGCAGTGGGGATCTGCTGCAGSTTTTGACAGCTGAAATGCAGTTTTTGGGGAGGCAGAGCAGCCCCCAGGGAAGGGAGGAGGGATTTGTCCAGCTCTGCCTCCCATTCCCAGCCAYTGCCCAGGACTGCAGCAACCCAGAACTGCTCCCAACAAAAGAACCTTGTGGGAAACAGCAGCCTGGGCAAAGGGCTGGCCTGGGCCTTTGCTCTGGGGGGAGGGAAACCTCTGGGAAATCATGGAAAAGCAGCCAAGAGAACAAGCACAAACAAGYCCACAATCAGAGAAACATCAGTGGTAACACTGGACAAAAACACTGGGGAAAAGGAACATGTGCAGCATAGAGAAGAGGAATCTCTCCAAAGTGAGATACCCCTAGGAAGTAAAAACAAAAAGGGAAATACGATGATGAACTTTAAACTTTCAATTTCTGAGACTGGCCCTTGTTTCTTTGGGAAAGCCTTGGAGCCACCAGAGACACACCAGGGACATGTGAGCTGCCAAAGAACTGAATTAAGCCAATTATTTTTCCTTTTCTCTATATAGACTTGTATTAAAAGCAAAAAGCAAATTTAAACTGGGCACATCCTGGTTCCATTTGGGAGGATGGCATCACATTTCCCAGGCTTTTTCCTGTGCTGGTGTTCTTGTTTTACCTGTGAGGGGTCCCAGGGAGCTGCTGGAAACTCATGGACTGGCACAACTGGAGCACAAAGAGGGAAAGGARAAWGGTTTGGGTTGGATGGGACTTTAAAAACCGATTTATTCCAACCCCTGCCATGGAGGGGAAAGGGGAAGTCCCACAGAACTCAAGTAAAACTGGGAAGAAATCCTGTTTTTCCAGAGCTCTGTACCACTCTCTTGTTTTTAGCTCCACTCTGATCTGACTGTTTATTCCCAGCTCCACACTGCTCTCTGCACATTACCAAACCCTTATCTGCTGTGCCACTGAGGATCCAGGGAATGCTCCCCAGGCCAGGGAAGACAAGGCAGGGCACAGCTCAGGGAGCAGCCCCACAGAACGTCACCCTCTGTACAAGTGTTGTCACAAGTGCAGATAAAGTAATTACTGTGATTCCTTTGGAAACAGGCAATGTGAGCAGCACAGGATTACATTGCTGGGAGTGCTGCTGGCTATGAGTTAATTATCAAATCCTCAATTCCCAGGGAAGGGAACCTCCAGCAAACAGAAGCACTACAAACCCCCTGCATTAACGACAGCCCCTCATGCACACACAGTTATTTACATTTCTTTTACAGCTCTGCCTGTTGACAAGCTGCAGTTTTATGGGATTTAGTGTGYTGTGCATTCAGGTGTTTTGTCCCASCACTGTGGCACAGGCAAATATAAAAAACTGCTGGGAAATTTCAGCTGAATAAACTCACTGATGATTACCAAGCTCTTTGAAGAAAATACTACCAAAACACAGCAGCAGATGCTTTAGAAGTATTAAGGCTGCAAAAGATCCTGGACTCCCATAAAACTTCAGCAAAGGGCACAGAACAGAGACACTGAGCCTGAAGAAAACATTGATTGAAGTCAATTTTTTTAAACTTCCTGCTAAAGTCCCAAACCCATTCTCTGCTCCTGAGAAAGTGCTCTGTGTTTATCTCCCCACCTATGGGGTGCAGCAGGGTTAAATCTCATTAGGAGGGTCTGGCAGCCAGGCCCAGGGCAACCCTGAACTAACAAGAAGCAGAAGTTGGAGACCTTGACGGAGTTTTTTTCTGCAAGAGCAGGGCAGGAAGAAGGGGCCCATCCAGTGCCTTTAAATCCCATTTCACTCATGGGATGCCTTGGAAGGGCTGCCTGGAGCAGAGGCTGGACAAGAATCAGAGAATAAAGTGGGTGTTTATTAAAGGCCTTCAGCAGATGCACCTTGGGCACTCAGAAGCCACCCAAGGTGGACAACAGTAATGAATTTTTCAGACAATTATAAATTTGGTCCATTTGCATATCAGGGGTTCATCCTCCAATTACAGCTTCAGGTAATGAAGTCATTGACCCCCAGTCTGCTCCCCCTCACAACTCGTTGTGTTTGTACTTTCCAGGGATGAGACTCTCAGGTGTCCCTGAGTGTCAGGCCTGGAGAGGAATTGTTCTGTCTGAATAAAACAGGAGAACAGCAGCTGACAGCCCGTGGAGTTTTAGGGTTATACACTAAAGCAATGCAGGATCTGAAAAACATAAACCCTAAATCCTGAGGCATCACATGACCCRGACTATTCATCATCTGCAATTCTTCTGGTGCAAGTGCTAATGTGAGAAACTCCCAGGGAAGGTCAAAGGAAGCTTCAGAGACCCCGGGCAGACAAAGGGGAGGAACAGAGCGTGTGATTATCCCGTGTCCCAGCACAGCCGTGTGATCCCTTTGGACAGCTCAGCCCCATCATTACTGACAGCGCAGGGCAGGAGCAGCTCCCGCAAATTGGAGCTGGGTTGTTTACAAGGGAGTTCCCAACAGTGGGAAGGGCTGATTGTGCCTGAGTCACGGGATAATCGCCGCAAAATCCAGCCATTGTTTGGGGAAACTTGGAAATTGCCCCGYGCTCCTCGGTTCATCAAATGTAATAACCAGCAGGAGATAGGCACCGGCACGCCTGGGCCGAGTTTAATAGAAAAAAAAATTGTAATTAATAAATCGAATAAAAATATTACAAAAATCTTATCCCAGCCTTCAGCGGAGTCTTAATAATTTACTAAGATGTAGGATTTGCCCACATGAGGATTTTAGGAAAAATCCTCCATGCCCTGCAACCTGCACCCAAGGCAGTGTTATCCAAATATTTGTAATAAATCAAAGTTCTTTGCAAGCTGCCACCAAACATGACTTGGAACTTGGGACTTGGAACTCCCACCCTCCCCACCAGAAATGTAACCGGCCTCGATATCCCGAGGTTTCCAAAGCAGGAGGTCCCACCCTGGTTCTCCTCTTGCCACTTCAAATTCTTATTCCTTCACCTCCCCTTCAGAATGTGAATCTTGGGGTAACATAAAACACCCAGTAATGAAGCCCACAGGGCATTGCCAGCCCCAGGAGGCTTTGGCAGGACTCACTTGGGAGGCCAAGCACCCCAAGAGCTTCGAAACAAAACCCAAAACACAAGACTTGAGTTGAGGCTCTCCCTCAACTCTACATAGCATGAGAGGAACCCATGCTTTTATACATATTCCTGTATTCCCCCTTGTCTCACCTTCCCTTCTTCTTTTACCTTGAACTCTCAGTCCTTTTTTCTGGTTTGTTTTTTTTTAATCCCCAGAACRCAGGAGACTTCCAGAGCTGATGAAAACATTAGTACAGACACGGGATCTCGGGCAGGAGGACAAAGAATTAGAGAAACAAAACCCACAATAAACCAGATTTGAAATCATAATCAAGAACATGCTGTAACAAAGCAGAATAATTCCACACAGCTCCTGGCAGCCACTCTGAGGAGTGACCTAAGAGCGTGCTCTAATATACACCATCACCCTTTTAAAAATACATTTSTGTTTTTATGGTGCTCGGGACATTTCCTTTGTAATTTCTCACCTCCTACTGCTGCCGAGGCCTCTCAGCACCAGCAGAGACTTTGCCAAAGTTCTGGCAGCCCAGACAGGGAGTTCCAGGAGGGATTTAAGGCCATAATAAGATCTAAGCCGTCGGAAAGTCCAGGCAAACTTGTGTGGCATGTTTTTCCTTTCTCTTCCCTATAAACACCTCATGAAAGCTCTCCTGGAGGCTGCCCAGTGAAAATAGAGCATTATCTCAGCTGCTGCACATGACTGCAGGGAAGATTCCTCCAGCACAGCTCCCAGGAATTGTCCAGCAGGCCCGTGACTCCAGGAAAGCTTTCCCATGTAGGGTGAGGATTGTTTTGTTTCACAACTGCCTTGTGACTTCAGGGCAGTCTCGTGCAGAGGGAAATGKGGATGTTTGAGGGGTGCTGTGGGTCTCCAGACTGAGTAGGGATTTCCTGGCACTGGAATTGCTCCAGGGAATCCCACCAAGGGTCCCAGCGAGGTCTCTGGTGAGGAGGGTGAGCCAGGACAGCTCTCAGTGTGACCCCTGACTCCCAGATCTGGAGATCCATCCCAGTTAGGCTGACAGCCTTGCTGAAGGATTGCTCAGGGACACAGCAGCCTGGAAGGAAGGAAATAAACACCTGGGATGCCACAAAGGCACCAGGGACAGCACCACTTCCATCTCCTACAGCACGTGAACCCCACCTCCTGCCCCAGGGATGTTCCCATCYCCTCTCACTCCAGCATTCAGGCAAATCACCCATTTTTGGGAAAAASTGACCCATCCTGCAAAGCACCACTGAACTGTGTCATTAAATGTGCACTGGCTGAGGTCAGCTCTCAGAATGGAACCTGCACAAGGCTCAGAATGCTGGTGCTCAACATCCTCTCTCATAAAAGGCTTTATTTACTTTCTGATTCCGTGAGTAATTGCTGTCTATAAATAGTCCTCCCTGCCCAGCCACACTGCTGTTATCACCTCAGCCACTGGGAAAGGCCCTGATAAGACCAAGTGATAATAGATCAGGATTACCCTTCTGTGGAAAGGCACCTGCTGGAATTCATTACTGCAYGATTTTCACTCCCTGGTGCAGCTCTCCAGCCTGAAGCAGCAAAAATGATGGAGTGCCCATGCCCTCCTCACCTTGTCTTTGGTTTTATCTCCCTCTTCCACCACATCCTTTAAGAACCAGCCTCAAAACTGAGAGCCAAGCTCAAAACTGAGAGCTCAGCTCACCCTAATCTCTGTCCCAGCACTAAATACTTTTACTGAACCTACTAAAGAACAAAGAAAWAAATGAGATAAAGCTTATCTGCTCCCAGGAGTCAGGAAGACAGGTGGAACACACACCTAGGGCACAGCAAAGCCTCCCACCCCTGTCCTACACATCCATTATCTCTGTGTGAAGAGCTTTATGACCTTTGTAAAAGTAAATATATTTAAGTGCAGCTTTTATGTGCAGGGTAGAGATTCTGACCTCAGAAGAAATAAACTTTTCTTCAAGGGCTCCGCTGCCACTGGAGGGAACACACAGGACCCCTACACTGCTCCTATGGATCCATTATCTACATTTCCAGAGTTTTACTGCCTTTGAAAAYGTAAATATATTGCAGGGTGGCTTTCATGTGCAGTGTCAGGGTTGTAAGAACACGAGGATTAACCAAGGTTAAGAAATAAAAAGCTCTTCAAGGGCTCTGAAGACACTTGAGGAACACACAACACTCCCAAGAGTGCTCCCAGGGATCCATCCCCGTATCTCRAGAGTTTGATTGCCTTTGAAAATGTAAATATATTCTACGTGCAGTGCCAAGATTGTAACAACACAAATATTAACAGAGGGTAAGAAATAAACTGTTCTTCAAGATCTGATTAGAAGAGCTTTATTGCCTTCACAAAGGTGAAGATATTTAAGGTGCAGTGTCACACTTGTTACACAAATGGTAACAGARGGTGAGAAATAAACTGTTCTGCAGGGGCTCAGTGACACCTGAACAGCCAGCACCCCTCACAAGGGACAGAGTGTACCCCCTGTTCAGGCTGCTTCCACCACCTCTGGTGCAATGACTGAGAAAGTTCAGGATTCCCAGTAACTGTGGTGACTGCAGAGTTACCATTACACCACAGCACTGCCACTCAGAGGGAAGCAAATGAATAAAGGTGACAACAGGAGATTGAAATTCMAGATGAGGCATTTTAAAATATTTTTATAAAGGCAGAACAGTCTTCAATTCACACACACAAAAGAGTTGCTTTTGCTGCCTCAGTTGCATAGACTTCCAAGAACTGGAGTTGTTTGGTACTTGAATGTTTAGCAGTGGGGGACATGAACAGCCAGGGCAGGGGCAGCYCTGGGGTATTTGTACAAGGGATGGACAGCAGGAGAGTGCCAGCACAGACTTGGTTCCAGTACAGCACCAGTACAGACTTGGTTTCCATGGAATCCCAGGCGGGTTTGGGTTGGAAAGAGTTGAAAGCTGACCCAGTGTCACCCCCTGCCATGGCAGGGACACCCTCCCCATTCCAGGTTTTTCCAGCCTGGCCTTGGAGACTTCCAGGGATCCAGGAGCTGACAYAGCTTCCCWRGGCACCCTGTGCCASGGYYTGCCCAYCCTCACAGGGAAGGATTCCTTCCCAAAATCCCATCYAAACTGTCCCTGTCTTAGTTTAAAACCACCCCCCCTTTGTCCTGTCCCTCCATCCCTTGTAAATAATCCCTCTGTGCATTTCCTGCAGCTCCYTCAGGCACTGGAAGGCCACAATTAGGTCACTCCAGAGCTTCTCCAGGATGAACAATCCCAATTCCCCCAGCCTGTCCCCACTGTGAAAGGCCAGGGAACAGGGCAGGAGTGACTGAGGCAGTGAGCTCACTGCTCTGCCTTCCAGTGCCCCACAATTACAGGAGAATGGAGCTGAGTCAGGGACCCAACCCCCACAAACCACAGCTCCCCACAGGGAATAAATCCCTGCCCACGGGCCCAGAGCTGTATCTCACAGGGAATTTTATAGGAGAAACACCAAACTGTAATTAATGCTCCATTAATGCTGGGAAAATGAAAAGGCTCCACGTTTGGAAGCAGGGGGACGCCTCTTTTAGGGCTGAAACAACCCCAGAGCAGCTCAGGGCTGCACCCACAGCCACACATGAGGGTCCCACCCTCTCCTCCATTAAATAATAAGTGGAAAAGCAGTGAATTCCTTCCAGCCACCAACAGTGAGCAGGGAGAGTCCTCCTGTATCACACATCCACAGAGAGAAGGATCCCCTGCCCCAAAGGGAAACCCCAAAGGGAAACCCCAAAGGGAGAGGAGGAGGAAGGCAAAGGGGTTTCTTTGCAGAGCCAGTTTATTTGCAGCCTCTCTGCATGTGGGACATTCCCAGGGTCACTTTGTCCCCTCTGCTCTGCCACTGCCAGCTCAGTGCTGGCTGGGGAATACAGATTAGCAGCAATGCATTTTCCAGGGCATTCAGGAATTTTTAACTGCTTTGCACACCCCATTTCTCCCTTTCTTGAAACATTTCTCCCTTTCTTGAAACAAAATAAAAAGAATGTGTTTTTAAAATTGCAGAAAGAGCCAAAGGTGAGGGGATTCTGGCACAGACATTTGGGGAAAAAATTTGATAGAGGAGTTGGGAAAAGATTCCAGACTGCCCTATGCCTCAGCATATGGTCAATGCCTTATGGAGGAGAGGGAAATAAGGATTTATTTTCTGCCTGCAAGAGGGGGAATTTCTTGTAGCAGTTTTAATGACAGCAGCTGTTTGAAATATTAAATATTGATAATAAAATATCCCCACTGCGATTCAATATTAATGCACCCCCTGCCAATTTATGGAATTCAGTAAATTTACACCAGTGCCTGGTTTTCTCTTTAACCAGATTTGACTTGTCAGAGTCAAATTCTGTGACTGAGCTGCTATGGGCCTGTTCAATTTAAATGCTGTGCTCTGTATCAGAGGGAGCTTCTATAGAAAAAAAGGGGAAAAAAAGGCACAGTTGTATTTTCTCCCCTCAGAGACAAATTTGACCTGTAAGAATCCACAGGCATTTTCCAGTGGAATCACAGATTTGGAATCAATCCTGAGGCAGGATCCCTTTGATCTMAGATTGCAGCCTGAGTCACTGCATTTCAGGGGAAGGGGGATGCAGCCCTGCTGTAAATCATCRCTTCCTTCAGCATTCCCTGGCTGCATGAGCCACTGCAAATTACCAACTTCCCTTGCCCACATGAAGAGGAGCAAGTTAATTCCTCCTCTTTTTAGTCCAGGATTTGGAGTTGTTTTTCCAGCACCTTTCCAGGTGATGTCTGTGCACACACAGCAAACAAACCCAGGCACCCCTGAGTGCCCASAACCACAGAACACAGAGCTTTGGATGAAGTGCACCCACTCCCAAACCTTCAGAGTGGGAAATTTGGAATGGTTTGTCCACAGAACCAAGAGATTTGGGAAGTTACAGGGAACTGAGCTGCAGGCTGTGACMCCAAGCCTTGCTTTTGACTGGATCTCAGTGCAAATTCAGAACAAACCCCCTGAAATGAGCATCAGATTGAAGATTAAACCCAGCAGCAGTGCAAGGCTCTGATCACACACAGGGAAACTCCATCTCAAAGCAAGGAATGGTGCTGCTTTCCAGGCAGAAAAAGCCAAAAAAGGACACCTGAAGCTGTCCCCAGCRAGAAGGAGCAGCACAGGCACAMARAGCCAACGTGACTCAGTGAGTCCCAAACTCCCCTTGCAAAGGGACCCACATTAGGCAGGTTTTGGGGAAGTGGGACACAGGGAGCCCAGCAGAGCCAGAGGAGTCACATGGAGAGGGTGATGGAGGCAGGAACAAAGGGCTGCAGGGACTCTGTGATTGCTGGCGCTGGCCTGGGTCCCTAACGAGCAGGACATCGTTAGTGGCACAGAGCTCCATTCTCTGCCAGCCCTCCCTTCCTGCAGGACACCCGGAGCCACAGCTGATGTCACTGCTGTCACTGCTGTCACTGCTGTCACTGCTGCACGTGGATCGGCAGCAGCCACGGGAGAGGCTCCCTCTGAACCACGGCCGAGGATTGGATCTTTAACAGGATTTTGAAACAAAGCACCTCGGTAACCCAGTGCTGGTCAAAATGTGAGTGTCCCCCATCTGCCACCTCCTGCCACAGCACCAGAGAAAGTCAGGGAATCTTTCCCAAGTTTCACCTCTGGTGAATCACCTGAGCTTTTTCCAGGTTTAATCTGAAGCAGGATGATCTGACAATGAGCTGATCAGAAGTGTTTCTGCAGGAGGCAACACCAGGGATTAGCAAACATCAGACAAGTTCTGGATTTCTCTGGCATCAAAACCAGATCCCACCCTCCTCCACGACCCCTCATCAGCAAAAGCATCAGCAAAAACATCTCCAGGTGCCACATCCAGACGTTTTTTGAGCATTCGCAAGGATGGTGACTCCACCACTGCCCTGGGCAGCCTCTGCCAGTGCTTTGGGAGCCTTTCCATGAGGAAATATTCCCTATATCCAATCTAAACCTCTGCTGGTGCCACACAAGGCTGCTTCCTCTCATGCTGTCACTGTTCCCTGGGAGAAGAGGCCAACCCAAATGAAGGAATTYTGACAATATATTTGGAATTCAAGAAGCTCTCAGTGTGCCCAGGCTATTGCCCTGCCCTACTACRATAATCTCATTTTTGTCCCTGATTCCAAATTCATCACAAAGTGGAGGCAAATTTCTTCCCTTCAGATRTAAGAGTGGGAGGTTCAGGGTTGGAAATCTGAGAAAAACCCTCAACTGTGGCTGCCCCTGGGAGTGCCCAAGGCCA
>CADDXX010000839.1:58023-81725 GCA_902810485.1 Alauda arvensis
AATCAGAATATCTCAGTCTGGAAGGGACCCACAGGGCCCCCGCAGGAGTGAAAACCAACATCCTGTGAGTATTTCTAGCACAGAAAACAGTAAATTTAGTCAAAGGAAAGCAGAGGCAGGAAACCAACCCAAGAGCTGGCAGAGCAGCAGCACAAGCCCTGAGCCACAAACCAGCAGCTGTGAGCTGGAGGTGGGTGCAGAGCTTTGCTCAGCTCCAAGTCCAGCACTCCAGAGGCACCTCTGCTGCAAAGCCCCACGAGAAGAGCTGGAAATCCCTGCTTGTGTGTTTGCTCCCACCTCAGCCCCACTCTGCAGCACCTGGGGAGATTACTGGGGTTTAAGCTCTGAGCTGTTCGAGGGGTTTGCTGCCAGCCCTACTCAGAGCTGAGCTGTGCTCTGAAAATCTGGGGTTTTATTGCCTTCAGAAAGGCCAGAGTGAGTCACAGGAGGAACCAAAAGGTAAATTCAATACACACACACACAGCCCTGTGGTTCTTTTGCAGCTCCTCCTCGAGGAACTGAGGCAGCCTCAGTTTCTCTACAACTCCAACCACAACACAACAGGGGGATTTTTCTCCTCACTTAGTTTATCTACAAATTCATGATTTTAATTCTAATTTAAAGTTCAGAGTAACAACAGCTCCATCGAGTCAGTCATAACACACTCAGCCCTCCCAGTACAAACCAGCTGAAGGCACACACAGAGATTTCTTTGTCTGTTAAATATTCCAACCCCACCATGGAGCACTGCTAGAAAGCAGGATCAAAGGGAAACACCCTCCCCTCCTCCCAAACCTTCTCCTGCATCCCTACAACCCAGAAGTCCCAGTTTCCAGCTGTACCATGAGGAAAAAAAAGAAATAAACCTGAGATTAGTGAGAGTGCTCCAGATCCCCGTGTGTACCCTAAATGTGTGTCTCTGCAGCAGCATTTCAGGTGGAAAGATGGAATTATTTAAGGAAATATKACTCTTATGGTGCTTCACTTGCACAGCTCCACTTTCCACCCAGCAATTACAACTGGGTATTTGTGCCACACAGCCAAGTTGGGTTTTTTTTCACATCAGGCAATTTTATCCCTTCTCCAGCAGGAAAACTGACGTTCCCAGCCCAGGGAAAAAGGGGCTTTTCAAGCCYGAGTCTCAGGTTTCATCAGAGCCAGCATTTAATATCAAACTTCACATCTTGTAAGGGGCAGCCAAAAATCCCCCAGCCCAGGCTGCTCTGGCAGCGGTGGAAAATCCGGAATTTCTGTGAAAAGCCACATTGAAAAATAATTATCCCTCTCAAAGCAGAATAGCAGAAAAGCTCAAAGAAAAGCAGGAATAGCAGAATGAAAGAGGTGGCTTTCCACAGAGATTGTTCCTGCCAGCCCTGTGACCAATCGAGGCAGGGACAGGTCTGCCACGCTGGTTACATTCCTCCAGGGGCATGAAAAAAATTATTTGTTTTTGATTGGGTCTATGCAGAACATTTGCATCTTGTTACTGCTGATATTTTAGCCTTAAAAGTTCTCAGACATTCCTCCAGGGCTTAGCTTAAGCACATTTTTATTAAGTTCCCTTCTCTAAAAAAAACAAGCTCCAGTGAGTTTTGACGCGCGCTGCCTTTGACAATGATAATCTTTGTCCTTCCCAGCTGCAGCAAATTTAAGATAATCTCTTTTCCAAGTGGACTTTATTAATCTTCCCAGTGAAATACCATCCTGAGGTAAAACAATTATTTCCAGTTCAACTCTTAGTGCCAGCTAAGCCCGTGCTGGAAAAGACAACCAACATCTGGCAGACTCAATATCTGCAGCAATTAAGAGTAATCGTGGAACCATAAATGTACAAATCCATCCCAGGGCTGGGGCTGCGCTCGGGGAGGGGCAGGGAGGGAACGGCTGCAGGAGGCTTCACCCAGCCAGCAGCACGGGCTGGTGACAGGCAGCAGTGCCACTGCCACAGCAGCACTGCCACTGCCAAAGCAGCACTGTCACAGCAGCACCACCACTGTCACTGCCACAGCAGCAGTGCCACTGCCACAGCAGTACCAACACTGCCACTGTCACAGCAGCTCTGTCACAGCAGCACTGCCACTGCCACAGCAGCACCGTCACTGCCACACCTGCACTGCCACAGCAGCACTGCCACTGTCACAGCAGCACCACCACTGCCACTGTCACAGCAGCACCACCACTGCCACAGCTGCACTGGCCAGTGTCACTGCCACTGTCACAACAGCACTGCCACTGCCACAGTCACACCTGCACCAGCACTGTCACTGTAGCACTATCACTGTCACAGCAGCACTTGTCACAGCAGTACCCCACCACTGCCATTGTCACATCTGCACTGTCACAGCAACATCATCACTGCCACACCAGCACCACCGCTGCCACACCTGCACCACCACTGTCACTGTCACATCTGCACTGTCACAGCAACATCATCACTGYCACAGCAGTCGGGGATGTGCCGGCTCCTGCAGGGATCACCAGGAAGGTGACACCTCATCCCAGGGAGCCAGGGCTGGAATGTCCCCAGCATCACCCCCACACTTCCACCTGCCTCTGGAGCATGGCAGAGTTCCCCCTGGTCAGTGATTAACAGCATTTAACTCACTGWGGGGGAGAGTCCTGTTTGCTGTCCCCAGTTCCCTCCCCAGCGGTGTCACCAGAGCTGCTGAGGCTCCTGAGTGTCCCAAAACCAGGACAAAGATCCCCAAACACAGCGAGGCCAGGGCTGGGCTCACCCCCAGCTGCTCCTCCAGGAGCAGACTTTGCCCCTGAATGACCTGAGGGGACCAAAGCCCAGCCAGGGAGCAGCCAAACCCCTGCATCCCCCCATGGCTGCAGAGTCCTGGATTCACCACGGCTAATTATTATTWWTTATTATTATTATTATTAATTTTGTCTAGAAAAAAATCACTTCACCTGAGTGTTTTAAATTTAAAAATGTGACTCTGCTCYGTTTTCAATCAGCTGTCCTTGAAAGTATTTTTTTATTGAGCTGCTTTGGCTGCAAAAGTGCAATTTTGCAAAAAGACAATTTTGCCTTTTCCTGCTAAAAGGGTAACAGCAGATAAAAATTACAAAAGATATCTGAGAGATAAACAATAAATGATCTGATCTGGAGTCAGATCTATGGCAAACAGCTCTTCTAAATGCAAGCATAGCTGTAAAAATCAMGAAAATTAGTTTAACTTCATTTTCCCTCTAAAACTCCTCCAGTTGTTAACTCCCTCACTGAAGTCATAATCTTATGTAAAATCATGATCATTGCTAAAAAATATGAGATTAAGGAAACACAATAAGTAGAAAAGATGCAAATTTATACATCATTTGGGTAAAATATCATCACCTGGAGGAAAAAGCAAAAGCAGTTCTGGACTGAAATAACTGCTGGGCTCCTCAGAGGGAACATTCTGCTTCAGACACAAACAACAGCCAGGGTAAAATATGATCTGTGTGCTCGACTGACTGTGCCCTCTCAGTGCTCCAGTTTGTTGTGTTACAACGTCCAAGGAAAATTATTTTAGGGAATGGAACAAAGAAATTAAAGTTATCTCCCCCAGCTGAAGCCACTGCAAATGCCAGAAATTGCACAGGCAGAATTGCATTGGAAAGAACACCCTGGATGATCTCCCACTGCTATTTCACAGCAGCAAGGCTACTTCTCCTTTARAAGAAAGGAGACAAAAGGGATTATTTTCCCTCCAGATTCCACCCCTGCATTTTCCAGTTCCCAGGTGGGACATCAGGAGTTTGCCTTCAACAAAAACAACAACAGGGACAGCTGAGGTGAGCCTTGGACACCCAGCACTGCCCTGGTGTCCCCTGGCATCCCCTCACAGCCAAACACTTCAAACCAAAACCTCCCTGACCAAGTGGCCACCCTGGAAAGGGGAAAAGCCTCCCTTGCCCCAGAGATAAATGGAATTATCCCTATCTGCTAAAGGATCCTTGGCTGTGGGCTGGTGGCTCCTGGGTGAGGTTACAAGGCCTGAYTGCTCCACAAAGGCTGTGGGCTCTGCTGGCTCTCAGATTGAGCAATAAAAGGGTATTTTCCTTTTCTTTCCATKTCTTTTCCCTCTTTTCCTGGTCACACACCCGGGCTGGGAGCCCATGCTCGTACCCAGCTCTCCACAAACCCCAGGAGCCCCATCAGGAGACTGGTACAAGGCTCCTGTTTCACCTGGAGCCCCCTAAAGAAATCTGGAGCATCCAAGGGATGACAGCAAGACAAGGGAACCCCCAGGAGTGCACACACAGAGATGCCAGGCCAGGGAAGCCCAGCCCTGCATGAACAAACYCCATCCCAAGCCCTGCAGGATGGCTGACAAACCCTGAACACCCAGAGCTCAGGGCACTAAACCCCAGCTGCTTCCCCCGACTGCCAGGAGCAAACTCAMACAGCACAATCTTGGCTCCCTGAACTTGCCAAGGCAGCTCAAGGCCCCAGAGGGAAAAGCCAATCCCCCAAAAAGGAGTGTGTGCTGTCCATGAGGGACTGAAGGTCATGGAGCAGTGACCAATTCCAGAGTAATGAGCATCCATAAAACCCACACTGCAGATACATCACCAACGTGGGACGTGTTGATACATGTTAATCACTTTTTTTTTTTCAGAATGCAAACCACTTCAAGGGCAAGAATAAGATCTGAGGTTCCCCTTTGCTCCACTGAATTTATCTGGTTTATGCAACCCCTGAGTGGGGAGAAAATGTGCTTTACACAAGAGAGTAAAAGCAGAAAAATCWAATCTGTATCAGCAGAAAGGCTGAACGTGAAGGCCCACAAGCCTCCTCTTCCCCCAKAAGCAGGAATAAATCAAGTACCCATGGAAAAGGAGAAGCAGCCCCAAGTTTTGGTGACACAACCCAGGCAGTGTGGGATCCCCCTTCCCCACGGCACCATCCAGCACCACTTCCTCTGCTCCCCGCTCCTCCCATTCCTCGAGGAGGCCACACAAACCAAAACCACCCCGTGCCACCACGGCAGCCACGACTCCGGGCTGGAGAACAGAGAGCAGCTCCTTTTTTCCACCCACACCAGCGGCTCCAGCCATGAGGGACAGAGCAACCGAGGCACACGAGCTCCAAGGGAGGCACTGGCCAAGGGACAGGCCACGGATCCCCACTGGAGTGGCCAAACCTGCCTGGAAAATGCCTCCGAGGCCGGTGATTTCACCAGGGGAGGTTGTTACAAAAGCTGCTGCTGCTGACCTGAGGTGTGCAGAGAGCTCACTGCAGTCTGCAAACCCGGGCAGGAGCGAGCCGGCCACGCTCCACAGGCCACAGAGCCGGGAAATGCGGAAAACCAGAACGGATTCCGTGGGTTCTGCAGGAAAAAAGCCCGGCTGGGCGAGCAGGAAATGCGTTTTAAGGCTAAATATGCCAAAACTCCAGCCGAGAGAGCCCACGCCAGCGCCGAAGGACAGCAGCTCCTCAGACAATGCAGGAATCTCCCTGCAGAAGCACAACTACATTTTTTTTTCCCTCTCTGGCCTCCATCTCTGCCACAGCCGAACAGCAATCCAGTGGAACGCCATCCATCACCATTCCAACCCCAGGGCTCGCCACAGGCCAGAGCAGACCTCCAGAGCAGCGGGGCTTTACAAAGGCTTTTGTTTTGGCTAATTCCGAGCAACATCTCGGAGAGTGCAAACCCTGCCCTGCAGTATTTGCAACCCAAATATTGCAGCRCTGAGCTAATTTCGGGGGAGCTGGCACACACAAGCGACTACTGGAGTAATCAGACCAAAAAAATGAAGGCGAGCTAAATTTAGGAGTAACTGTGCGAAGCAATATTAATTTAGAAGGATTATTTCCCTTCTAAAAAAAAAGATATATATAAATACACATATTTTTACATATATACATATATTCTTTAAAAATTTTCTTTAAGTTAAGCTGACAATGCTCCTTGCAAGATCCGGGCTCTCCATCCCCCCAGGGATGGACCCCACAGTTTTCTGGGTACCAAGACGACGTTCAGACCCCCACCCCCCCGAAGAAAACCCCCCACGATCCCCGGGGAGCATCCCCGGCCCGCAGCGACCGCCGGGGAGGGGGAGCCCGGAGCCCGCGTCCACCGCGCTGTCCCCGGGCGCTCCCGGCGAGGGCTGGCCCCGTTTCCCCGCAGTGCAGCGCGGACCGCCCGCATCCCCCATCACTCACTTCCTCTTGTACTCGTCGCGCTCCCGCTTGACTTTGGCCAGCACGTTGTAGAGGGCGCGGATCTCGGGGGTGATGGTGTCGATCTGTACCCCGACGCCGTCCGGGTGCACCCAGGACACGCCGGGGCCCTGCACGGTCTCCAGGCCGCCGCCGCCGGTGCGCCGCACCTGGGTGTAGCTCCAGATGGTGCCGGGCAGGCGCCCGTAGTGCGGCGGCGAGGGCAGCGCCCCGTGCCCGGGGCCCGGCGGCGGCACCAGCGGCGGGGTCCCGCCGTCCGTCTGCACCGCCTGGTCCCGGGAGAAGGTCTTGTAGCGCAGCCGCCGGTCGCGCTCGCTCTGCTGGGCCGCCAGCTGCTTCTCCAGCAGCCGGTTCCGCCGCTCCAGCTCGTGCACCTTGGCCAGGAAGCAGCGGAACCGCACGTTCAGCCCCTTGAGCAGGTGGATGTTGGAGCCCAGGTCGTTCCGCAGCGCCGCCGTCACCGGCGGGCCCCCCCCGGCCGCCGCGGGGCCGCCGCCGCCGGGGCCCAGCGGGCAGGAGGAGGCGGCGGAGGCGGCGGCGGGGGAGAAGGCGCGGGCCATCTCCCCGAAGAGCAGCGAGTTCATGGCGGAGGGGGGCGGTGATGGAGCTGCCGGCGGGGATGCGGATGCCGGCGGGGGCCGGCGGTGCGGAGCGGCCGTGCCGGTGCCGCTGCCGTCTCTGCGGCCGCCGCCGCGCCGCGCTCTGAGGGCTCTGAGGGCTCTGGGCGGGAGCGCGGGCGGGGCCGGCCCCGCCCCAACCCCGCGCGCCGGGCCCGAGGCCCCGCCCACGCGCCAAACCACGCCCCTTCTACCATAGAGACACCTTTATTCCGTGGTCACGCCCCTCATTTCCATAACCACGCCTCCACAGCATCACGCCCTCGTTGTATTTGCATGGTCACGCCTCCTCATTTCCATAACAATGAGCTCATTTGCATGGCCCCGCCCCGCGGTGCCGCAGCCGCCGCTCCCTCCACGTGTCCCCAGCGAGGGCTTCGGGGATTTGGGGGTATTTGGGGGGATTTGGGGGGATTTTGGGGGATTTTTGGCCCTCCAGAGCCCGCAGGGGACCCCGCAGCAATGGGCGAACGAGGTACAGGCCCCACTGCGGGCTCTCCAGGACACCGCAGGGTCATTAACGCCCTGCTAATCCCCCATGGAGCCAGGCTGGGACAGCGGGGAATGCTCAGCCTGGGGAGGAGAAGGGGTGAAGGGGTGTGGGGATATCAAAGCTCCCGCCAGGGGATGAAGGGGCTACAGGGAAGCCGGAGGAGGACTGTGCTTCAGGAGCTGGAGTGATGGGACAAGGGGGGAATGGGTACAAATTAAAGGAGGGGAAATTTTGGTTGGATATTGGGCAGAAATTCTTCCCTGGGAGGGTGGGGAGACCCTGGCACGGGTTTTCCAGAGAAGTTGTGGATGCCCCAAACCTGGCAGGCTGGATAAGGCCTGGGATAGTGGGAATTGTCCCTGTCCGTGGCAGGGAAAGGATGATCTTTAAGGTCCATTCCAATCCCTCAGCCCTCTATGATCCCATAATTGCACGATTAGGTCAGATCAGACCAAATTATAAACCTCGGATTTTGTTATCCCAAAGCAGAGCCCTGCCTAAGTGCTAAATAATGCTGATATTATAATAATTAAGTTATTAAATGAGCCTTTCCCAAGCGCTGTTCCCGGACCTCTGGGCAATCAAAGGCTATTGTTTAATTGAATGATGTGATTGCTGCACTGCTCTGCTGGAGTGATGCAAGGGAAGCACACGGACACCTCTCAGTCAGGCTCCTGCAGAGCTGCAGCAGCAGTGTTTGCACAGATATAACTTCTGAAAGAAAACCGTGGGGCTCGCCAGATTATATTTATATTTATATTTATATTTATATTTATATTTATATTGTTTGCTATTTTTATTTTTATTTTTATTTTTGCTATATTTATATTTAAAATTTTTATTTTTATATTTATATCTATATCTATATCTATATATCTATATCTATATCTATATCTATATCTATATCTATGTTGTTTGCTATTTTATTTTATTTTTATTTTTGTTATATTTATATTTAATTTTTTATATTTATAGTTATATTTATAGTTATAGTTATATTGTTTGCTATTTTTATTCTTTTTGCTATATTTATATTTAAATTTTTTATCTCTGTATCTATATCTATATCTATATCTATATTGTTTGCTATTTTTATTTTTATTTTTATTTTTATTTTTATTTTTTGCTATATTTAAATTTTTTATATTTATATTTATATTTATATTGTTTGCTACATTTTTATTTCTATTTATTTACATAACCCCCACTCGCTGAAACTCCCCCAGCCACGCTCAGCACCGAAACCAGGGCTCTTCAAAGGCTCTGTTCATGTGTTACCAGCCTGTGTTTTGCCAGCATCTCCTGGAAAAAAACAATAAACGCTCTGGGTGGAGGTGCTTCATTACCGGGGTGAGTCAAAGGAAGAGCTGCAGGATTTGTCTCCCGGCTCAGCCCTCCTGGCTGGGTTTGTGTGTGGGGTTCCGGACCCGCTGCAGGGCAGGGCTGTGCCTGCAGATTCCCATCCAAACCCCGCAGCTCCCGGGAAATGTCCCATGGGTTGTGCTGCCCTGCAGAGCAGAAACCCCGGAAAATGCAGGAATTGACTGAAAACTGGGGCGTTGCTGGGGCAGCAGCCGGCCAGGAGCGGGTCTGTCCCGGGTTTGGGAATCCCAAGGCTTGGAACCGCCTGGCACAGCGGAAGGAGCCGCTGCCCTCGGCAGGGTGGGATGGGATGGGATGGGATGGGATGGGATGAGCTTTAAGGTCCTTTCCAACCCAAACTGTGCTGGGATTCTTTCAAAATCCTTTTATAAAATTTTTAAATTTAACGTTTTCCTGGTTTTGGGCTCCCTCGCTGGTGGTGCTGGAAGGAGCCGGGTGATTTCAGAGCAGGTGGGAAAATCCAGCCGAGTTTTATTTTCATTTATTATCATTTTTTCCCCTTAGGGAAGRAGGAAAGCAGCCGAGGGGGTGACAAACCAGGCCAGGAAGGGTTCGGTGCCTGCCCCGTGATCCTGCAGCTCCCAACGCCTCATCCCCAGCTCATTACATCAAATTAGTCCTTTCCCTRATGAGCTCCAGCCCCTCCCTGCSATGGCCACGGTSACCCCCAGGGTCGGTGAACCCCCTGAATTAATGGCAGGTATTAATTAATTAATTAAGCTYGGGCTGGSAGAGATGGGAGAGATGGGAATCCCCACCCAGGGAGGGCTCCGAGCCCCGTGCCCGGCTGGGGCTGTTCCTGCAGGGAATTCCTGCCGGGAATTTCTGCCATTCCTGCCGGGAATTCCTACAGGGAATTTCTGCAATTCCTGCCGGCAATTCCTGCCGGCAATTCCTGCTATTCCTGCCATTCCTGCCGGGAATTCCTGCCGGGAATTTCTTCCATTCCTGCAGGAATTTCTGCCATTCCTGCTGAGAATTCCTGCCGGGAATTCCTGCTATTCCTGCCGGGGAGAGCTCCCCACCGCCTGCCAATCATAGATATAAATCATGGAGCCCTTTCCTCCTGGGACAGGGAGCACAAGGGCTGGGACTGAAGCTGTTCCTGGTGTGGGGGCTCTCGGGGCCACCCCTCCGTGCTGGTGACAATAACCTGGCATTTGTTACCTGGGTTTGTCCCCAGCTGCTTCACCCAAACTTGGGAGCAGCAGGGATTGGGGATTCGGGCCCTTGGGTTTGATTTTACCTCGTTTTCTGTTTCCTTTCCACTCCCAAACCTCAGTGACCATTTTCTGCTCTCTGCATTGGCTCAGATTTTTAATGTTCATGTTCCTGGGGCTGCTTGCTCCTCTCGAGGCTCTGTTGGTTCAGCACTCACGGAAAGTTCCTTTTTCAGTACAGTGACCATTTTCCAGGCAAACCCACCCAAACCCATGTGCTGTGCTGCTCCCTGGGCTGATGGGCAGCACCACGGGGTTGGTTTGTGTATCTGAACAAACCTCCCTGTAAAACAGCACAATTCCTCTGCTTTAACAGGCACMAAACTGCCCAGGCCCCCAAATGCCCCTCAGTGACCTCAGAGGGTCCTGCTGGGCTGGGATTTCTCACATCGAGGTGAGAGCTCATCCTCTCATCCCTCCCTCAGCCCCTTCCTGCTCCCTCGGCTCAGCCCTGCAGGACTCCCAAAAACAGAGGCCAGACAGAATTGAGAGAATAAAAAACAGAGCTGCTTTTTATTTATTTATTGAAGGGCCCTCAGGTTCATTTAGGGCAGACAAAGCTGCACCCAAAAATGGACCCCGGGTCACGAGTTTGCACACTTTTGTGAGTTTGGTTCATTTGCATATTGGGGTTAATCCTCCAATTACAGCCTCAGGTAATGAAGCCATTTACCCCAAGTTTGCTGCCCCAACTCACTTTTGTTTCCATCTCTGGGGGCCTGAGGCAGTGAGGTGTCCTTGGTTCCCAGCCCCACAGAGGAATTGTTGTGTGTGCCCAAAATGGGAGAGCAGAACTGACTCTGTGTGTGGAGTTCAGAGTTAAACACTACAGAACTGCAGGATTACAAACACATGAAAAATCCAAAAGCTGAATTCCCAAAGCATCAGCTCCATCCTGGGGCAGCTCCATCTCCTGCCTCTGACACGCAGGGGGTTGGGATGGCTCCCCTGGGGCTCTCACCTCGCTCCTTTCCTGACTGAGGCTGTTGGTGTGGAACCAGCAGAATCTCTAACCGCCCACCCCCAAAAGTTGGGTTTTACCACACAGACCCCTGTGATGGGCACGGGCATCAGCAGAGTCAGCCCCGTCCCAGCTGCGTTTGGGACCAGCAGAGCCCTTCCCACTGCAGCCCCTTCCCCTTTCCTGCAGCCCCTGTCCCATTCCTGCAGCCCCTTCCCCATCCCTGCAGCCCCTTCCCCATCCCTGCAGCCCCTTCCCCTCTCCTGCAGCCCCTGCCCCATTCCTGCAGCCCCTTCCCCATTCCTGCAGCCCCTTCCCCATTCCTGCAGCCCCTTCCCCATTCCTGCAGCCCCTTCCCCATTCCCGCAGCCCCTTTCCTGCAGCAGCTCCGGGGTTTTGGTGGTTTTTTTTGGCACAGGGGCAGGAGCGGCGCTGCCCGCCCGGGCCCTGCCCCAGGTGAGGACGGGCAGGATTTGGGGACAGCCCCGGTGACTCGCGGGGTGACTCAGGCGCACCGAAACCCCCGCGGTGTCACCCGGGGCCATCGCGGGTGGCACTGCCGGGAAAGGGCCGGGCCGTGCTTTGGGATGGGTTCCAGCCCTGGGATGGGGCCGGGAATCGTCACCCGGGCTCTCTGCGGGGACAGGGGGTGTTTGTGGGGCTGCGTGGGAGTTCCCAGAGCAGCAGCTTCTCCTGCCCTCACCTTTAGTGCCCTTTGAGGAGGTTTCCCCTCCCCACTCGGTGTTTTCTGCCCCAGTTTGTCCCATCATTTGTCCCATCAGCTCACGGGAGGGAGGAGCTGCCCCGGAACCCGGCACCTTCTGCCGCTGTGGGTTTGTTCCTGCAGCCCCCAAACCGCATTTGGGCACATTTGGGGGTTTGTGGGGCTCAGCAGCGCAGGACAGAGCCGGCCCAAGCACGGAGGATGCTCCCGCACAGCCAGAGGGAGCCCAGCGGTGGAGAATTTGGGATGCAGGGCAGGGACCGGGCTCGGCACACCCGCACCCCGTCCCAGCCCACTTCAGAGCCTTCGCTCCATGGAGAGCAGTAAATATTTTGCMGCCCCAGGTGCGGCCCCGGGAGGAGGCAGGGGCCGGTAAAGACACCGAGCGGAGCATCCGCGGCCGGGACACGCCGGGATCTCCCTGGAGACGGCGGCGGCGCTCTCCGCTTCCTTAGGAACCAAACATTGGCGTGTGTGTTTGTGTGTGCAGATCAGGTGTGTGCAGATCAGGTGTGTGCTGTGCGCTGAGCAGAGCGGCAAAAATGCGGCGATGGGCCCGGACAGGTCCCGGGTGCGGCCCCGGGGCGGGCACGGCTCCGGCAGCGGCTCCGCGATGGTCCCGGGATGGTCCCGGGATGATGCTCCGAGCTCCGCCCCAACCCCAAAATGCTCAAACTCCGCATCCTGGCAGCGGGCGGACCCTGATGAACCGGGACCCTGATTGATTAACCGGGACCCTGATTGATTAACCGGGACCCTGATTAACCGGGACCCTGACTGATTAACCGGACCCTGATTAACCGGGACCCTGATGAACCGGGACCTGGCCCGACTCATTTCAGTGCAGGATGACTTTTGCATTAACAGAATAAATGATTTCTTTCTCGTTGTTGCCCCAAACGCTGCTGGGCTGAGCGGCACCCAGAGCCCGAGCGCTGAGGAGGGTGAATTAATTGGGATTTAGTTTTAACTCCATTCGCTGGGTGTTCCCCTCGCTGGCACGGACAGGGTTTGCAGGACACGGTGAAGGAAATCCTCCTGGAGGGAGCTGTGCTGGAGGCTGGGTCGGGAATGGGGGCCGGGATTCCCCCGAGCCAGGCCCGGCACCTCCCTCCTGCCTCTGCTCTTGTGTCCCAGCGGGGACAGCGGGACCTGCCAAAGGCGGGGACACCACACCTGGAGCACTCCAGGGACAGCGGGACATCACACCTGGAGCACTCCGGGGACACTGGGACCTGCCCTGGGGGGGACACCACACCTGGAACACTCCAGAGACAGCGGGACCTGCCAAAGGAGGGGACATCACACCGGGAACACTCACAGGGACACTGGGATCTGTCCTGAGGGGGACATCGCACCTGGAGCACTCATAGAGACACTGGGACATCACAGCTGGAACACTCCAGGGACACTGGGACCTGCCCTGGGTGGGACATCACACCTGGAACACTCATAGAGACAGTGGGACATCACTGCTGGAGCACTCCAGGGACACTGGGACCTGTCAAAGGAGGGGACATCACACCTGGAGCACTCACAGGGACACTGGGACATCACACCTGGAACATTCACAGGGACACTGGTACCTGTCCTGAGGGGGACATCACACCTGGAACACTCCCAGGGATAGCAGGACCTGTCCTGGGGCGGATACCACAGCTGGAACACTCATAGAGACAGTGGGACATCACGCCTGGAGCACTCCAGGGACAGCGGGACCTGTCCTAAGGGGGACATCGCACCTGGAGCACTCACAGGGGCACTGGGACATCAACCTGGAGCCCTTCCAGGGACACCGGGACCTGTCCTGAGGAGGGGACATCACCCCTGGAGCACCCCCAGGGCCACAAGGACATCACCCCCGGAGCTCTCCGGTTTCCCCCCGGCCCCGGGGATGCTCTGCACCCACCCGCGGTGTCACYGCCGAGTCACGGAGCTTCCCTGGGGCTCAGGAGCTCAGGAGCTCAGGCGCGGGTCCCTCCCGGCTCTCCCCGCTCCCTGCGCTGCTCCCGGGGCGGAGGAGCTCGGGTGGAGCCCCGCGGGTCCSGCCCTGCTGGGCAGCGCTGCTGCAGCTCCCAAAAACTGCTGAGAGCGGCGGGGAGGGAGAAGGGAATGAGCTGGAGCTCCGCAGGTGCCTTCGGTGCCCGATGTCACCGCCGGGAACCGGCCCGGTGCCATCAAACGTTAGCGATAATTACAGGATGCYGCTGCCTTTGCTCGTTAAATGGGATTAAAAAACAGCGGCCGGGGATAAAATACAGGGATTAAACCCGAGAAGGGCCCGGGGCTGTCCCAAACACAGCCCGGCGTGAGACAGCGGGGGACAACCCCCGAACCCCGGCGGGGCTGAACGGGGCATTCACCGGGGCTGAACGGGGCTGAACACCGGGGCTGAACGCGGGGATTCACCGGGATTGAACGGGGCTGAACGGGACTGAACACCGGGGATGAACACGGGATTTACCGGGGCTGAACACGGGGATTCACCGGGGCTGAACGCGGGGATTCGCCGGGGCTGTCCTTTGTGCCCAAACCCCAGAGGGTTCACTCCCCATCCTGAGCCTTTTCCCATCCCAATCTCCCACCTGAGCACGGCCCTGGCTCTCCCAGGGCAGAGCTGGGGGTGACCSAGGTCCTGCTTGGGAAAGAGAGGCGGGATGAGGATTAATGACCGTAATTATGGGGTTATCAGCGCTGGGGCAGAGGGCTCTCATTTAATGAGAGGTGTTCCCGGCTGCTCCTTCCCCAGATAAAACATCCCCTTCATCCCTCCTGCAGCCCCTGCGCTGACCCCAGGCAGGGAAAGATGGGAAAGGTGTCAGACCCCACAATCCTGGCAAGAGCAGCCAAGACTGAACAGCTCTTGGTATTAATTTTATTTTAAAGCTCAGCCTCTCTCCATGTGTCAAAGCTGAACTTGAACCACCTGAAACTTTCCAATTTCTCCTTAACATTCGCCCTGTTTTCCATCACCCACCTTCCCCACGGCAGAAGGGCTGCAGGGAAAGTGTCACCCTGCCTTTCCTGTGGCACAAACCCCACCGTGCTCCCCCCGTGGGGCTGGGGTCGGTGGCAGCAGCCCCAGGGCAGCAGAGCTGGGCTCTCTCCTCATTCCCCCTTCTCCAGGGAGGGTTGTGGATCCCTGAGCACCCGGAGGGGCTGCCCCGGGTTTGGTTGGGCTCAGCCCCAGCCCCAGCTCTGATCCAGCCATGAGGGTTTGTGTTCCCAAGGGAAGGGGCCGGGCTGGGCCAGGCTGAGCTGTGCCAGGCTGGGGGCTCCTCTCCAGAAGAAAAGCCCGGATTTTGGGAGTGGGGGATCCTTTGTGAGGTGCCTGAAGCTCCCGGGGGAGGGAAGGGGCAGGAGAGCCCTGCAGCAGCCAGGAGTGGGGAACAGGAGCAGGGACAGGGCTGATCCCTCCTGGGTCCCCTGGGAACCTTGGGATGAGGGAGAAAACCCCTGTGGGACTGCAGGGAGGTTGGAATTCCCACTCCAAATCTGGACCTGCAGGAACAGGGCCCGGCTGCAGGAGCAGCACCAGCATGGGAGGATCCTGCTCAGAACAGGCTGAATAAGCTCCAGGAAAGGAAAATCCTTCCAGAGACACATCCAGAGCTCCTCACACAGCCCAAACCCCCCCCATGTGGGGATGGGGCCTTTTGGGGGCAATGCCTGAAGGTCCCCAACCCTAAAACACAGCACAGGGGCTTCCCCTCCACTCGTCCTTCGTGCCATTTTACTGAGAATTTCACCCAAAAACATCTTCCCCTACTGACACATCCCCTTTGGGAGAGGAGGGGATCCCTGCTGATCTCCAGGGTTTGGATAAAAGGTCTGGAGCTGGTCCCTCCCCAGCTGTCGATGGGAAGGGGTGGGATCCATCCTGCAAAAAAAGATCTGCAAGAAGGGATTTAATTAAGGTTTCTCCCTTGTTCCCTCTGGGAAGAAGGGAGTAACCCTTCCTGGAGGCTCAGGTGGCTGCCCCCGGCTTTCCCCATCCACCTGCCGTGCCAGGGGGGACATCCCTGSAGGGATTCTGTCCTCAATGCACCCAGAACCCTTTTCCAGCCCTCCTGGTGAGCTCAGAGCTCGTTTTCCCCTGGATCCCTGATTCCTCCCACGTGAGCTGTGAATCATCCCCACCTGGGATGGGAACGTGGCCSTGCAAAGGAGCCAAGGCCAGTCCTGGTTCCCTTATCAGGAAYGTGGCCCTGGAGCAGCCACCTGGGCAGTTTTGGGGCCTCCTTGGGCTGTGGGGTGGCCTCTCCCCAGGGCAGCTCCAGCCCAGCTGGGTTGGAGCTTTGGGAGCCTGGATTGGTGGCTCTGTGCTCGTTTCTGTCACTGCCCTGCCTGGGGACGTTTGATCTCTGAGCCCCTGGGGTCTGAACTGATCAGGATCCAGCCCTGAGCTGCTCCTGGGCTGCCCCAGAGGGGAGCAAATCCTGCAGGGGATTTGGACCTGGAGGCTCCTGCCCAGGGTGTGGCCAGGTCATCGTCCCTGCAGAGCCTGGTGGGACTTTCCTGCAGGAAAATTTGGGATTCCCTCTAGGTCTGGGGGCTGCAGCCCCAAAATGTCCCCAGAATGTCCCCAGAATGTCCCCAACGTGTCCCTCGAGGCTCCCCCACGGTGCTGCTGTGCCCTGAAAGTGCCACAGATGCACTTCCAGGGAGAAAAATCACTTCTCCTCCCTGGGAAAAGGTGCAGGGAATCTCTGGTGGCACTGGGACATCAGAGCTCGTGTGTTTGTGGGCAGTGTTTGAAAACACTCGGGGCAATGGCAGAGAGAGCAAACAGCAGAGCTTGGCTGGGAGCTGCTGGGAGTTGTCAATTAAATCCAGAGAGGAGCAGGGAGAGTTCCCATGCCAGGAAGGGCTCTGAGCTCTGCTGCCCTTCCAGAACACCTGGAGAAGGGAATTCCAGAGGGAGGAGGCAGCAGGACAAGGAAACCATCATTAATGCCCAGGGAAGTTTCTGTGTCACCTGCAGCAGGTGGGGGGAGCCYGGCAGGTCCCTGCTCTCCTGGATTTAATTGAATTAATCCCCACATTGATCAAATCCTGGAGCTCAGCCCCGCTCAGGGATACCAGAAACTCGGGGAGCTCCTGCCCACAATCAGGTTCAGAGTAATCCCACAGCCCATCCAGGCTCTCCTGCATCACAAAGGACATTTTTTCCCACAAATAATGTCTTTGCCAATTAAACTATTTTTTTTTTCAGAGGGTGTTGACTCTGTTGTTCAGCTCATGGTTCAGTCCATCCCTTYGAGTAATTTCATCCATTTTGAGGCATTTTCCCTCTGACTTCTCATTCCTAGTTTAAGTAACAAACTCCCCAAAGTCTTTGCTGATTTTCCAGCCCCAGGCCAGGGGATTTGGGAGCCTGGAGCTCTTGGCCTTTGTGCAGCACTGGGAACGTTGGARCCTCTCTGGGTGGCCCAGACCAGCTGCAACTTTCCAAAACACCTTCCATGTGTTCTTGTCCCTCTCCACATCTCCTGGGGCTGTTCTTGTCMCCCTCAGTCCCTCCCAGGCCAGTGTTCTCCACGAAGTCAGGCTGTTCCCTCATTTCCAGCTCTGGCTCGTCCATAACTCAGAGCCCTCCTGTGCCCTGGGCAGGGAGGCACTGCTGGCACCACCTGGACYTTCCAAAATTCATCTCTGGGCCTCTGCAAAGCCACCCAGGGCAGCTCTGAGGAGCTTCCTGCAAGGTGCTGGCAGGAACATCTCTATGGTGCCACCTCCTCACTGTCATTAACTCTGAACAAGCAGTGACCACGTCCTGCTCCTCCTGGGAGCTCTGAGSTTCTGCTGGCCCAGCTGAGGGGGCAGAAACCCAGGGATTTGCCTGCTGGAAACTTCACTGGCTCCTGCAGCAGCTGAATGCTTTGACAGAAAACTGTAAAATCTGACAGAAATCTGTGCCAGCACAAGTGGAGCGAAGCAGGATCTCCCCCCTGGGCTGTGCTGGAGCTCCCTGGCAGGGAAAGCTGCAGATTCCATCCTTCCTTGGGCAGCAGGAGCTGAGGGCACCCCAGGCAGGGCTGGGGCTGCAGAACAGCTGGGGTTTGGCAGCAAAGGGAAGGAAGGAAGGGAGCCTGGTGCTGCTGCCACCCCCAAACCTTCAGCACAAAAGGCAAAGCCAAACCAGGCTGGGGTCCCTGCCCTGCCCCTGGGGAGCCCCTGCAGGAGCACAAAGCCACTGGGGAGCTGCTGCTGCTGCTCTCAGTGCTCCGGGAGCTCTGGGAGGGCTTTGGCACTGCCCAGGTGCCCTGAGCAGCTCCTGCAGCCACCCCAGAGCAGCTCCTGCAGGCATTCCAGAGCAGCTCCTGTGTAGGAGAGCAGAGTGTTCCTCTGGGTCTCCTGGATGGGCAGCAGCCAGGACAGGAGTGATGGGATACCACGGCCTGCTTGAAAGACAGCATTGGCTTTGATCTGACACCTTGGAGAAGGCTTCCAAAGCTGTCTGAGGATTTGGATGACACGAGGGTTTGATTGGTGTGGTTTTTATTGTATCACTGGGTGTGGAAATATTAGTTTTAGATTTTTCTGTATTCTTATTATTGGGCAAAGATGGAGGCAGATCAATGTGATAAAGTCACATCTTCCTGTTCTTCTCTTCCTTTTCCTTTTGCAAAGGGTGATGGTTTTTTAGGATTGGGTAAAGGTGTGATTTCACTGTGTGACTTAGATTTTAGTTATTAGGTTTTAGAGGAAAACAATGTTAACGTAATTTAGATTATAAAAACCCAGGTGCTGTTCCTGGGCAGGGAGAATTCACTTTTCCAGCTGCTTGTGAACACCACACTAATCTGACCGAAATTAGAGATAAGGATTTTAAAATAAACATCTTCCAACTGCAGCTCAAAGACTCTCTGATCCCTTCTTCCAAGCGCAGGCAGTGAGAAAACAGCCACACACCACAGTTTGGGGTTATCTCAGAAGAAATACCTCAACACTTCTGCAGCCACTCCAGAGCAGCTCCTGCAGCCACTCTGGAGCAGCCCAGCTTCTGTTTGAGGAGGGCACTGTTAGCCCTGACTCTGCAGGGCTCTCTCAGAGCTGTGTTTGCTCTCTGATGTGGTTCCAGGGCTGCAGAGGTGCTCGATGGCTGCAGCAACCCCACAGCAGCCCCTCCTGCAGCTCACAGGGCCAGGCAGAGCCACAGCCCTGAGTCCCTCGGGGCTCCCGGGGCGGCTCCTGCCCAGCTCCAGCTGCCAGCAGTGACCTCAGCCAGGTGAGGTGAGAACAAAAACACTGCACCTTCACCCTCTGCTAATTGCCCATCCCAGCCAATCCCAGCACCACCAGCAGGCACCAAAGGGCTGCTCAGTTACTCAGCCTCTCCCATTGTTATTATTATTATTGTTATTATTGTTATTTCTGGGATGGCACCGTGCTAGGAAATTCAAGTTCAAACAGAGACGAGGMAGCCAAGGAAAGCTTTATTGGATTCCAGCTTCACCAGGTGTCAGCACAACTGTGCCAGGTGAGTTACCAGCATGCACAGGTGGGGAGCAGTGCTGGGCTCAGGGCAGGGCATGCAGGGCATGCAGGGCTCTGGGGGAGCTGTGCAGGGCTCTGGGGCTGCCCTGGCTGGAGCTGAAGGGTTC
Organism: Alauda arvensis; assembly: GCA_902810485.1. Lineage (NCBI taxonomy): Eukaryota > Metazoa > Chordata > Aves > Passeriformes > Alaudidae > Alauda > Alauda arvensis. The sequence continues at coordinate 77,207 of CADDXX010000839.1, forward strand.
CAGAGGGGACAGGGCTGGGAGAAATGGGAGAACCCCCCAGAGAGGGGACAGGGACATGGAACAGCCCCCCAGAGAGGGGACAGGGTTGGGAGAAATGGGAGAAGCCCCAGAGAGGGGACAGGGATGGAAGAACCCCCCAGAGAGGGGGACAGGGACATGAGCAGCCCCCAGAGAGGGGCCATCCATCAGAGGCACAGCAAGCTTTGGATCCAGCCTGGGAGGGAGCCAGGACAGGCCCTGGACACTCCATGGAGGGGACAGGAGCTGCTGCCTGCACCCAGCAAAGGGGAGGGAAGGGGGGGATTTTGTCCTTGCAGAGCCCCTGAGGCTCCAGCCCCACACAGAACCTGCCAGGGRGTGCCCAGCTGCTCCCTCTGGGAGCCTCCTGCTCCCTGGGGCTCCCTGTGCAGAGTGTGAGTTCCACCTTGGCATTCAGGCCTGGTTCAAGCACTAGTCTCAAGCCCAGCTTACCCATTTGTTCAGTTTATTTAACTCCAAAGAGGTGCACACTATAGCATTAAGATTTACTGGTTTGGATTCCTCTCTGTACAAGTTCTTTCAAACAGCTTTGAATGCACAAGGCTTTACAGACAGAAGCGCTGAGAACACGAGATAAAACAAATCTAAATTCCAAATCACTCCAGGAAGAGAAATCGTAAAAAAAAAAAAAAAAAAAAAAAAAAAAAAAAAAAAAAAAAAAAAAAGAAAACCAAACGAAAATTCCAACCAAAAGCTGCAGCACTCCTCAGGGAAGGGACAGACTGCACGAGGAGGGACACACAGGGGTGGAAGGCAAGCGATGGAGGCTCTGCCCAAAGCTGCTCCTGCTCAGGGGATGGAGCTCAGCAGATCCTTGAGGAAGCTGTCAGGGTCATTGATTTCTGACAAGAGTCCTGGGAACAGGAGACAAGAGAGGACARTCAGCCCAGGAGGGATCTGTGCTGGGTGAGCCCCTGGCAGCTGCTGGGTTGTTTCAGGGCTGGACAGGAGGGAGGAGGGTAAAACCCTGCTGGTGCATGTGCAGGAGGGGCTGAAATGGGAATTTAATGAAGCATTAAATCCATATGGAACTGCTCTAGGGCAGCTCCAGGGCCCCAGCTCTGCTCCCTGTGCTGGGCACTGAGGGACTGGGGCAGAGATTCTGAGAGGAGAAAGAGCAGCTTCAGCTTCTCTGAAGGCTTTCAGCCTCTCCTGGAGGCACCAAAATCCTTGGGGAGCAACTCTGGCTGCACCCAACTGCTGCATRGTCACATCTGCTCAAGCACAGAGCCCCCAGAACACCTTCCAGCTGTGCTACAGATGTTTCACAGAGCAGGGGGAGGTTTTCCTGCTCAGGTGTGTGTCCCAGCAGTGCTGATCCCCAGGAGCTGCAGCAGGGGCAGGAATGCTGCTGCTGCTGCTGCACTCAGGAGCTGCACAGGGCAGCCTATAAAAGGGCAAGCAAACACTCACCAGCCACATCCAGAAACTCAGCAAACGTTTCCACTGGCATGAATTCCTCCTGGAAGGTTTTCAGGGCCTTGTCTGCAGCCTCATGGATTGGCATGTCGTTGTGTCTGATGAACTCAGCCAGAGAGAAGGACCAGCCTCCCTCTGTGTTACTGGTAGGCACCTTCTGACAGGGGATAAAGGCACCAAATCAGCCCAAAAATAGTAATTTAATTAAAAATAAAAAAGTTCCTGCAAACTCTGGTGTTTTCTCCCCTTGCTCCTGGATTTCCAGCCCTGCCTCTTGCAAACAACCAGCAGAGAAAACAATTCCCCAGCTGCAGCTTCATCATCTTYTTTTACAGAATGAAACAAGGTCCCAGGCATTTTCTCAGCCTGAGTCCTGAGCCCTCTCTGGAAGCTGCAGTTTCTTTGTGCCCCTGTCTCCTTCCTCACCCAAACACTTCCCTGGCACAGCCTGGAATGTCCTTCCACAAACAATGACCAGGAAAMACAAGCAAATACACAACAAAGGAGTGCTGCCAGCTGGAAAAGTCTCTCAGTTCTTCAGCTTCTGAACTGCAAGGGGTGCAGTGAGCACAGGCAGCTCCTTGTGGCCTTCCTGCTTTTACAGGGTGCAGAAGGAAAAGGAAGGAAAAAATTCCTTCCCTGTGAGGGTGGGGAGGCCAGAGGAGCTGTGGCTGCCTCTGGATCCCTGGCAGTGCCCAAGGGCAGGCTGGAAGGGGCTGGGAGCAGCCTGGCACAGTGGAAGGTGTCCCTGCCATGGCACTGGATGGGCTTTAAGCTCCCTCCCCACCCAAACCAAGCTGGGATTCTGCAAAGTTTTGTTTCCAAAGGATCTTGGAGAAAGATTTCAAGTTCTGATTTCTCTTTCCACCTCCTGCAGTAGGTAAGCAGGCAGAGGTGCAGCTCAGGGGCTCTGCAGGGCTCCCTTACCTTGAACATGGTGTAGATGAGATCCACGAGKGCCCAGAAGAGCAGCCCCGAGCGGTACACGGAGTATTCCTTCACTGCCTTGTCTGCCAGTCTGCAAAGAGCCAGCCTGCAGGTCACACCTGCTCTGGGGCCTGGGGACCCCTGGGGGACACAGGGACAGGCAGAAACCCCCAGAACCCCCTGAGGGACAGCAGGGACAGCCAGAAACCCTCAGAACCCCCTGATGGACACAGGGACAGCCAGAACCCAGCTGTGGGAACCCCCAGAACCCTCTGATGGACAGCAGGGACAGCCAGAAACCCCTGAGGGACAGCAGGGGACAGCCAGAGCCCAGCTGTGAGCCCTGGGGACCCTCAGAACCCCCTGATGGACAGCAGGGACAGGCAGAAACCCCCAGAACCCCCGGAGGGACAGCAGGGGACAGCCAGAGCCCAGCTGTGGGAACCCCCAGAACCCCCTGATGGACACAGGGACAGCCAGAGCCCAGCTGTGATCCCTGGGGACCCTCAGAAGCCCCTGATGGACACAGGGACAGGCAGAGCCCAGCTCTGGGGCACTGGGGACCCCCAGAACCCCCAGATGGACAGCAGGGACAGGCAGAGCCCAGCAGGGCCCTGTGCCATGCAGGAATGAGCTCTGCTGCCCTGTCCCTGAGCATTGGGCACCTGGGGCTGTGTGTGCAGCCCCTCTGCCCCAGCTGTGCCAGCAAAACCTCCCCCCACAGGCAGGAAACCAGCACTGAGGGAACTGGGGGGGTAAAACCACACAGCAAGGGAACAGCAGAGTGGGGAAAAGCAAGGGCTTTGCACAGCCCCTGTGTGTGTGTGCTCAGAGCTGGGAGAGCAGCAGGTCCCTGAGGGAATGGCCAGACAGGAGGTACCAGTGACCAAACTTTGTGCTCCCAACTCATTTCTGCAAGACTCTGAGGGAAATCTCTTGTCCTTGAAGAAATGGAGCAATTCCCATTTAATATTTCTGGTTTATTCTCCTGCCAGGAAAGGGCTTCTCCTGCAAATCCAGCCCCTGGCTTTGGGGCAGCAGCAATGCCCTAAAAGGTGCAGGAGTGAGCTGGGACAGCAGCTCCCCAAGCCTGCAGGATTAATCACAGACAGGTTGTGGCAAGGTGGAGCCTCCTGCCAGCAGCTCTCATGGCTTTGGAATTTTCCTGCCTGTGCTCCTCAGGTGCATCTGCCCCATCCTGAGCTGCTTCCTGCTCAACACTCCAGAGCTTGGGGAAAACAAAAAGCCCTTTTTTGGGCACCCAGTAACACAACAGGGGAGTCCCAGCTGCAACCTGGCCCAGGATTGGGAATTCTGGGGGAAAATGAACATTTTGCTGCTCTTATTGAAAGGCTCCATTTGTGTGTGTGTGTCTTTAAAACAGACTTCTTAGTAGGTGGCAGCTGCTTGGGCAGCTCAGCTTAATTATTTCAAGGAAAAGCAATTAGTAAAGGTGACTAAATTTCCACGGGATGAGGAGTAACTCAGCCAGGCTAATTCTGGCCTCCCAAATCCTGCAAGCCAGGCTTYTCCTTTCATCTGGATGGGTTTGATCTCGTTGGAGTCTGCTCCTTTAATTGAAAACCAAAAGGCCCTTGTGGGTTTGGGGCTGCTCCTGGAGCAGCTGCTGGGTTTCAYTGCTGCAGCTGGGCCAGCAGAAAGGCAGACACCAGCCCTGGGGAAGCCTCACTTCCCTCAGCAGGGTTTTACAAAGTGAAAAAAATCCAAAGGGTCTTTTCCTCCCAAATTCCAGATGAAAGCTATGCTGGAAAACACCTACAGAATCTTTTTTTTTAGGAAGAATTTGTGGTTCAGTGACAATGAACACTCAGATCAGTTCTTTGGAATCTGTAAATTGTATTTACAAAAACAGAACAAACCCAGAACCTGGATCCATTCTGGTGATTTAACCTGTGGGTTTAAACAGGAAGAGTTTCCACAAGAAGGGAGGTGCTGAGCATCTCCCCCTGGTCCCTGGGGAACCCTCACTGCTGGCACAGSCAGAAACCCAAAACCTGTGTGACCTGAGGTGCAGTGAGGAGCTGCACAGGGAATGTCTGGGATCTGCTGCCTTGGGAATGTGCAATTCCTGCACCTTCCCTGCATTCACAGGGACTCACATCAGATCCTCAGC
>CADDXX010000839.1:89611-113926 GCA_902810485.1 Alauda arvensis
AGTAAAAAAGAACCTAAGGCCTAATTTAAATTTCTGTAGCTTTGCCTTTTGCAAATGTTAAGTTCTAGACATAACCAAAATAATGGAGCCTTGCTAAACATTCCTAGATAGAACAGAGCTGTATGCATAGAATTTCTGTAAGAATTACAATTACTTTAGCACATTAATCTTGGCTTAAGATAGGTCTAGTAGTATTGTAGAAAATTTGTGTTTCAGCCTGATTGGCCAAAAATAGAATAAAATGCTTAGAGAATGCTAGAGAGACTCACTGGAAATACCAATGTTATTGCTCTGTGACTGCTACTGATAAGATGCTCATGGAACACAGATTAAGGTGCTGTGGCTGCTGCTTCTACTTGGGATTCAGAGTCTGTCAGAGGCTTTCAGCACAATGGCAGGGACTGTAACACCAATGCCTTCCTGAGACTGATTCTAATGCCATAAAGCACTTCCACAACTCCCCAGCTTCACCAGCCATCAATGCAGACGTGACTCCATCTCACTGACACACACTGACCCCACAGCTGGACGGCACATCTGGCAGGGCCAGCTGTGGGCAGCACCTACCTGACAGCTGCCAGGTGGCAGTCGTAGTGCACGATGTTGAAGTGGGACACGGTGCTGTAGCCCTGCTGCTTGCGGGGCTTGTTCTCAAACTCCTCGAGCGCCACGCGCTTGGTGAAGGTGTAAATCCCCAGCACCTTGGTGGGCTGCAAGGACACACAGCTGCCTTAGCACCCCCAGCCCTGCAGCAGGGCACACTCCTGCTCTTTCCACACTCTCCCAGTCCAACCTCACATCTAAATTGATTCTGTGTTTTTCCGACTTTCACTGAAATCACACTTCCCTTCTTCCCTTTCCCCAGCCACCTCTGGAATTACTGAGCTCAAGAACCAACCCTGAGACTYCCTGATCTTGCAGGGCCAGAACTTGTGCAATCAGATACTGGCAAGTCTCCTTGGGAGCTGAGAGGGCTCTGAAAATGTGCCTGCCTTCACCTGGAACTTGAAACTTGCTTCACCTGGAACTTGACTCTCCCATCACAATTACCTGGAACTCCTTGCTCCCACTACCTGGAGCTTTTAGCTCCCACTATCTAAAACTCCTTGCTCCCACTACCTGCACCTCCTAGCTCCCACTACCTGGAATTTTTAGCTCCCACTACCTGGAACTTAGCTCCCACTACCTGGAAATTTCAGCTCCCACTACCTGGAACTTTCAGCTCCCATTACCTGGAACTTGTATCCCTCCCTGCAGATGCAGCAGGTCAGTCCTGGCTCCTCTATCAGCTCCTCCATCTGTTTAAGCAGCGCAGTCTTGGTCACCACCTGGCCCTTCTCATTTGTCTGCAAGAGAGGAAAGCTCAAGCAGGTTAAAAAGCAGGACAAACCCCAGCATGCCCACCCTGCCACTGGAACACCCTTCCCATCTCCCAGCAGCACCAGGCAAACCAGGAGCAGCAGCTCTGCAATATGCAGCAAGAAACCATTTTCCACACTTCCTGCTGAGGCAGCTGGAGCCTCAGGCAGGAAGCCAAGCCCCTGGAGGAGCAGAGCAGCCAGCCATTACCGTCATGCCCAGGGTGCCCAGGGCCTTCTGCCTCATGGCCATGGCCATCCTCTTCTTCTCAGCGCGCGTCTCCTTCCGCGCGGCGTCGATCTTCTTGTTCACCTCGGGGTGCTCCCTCAGAGCCTCCAGGAGGTTCTCTGCCAACGTCCCAATGCCTTCATCACTCGACACCTGCTCCAGTTTGTGCAGGTTGGTGATGGAGTCTGTTCCTATTAGCACCTGGTGGGGATGGGAACACAGATCAGGACCAGGGGACTCACAGTGACTGTCCCCTCTAATGCCATGGGGACAGCTGGGCAGAGCACTGAGCTGCAACAAAGTGTTCCTTCCTTTCTTAATGCTCCTGGGCCCTAAAAACTSTGTGAGACTGGGGCAATTTGCCTCTCCACTGGTCATCACCAGGAGCTCAGATGGGGATGTTGGATAAAGCATTTGTTTTGTGATAAGACATTGCACTGATGCCTTCAAACACCAACAATCACGTGCTGAGGAGCTTATCAATAATTACCTTCTCTTCCCATTGGTGTGTCAATCTCACACCACACAGCAGGAGGGAATACTCAATGCAGAATCTGAGTTTTCCAGATGATGCCTGAAGCTGCCAGCAGAGGYTCAAGGCATCAAGACAAAGACACGAAGTCACATTCCCAATCTTGTCATGTGACACACACAACTCAGAGGATGCTCTGCAAAGGCACAACTTGCCCAGGGAACAGGTTCCATACCTATGCCTACTTCAAGATTCCCAACAGTATTTCACATTCTTATAACAGGCAAGCTGAGGAGAACTGGATTTTCTCTCAGCTTTATCCCCTGAAGAGAATTCCCTTCAGACCAGAACCAACACCTCCCAGCAGAGAAAAGCTGGGAGCAAAACTGTGCCAACTACGATGAGGATAACAAAACAAAACCCAACTGAAATCAGTATAGAACCAGCTCTTAGGGGAATCATTCCTGAGCTGCAGCCCCAGTGCAGGCAGCCCTGGCTCACCTGTGTTGCAGGGTGCTGCGTCGCCAGGCCTCGCAGCAGGCGCAGGATAAAAGGGAGTGCAGGTCGAGATAAGAACTTCTTCCATATGTCTGCATCCAAACTGCATGGGGAACAAAAGGCAGCAGCTGAGGGGTCACCCTGAATTTTTAAGCCTTCTGATAAGTTGTAGTTTGGAGTCAGTTTTCCCATGGTTTTTCATGTAAATACCAGGTGTTGTTTTCTAACCAGCTTGGATGTTTACATTCTTCTTAATGAGATGGATTTCCTTGACAAACGTGTATTAGCCAGTGTGTGTGTAGAGGTGGGAATTTTCTCACCCAATGAGAACCTTTTCCCTTTCCTGTATATAATAACCCTGATTTTTAACAAATACCTCTCTTTTATTTTCTTTCCCCTCATAATTACTGTGTCATACCGTTCTTTGGTGTAGCAGTGTGACCCTGAGGGGAGTGTCCCAGCCAGCAGCAGGGCTCCAGGCTGCAGGGAATACTCCCTCCCTCCCTCCCTCCTCAGCTCACTAATGAAGGCACAGTCACACTCCCACTTCCATGCTGTGCACAGCCACGGTGCCAGCTCGGAGCCTGGGGATTTGTGTTCATGAGTTGGCCACCAACAGCAAAAACTCTGGTTMTGTGCAGCAGGAGGGGACAGGCAGGAAACACAAGGATGGAGATATCCAAGGAATCAGCTTGGATGGGTATCAAATGGGAAGATTTCAGGCTAAAAAGCTCATCCCTATACGTGCACTGCCTCACCAGACCTCTGCATCCCAGCTCTGAATGCTCCTGAATGGGMMCTTGTTCATGGATCTCCTGGGAGRTTGTGCTGATGGGATGRGGAGGATGTCCAGGACAGTCACACACATTAACCACACACATTMAATTGTGACTCTTACTTCTTTGCACTGGGAATGTGYTTTTTCATGTAATCCAGGGCATTCTGTGTAATCCCCTTCTGCAGGATGAGATCCTTCAGCTGATGGCCATTGCTGTTGTTCTTTATTCCTGCTGCTATYTTACAGAAGCAATCCAGGAAAACTTTATCATCTCCACTGTGCTCCTCATCATACCTGAACAAAGAGAAGAAATGGTAACTCTGCCTGTAATKCATTCAGTGATGTCAGTGGGRTGTACCTGCCCCAGCTCAGAGACTCAGAAAAGCCACTTGGACCCCAGTTGTTGGGGAAGATGAACCAGGACAGACTTACAATTATACCTGGCAAAAAGACTGTGACAATATGAAATCTATAGGCAAGGTAGAAATGAAAGCCACTTTTGACATCCAAGAAGCCAAAAGCCAGTTCATGAATGGCTGGGAAACAACGGCTCAGCCATCAACCACAGGAGAATCCCCCAGGATTAAACAATACCCTGGGAAATGAAAAGGAATACTGGAATGTCCAAAGGTTGAAGAAAACCCTGCCAACATGGCAAGGAAGAAAAAAGGAGTTTTTGGAAGTACAATTTAGGTTTAAAGTATAACAAGTATGATAATGTAGCAACCCCTATAGGCTGTATGTAAATTCTATAGGGTTTTGTGTCTTGTGCTGATTGGTCACTGTGAATCAGAATATTCAGGATGGGAAAAGATAGAATGGATTGTAACAAGATTGGAGCTCTCTGGCTCCTGCTCTTCCTCTTGCTTTCTCTCTCTCTTTCTCTCTCTGGGGCTTACTCACAGCTGTGGCTGGCAGCTTGAGTGAGCCTCCCTTTGCCCACCACCGTTGTAGTAAACTGTCACTTGGAATTTTTAAGCCTTCTGATAAGTTGTAGCTTGGAGTCAGTTTCCCCATGGTTTTTCATGTAAATACCAGGTGTTGTTTTCTAACTGGCTTAGATGTTTACATTCCTCTTAGTGGGATGGATTTCCTTGACAAGCATGTGTATTAGCCAGTGTGTGTGYAGAGGTGGGAACTATCTCACCCAGTTACAACTTTTTCCTTTCCCTGTATATAAGAACCTCAATTTTATTAAAGACTTCTTTCTTTTCTTTTCCCTTGTGATTGCTGTCGTGCTGTTCTTTGGTGTAGCAGTGTGACAATAAACTGCAGGTTCAAAGAGCTGCTCTGGACTTTGGAGATCCCTCATTACTGTCCTGGAACCACCCACATCCATCCTACACCCTGCCACCTCMAAAGCCTTGTTTCTCGAGCTAGAGCTCTTTCAAAAACAGCTTAGAAGTGAGACAGGAAACAAAGCTGAAGCCTGGCATTCCACAGTGAGGAAATGCAGGTGCCAGCACAAGGGATTTCAGGTGCTTTCACCTGAGCTGTGCCCACGTACTTGTCGAAGTTGCAGTAGGGTTTGAAGCGATCCACCAGGATCTGCATCTTCTCCAGCTCCCCGAAGGACAGGTAGGGGATGATGCGCAGCAGCCCCTGCAGCACGCTCAGGYTGGAGCGCACAAAGGTGCTGTTGATCTGGTCCAGCAGCATCACCAGCTGGTCCTTGTCCCCTGTGAGCAGCAGGTTGCCCTGTGAAGGAAGAGCAGCAGGGTTGAGTCTACAAGGGAATTCTCACTTTGGGAGCTGGTGGTGAATGGTGCTGCATCCAGCTGGGGACAGTCACCAGTGGTGTCCCTCAGGGCTCTGTGCTGGCACCAGCTCTGTTTAATGTTTTTACTGATGACATGGATGAGGGTTTGGAGTCTTTCATCAGTAAATTTGCAGATGACACTAAGCTAGGAGCATGTGTGGATCTGTTAGAGGAACGGAGGGCTTTGCAGAGAGACTTGGAAGGGTTGGATGGATGGGCAGAGTCCGATGGGATGATGTTCAATAAGTCCAAGTGCCGAGTCCTGCACCTTGGCCACAATAACTCCTGCAGTGTTACAGGCTGGGGATGGTGTGGCTGGACAGTGCCCAGGCACAAAGGGACCTGGGGGTGCTGGTGACAGCAGCTGAACATGAGCCAGCTGTGCCCAGGTGGCCAAGAAAGCCAATGTCCCCTGGCCTGGATCAGGAATGGTGTGGCCAGCAGGAGCAGGGAGCTCATTCTGCCCCTGTACTGGGCACTGGTGAGGGCACACCTCGAGTGCTGTGCCCAGTTCTGGGCCCTCAGGTTAGGAGGGACCTTGAGGGGCTTGAGCATGTCCAGAGGAGACAACGAGGGGTGAGGGGCTGGGAACACAAACCCTGTGAGGGGCTGGAAACACAAACCCTGTGAGGGGTTGGAACACAAGCCGTATGAAGAACGACTGAGGGAGCTGGGGTTGTTCAGCCTGGAGAAAGGAGACTCAGAGATGATCTTATCACTCTCTACAACTCCCTGAAGGGTGGTTGTGCTCAGCTGGGGTTGGTCTCTTTCTCTGAGCAACAACAGACAGAACAAGAGGACCCAGTCTCAAGCTGCACCAAGGGAGATACAGGCTGGATTTAAGGAGGAAGTTTTTCACAGAAAGAGTGGTAAAATACTGGAACCATCTGCCCAGGGAGGTGGTGGAGTCACCATCCCTGGATGTGTTTAAACAAAGCCTGGATGTGGCACTGGTGCCATGATCTGGTTGAGATGTTGGAACATGGGTTGGACTCGATGATCTTGAAGGTCTCTTCCAACCTAAAAAATTCTGTGATTCTGTAATTCTGTGATTCTGTGGTTGTGAAGGGGTGATCCCTGATAAAAACAAAACCCAGCCTTGCTCCCAAAGGTCTCTGGAATGGCTGTACTCTGGATTACTTTATTTTAATTTCTGGGTTAAATCTGATGGGAATTTTATGAGCATTAAAATCTAAATGTATCTTAACTACCCTAACTACAAAGTTTTACATTATTCTGTGCCTTTTGGAGCAATTAGTTTTCTGTCAAATAAGGAATGACAGCTCTCACACACTATGTAAATGTATTACTAACTTAAAAAAGGAACTGAAAGATGGATTCAAACATTCCTCCCAGAAATAAATATTAACTAAGGCTACAAAAACTAAATAGAAGAAAACATCTTAAAATAACAGAAATACTCATGACATTTTTTGGATCAGGTCACATTACAAGTAACCAAATTATTTGAGTAAATACTGGAGRAAGACAAGCTGCAATGGTTCTATTACAGATTGCTCAATATATAACTCCTGTTGTCTGAAAAACAGACATACCCTCTAGCTGACTCCTGGCTTATTCCACCTACTGCTGAAGCATTTTCCAGCCAAAAGTCTAATAATTCCAACCCAAAGCACACCAGATTTCTGTCCACCCACAGCTTCCAAAGATGAGTGAGAAGCTCTTCTTGTTCTCAGCCTAGCTGAGATACACTTTTATTCTCAATTAGCTGGAAAATCAATCATGCTTTCAACACACACAGAAACACTCCAAAAAACAAGGCCAAGCTGTGTCTTTTCTTGTCTCTCCCTGGCCTGTGGCCCAAGGCAGGAAGGAAAGGATCCAAGCAGTGCCTCACACCCCTCACCCAACCATGGCACACTCATCCTGACGCAGCCTCGCGGTGCTTTTGGTTCAGGGCCCTCCTCGAGCCCTTCCCCAAGGCCTGCTGAGACCTGCCACGAGTGTGGTGAGGGTCAGACTCCACCAGCACTGCCCTGCAGCTCCTGGAGCTCAACACCCCTGTGAGCAGGGCTGTGCAAGCCCTGGATCCAGGGGAGGAGCCCCAGGCACTCACCTTGTCCTCGCTCAGRGGCTCCGCGTTGGACTCATCCAGGATGATCTCCATGATGCTGAGCACCTGCTCTGCCACGGCTGCTCCMCCACTGTCCTTGCTCTCCTGCTCAGCCACCAGAGCCTGCAAGAGATGGCAGGGCTCAGGGAACTGGTCTGAGGTGGGCAAAGGCACTGCAACCCCAGCAGTCACTGGTTTGAGGTGGGAGCAGTCCCTGGAACACCAGCAGTCACTGGTTTGAGATGGGAAGAGGCACTGGAACACCAGCAGTCACTGGTTTGAGGTGGGAAGAGGCACTGGAACACCAGCAGTCACTGGTTTGAGGTGGGCAAAGGCACTGCAACACCAGTAGTCACTGGTTTGAGGTGGGAGCACTCAGGGGAACACCAGCAGTCACTGGTTTGAGGTGGGAAGAGGCACTGGAACACCAGCAGTCACTGGTTTGAAGTGGGAAGAGGCACTGGAACATCAGGAGGGTTAACTGCCCCCACACTCCCACCCATAACAGAGAAGGAACATCCAAAGGACAATTTCCAGTGCCAGCACTACAACATTTCCCATCTCTTGCAGCTGTCAGAAGGCAGCAGGGCAGTCAGAAGTAGCTTAAATTCCCTGGAATCCATGGAAAGAACCCTTGTGGAAGTGCAGGTTGTCCTTACCAAGTTGAGAGTCCCCAGCATGACATTCAAAGTGTTCATCTCTGGCTTGACCAGCTGCTGCCTGTTGATTTTCACCTTCACACAGTAACTGAAGAGTTTTAACAGCACCTACAAARTACAGCAAAGGGATTCTCTGGGATGCCTTTGAGGGGGGGATTTTGGTGAAGCTAAAGTAATGGTTTAATACAGTAATACACCCAATCTCCACACTTCTGGGGTACATTGCACCCCAGATTTTACACATCTATATCTTAGCACAGCCAAGGCAGAAAACAACCTCTCCAGCAAGACAGGATTTAGTCTTACCAACTCCTCAGGTTCTACACATTTCAAGTTTTGTGAGGAATTGTTAACCAAGAGGAATGGGAGAGGGAAAGAACTGCTCCAGCTCAAGGGAGATTGTCTRAACCCCAGGGATGTCTGTGGAATTTTCCACCCCATAACTCCTGAGCCCAGAGGCAAAGGGAGACTCACAGTTAAGAGGTGCCGGCCCTGTTTGAAGTCCTTGATGCCAGTCAGTCTGTTGAGCATGCACTCCAGGCCTCCACAGGGGGCCATCACCCCTGCCATCTTGTACACTTCTTCCTCATCCTCCTCCTCATCTGCAGGACACACACAGGGGGTAAGGACAGGGGCAGCCACAGCGGGACACGCTCGTGCAGTGCAAGCAGAAATGGAGAGCAGAGCAGCACACATTTACACATGAGCAGCAATTCAAGGCACTTCAGTTGTACTGAATTTGAAAAGAATTAAGAGCAGGAATATGAAGAAGGGCTGGGCAGAATGGTCCCTGTGCCAAGCTCCCATTTGAAGCACAGCTTTAAAGCGCTGTTAAAATCCTCCTTCACTCGAGGTGAAGCAGGTAAATGCAGCAAAAGCAACATCAATCAACTTTAAGCTCACTGCTGTGAGGATAATAATGTCATTGCTCTGCAGCAAACCTCAGATTTCMAATCTAATCCCAGCTTTCAGCAGACAAATGCATTTACCAGTGGTGGAGTCGAGGGACTCGATGAATTCCTCGGTGGCATCTCCCAGTAACCCCCGCATGCGGTAAATGATCCTCATGGGCTCCCCCTGCAAGAGCAGAGCTCTCATTAATTCTGTCTCTGGCCACTTGGACACAAGCCTGGCTCTGGTCTCAGTGTGTAACCTCCAGCCCCAGCTCTCCCTTGTGCTGTTTCACCTGAGGAAGGGAACACAGGGAAATTTCTCACTCATTCTCCCCTTCCTGAGGTGAATTCAAAACAACAGCAGAGCCACCTGCAMAAACATCACTAACTCATCCCTTGGYCTGCCCAGCTTTTCTTGGCATTGCCAGTTAATTGACAGACTGGTAATAAACAGTCTCTTCCTCCTTCCATCTCCTCCAGGTTTCCTTTTGAAAGATGCAGCCAAGGAAAATGGGCTCATCTGCAGAGGAACATCTGCTTTGAATGGCAACCTCTCCTCCAAGGGTATGGCACAGCAAACCTGGGAAACACAGGGAACAGCCCAGGAAATGAAGCAGGACATAATTGGATGAGAGCTTTCAAATAGATAAAATCTCCAGTGATGGCAAATGGAAGAGGAGTAAAAGGCAATTTAATGAGCTTTCAATAAGACAGTGCCTCACTGGAATGATCCAGCCAAAAAAGCTGTGCTTTTACCCTGAGAAAGGGACAGTTTTCCASATGCATTTCCAGCTGGAAATACTGACAGCACATCATGAAACTTTCCATTTTTAATCCATAGGTCTGAATAAAAAGCAGAAAAGAAAAATCCCAGATTTGGGAGCAGGAGACCTTGCARGAGAAAACCTGTCAGGGATCGTGCTAAGCCTAATGTGGAATAAGCAGTGCTTAATGTCACAGCAAATACATAAGCACAGGGAAAGCCCTGGGGGGAAAATCTGCTCAAAGGCCACGCTGGCGACCAGCAATTAACACCACAGGGGCCCTGGTAAAACGGCAGATGAACAAAAAAAGCCACTGGGAGACAAGGGGAACAAAAAGGGGCCTGAGGTTGGGTTTCTTGTGCGCCTGTCGCTCGCAGGGAGCGGGAGCTGAGGCTCCAGGAGTGCTCACAAAGGAAGGCAGATGAAAGCTGCTCATCCACAGCAATGCTGAGCAAACTCTGCCTTTCAGCAGCAGAGCTGCTCCCTGGGAGAGCTSCACACATGCCACAGGAACAGCTCCTGGCTGCTCCCAGGGGCATCATTTCCATCAGTGACTCAGTCAGAACTCAAATAAAAACTCACAGATTAACACCAGCACCTCTCCTCCCTTTCCACCTTGCTAAAAAATAATCACTGTCACATGGTTTGGGCTTGATTTTGCAGTATTGAAGGCTTTGTTACTGAAATAACAGCAATGAGACTCATTTTATCATCATTCACTGCTAACTGGCACTTTGTTTGAATTCTTCCCATAAATGGTTCAGGAAACTGAGGTTTCAAAAGTGATTTGAGGCCAGGAGGAAATGAGGAATGACCAAGAAATGCTGGGCAAATCAGCCTTGTTTTATCATCTCAAGTGCCTCTAAACACATATTTGTAGTGGGCAAGCTTGAGCCTGATGGGCTCAGTGGGAGTTTATTTTAGTGGCTACAAGGAAAGAAGGGAGAGCTTGTTCTGGACCACATCCCCCTCTGGAACAAGGTCAGTGTGACATGGACTGGACACTTCAGACTGCTGGGTCCATTTCTTCATGTGAAGAACACAAACACATATTATGAAAAGCAAAAAAAGGATAAATTTGTGAAGTGCTTGAGATCCTGATGAAAAACACGAGAGCAGAAGTGCAAATATGGAGAAGCACTGGATAATCTGTGCATAAATAACTTGGGCACATCCCTGAAGCACAGCCTGGTGGAGCAATCTGGTGTCCCTGTGTGCACACACATGAGACCTCTGTGTGCACATGGAGTGTGAAATGTGCTCTGAAAGGCACTGAAATGTTCAGCTCTCCCCAGAGGAGCACAGAGCAGGTTGTTCCTCAGGGAGAGCCACACGTGACACAGCTCACCTGGGGCAGTGCTCTGCAATCYCTCACGTTGCAGGGCCATGCACAATCTGTCCTAACAGAGCACCAAAAGGTGCTGAGCAGTTACACCCAACAAATCCAGTGCCAGGAAATAAATCCTGACTCGTGTGATTTTGATTTTSCCCTGTTCCTTTTGTTGATGTGAAGAACAGTGCTGTTAAACTTGCACAAAGGCAGCACACACCTCGTTTGTGGGACACCACACCTTCTTGTAGACCTCAGCCACAGGCAGATCCAGRCTGATGATCTTGTTGTTCACCAAAAGCTGAAAGGGAGAGGAGAACAAGTCAAAAACAAGCTCAGGTCGTTACATCACCACCCCAGCAACCAGCAGCTGCCCAAAAGCAGCATCCCACAGGTCTGTGCAAGAAATCCCCACCTCAAGAAATGCTCACCTCCATCCCACTGTCGTCCTCCAGCAGAGCCACCAGGTCACAGTCCTGACAGATCTTGTTCTTGATGTCCCTCATGAGAGGCCCAATGCCAGGCTCATTGCTGCTGTAAGGATTCCCTGGCATCCTGCCCTGCAAGAAGTCTTCCTGCTGGGGATCTTTCTCCAGAGTGACAAAGAACTCAGTGACTTCATTCTCCTCCTGAAGAGCAGCAGCAGAGACAGAGTGAAGAAGTTTTTCCCTACCCATGCTCCCTTTCCTGCATTTTTGTGGGAGAATGRTCCTAAACCTTCAGTCCTTTCCCCACTGGTGCATCTGCTCTGCATGCCCCACTCAGAGGATGGCCAGGATCATTCAGTAACCAAATTCCTCAGGGAATGGGAYACACTGGGATACAGGTCTACACTGGCTGATGGTGAATCCTGACTGCTGTTCCTGGCAAAAAGGAATCAGATCTACATTGCTAGACGTGATTGGAGGTGATTCTCTTCCTCTATCATCTCTTGGGAGCACTGCACACAGTTCTGGTGACCCTCAACAGARAAAGGACACAAAACTGTTGGAGCACGTGCAGAGGAGGCCACAGAGCTGCTCAGGGGACTGGAGCACCTCCCCTGTGCAGCCAGGCTGGGAGAGTGGGGAATGTTCAGCCTGCAGAGGAGAAGGTTGTGTGGAGACCCCACAACACCTTCCAGGGTCTGAAGGGGATCCAGGGAAGSCAGAGAGGGACTGTTCATCACTGACTGGAGTGACAGGACAAGGGGGAATGGGTCAGACTGAAAGAGGGCAAATTTAGGTCAGATATTGGGAAGAAATTCTCCCCTGTGAGGGAGGTGAGGCCCTGGCACAGGGTGCCCAGAGAAGCTGTGGGTGCCCCTGGATCCCTGGCAGTGCCCAGGGCCAGGCTGGACAGGGCTCAGAGCATCTGGGATCATGGAAGGTGCTGCTGTCATGACAGAGGTGGGACTGGACAATCTTTAAGCATTGCAGGGCTCTGGCCAGGCAGTGTGAGCCCCACTCACAGGGTAGATGATGCTGCAGAGCCTCTCAAAGATGAACACTGGGGTCCTGTAGTCGTCGAGGCTGTAACGCTTGGCAGTCTCKATGCACACAGCCATGAAAGCCTTGGTCTCTGACTCTGTGCCTGCCAAGAAAAGGAGSCTTTAAAATAGACACTGCAGTCAATTTTATAGATTCCACTTGAATTCAGCACAGGCAGTAAATCCTTGTGCAGTCAGCCCCACACTTTGGTGCTCCCTCCTTTTGTGAAKCCACTCAGTGAAAGATGGAAGGCATTTACTGGTAGGGTTATCAGGAAACCTCTGCATGGCTGGGCTGCAGTAAAACAGCCCCATAAAAAYGAGGAGGCTGAGATTCCTGGAAAATAAGAGGTGACTAGGGAATGCTGTTCAGCTGCCCTGAGCCAACAGAAAATGCTGGAAGCCACAAACCCCTCTGATTACAGCAGCCATTCCAAAAAGTTCTTTGTGTGGCCGTTCTGCTTTTCCACCTTGCTTGATCCCAAGGCTGGATTTATGGAACAGAGGTGGCTTTACCTGTTGTCATGTCCTCCAGCATCTCCAGCAGCATGTCCTGGGTCTCATCAATCAGCTTTGTCCTCTGCACCACCAGCTTCCTGAGGCACAGGTAGCCATTGAGCACCGTGCCCACCAGCCGGCTCTTGAAGTGCCTTTTGATGGACTCCACCTCCACAAAGGAAGACAGAAGACCTACAAAGCCACAGAAATTCAGGAGGTGGGAGAGAATCTCTAAATTTCATAGCAGCAAACAGGGCACAGTGTCATAAAAATGGCTTGTTCCAGCCCCCATCAGTTTGTGGTTTAAAGCTCACCCCTGTGAACTGAGTGGTTGGAGGCAAAGCCTTGGTGTGGCTTGTGAATTGTAACAGATGAAAAACAGTTTGGGAATGAGGAAAGGGCCTAAGGAGTTTCCTGTGTGCTTGATACACAATTCTGCACTCTCCAGCATTTTTCTGTTGCAAGCTATTCCAAAAGAAGGTGACTGCTCCTCTTGCAATCCTTCTAATMCCTCTGGTGATGTGAAATGACTGATCAGTGACATCACCAAACTGGTCACTCCTACAGTGAAGTAAAGAATCAGCAAACAAAAGGATTCTTTCCCATGACACACTGAGCAACATGCTGCTTCTTGCAAGAAGCCAGGCTTTATGGATTCACCCACTAATGGCTGAAGAATGTGAAAGAGGGTACAAAAAACAATRACCTAATTTGTGAGGTATTTCCATTTCCAACAAATTTTTGTCAAAGGGTATACACCCTAGAAGATGAATAAAAAAGCTCTCATAGAATAGGGAGGTAGGAACAATAGGTAGGAATAAAGCAGCAGTATTTACAGTGCTGCCAGGGACTGTACTATGCAATAAAGTGAAATGATGAAGCTTGCCTGGTATGTTCAGCTAAAAACTCTTACTGACCACAAAAAATCATGGAAAAATCCATTTAGAGATTAAGTGCTAAATCGATGGCAAAAATCCAGTGCTGACAATGGCAACACCACTGAATGAGATCTCTCTGAAATCCTGCCACAGGCTGSAGAGAGAACAGTGATCAGCACAGCTCTAACCCTACCTGTGAGACTCTTCAGGGCATATCCCTGCTGCAAATCCGTGCTCAGTGTTGCCTCCTCCAAGGCCAGCAAACGAGCTATTTCCTGCAAATAATTAACAGCCTGTTAGGCCAGGACCCTGCAATGCCAATAACGAGTGTCTAACACAGAAACTGAGCCAGGCACAGAGAAAGCACAACTGCAGCTGCAGGGAGGGGGGAAAGGAGAGGAAAACTGCCACAAACATCCCCCTCATTTTCTCCCTGCACCTCCCTGCTGCCACTGCTTGGCTCTATGGCCCTCCAGGAGGACTCACAGCCAGCACTGATATGGAGAGTGTCACCTGCCTCTTTGGAGTGCAGGGATCCCCACAGAAAACTCCCACCACTGTGAGCACTGCAAACTCAGTGTGCTGCYTCTCCAAAGGCTGCCATTCCCACTTCCCCAGCAATGGCAGCACTCCTGATCCTCCCCTGTCCCTAAGGGCTCCCAGAGTCCAGCCTGGCAGCTGCACTACAGCCTCCAGCTCCAGGCTGGTGCCAAGGCAGTGCAGCAACATTTACAACCCCAGAGCAGGTAATGAAGTGCTGAGGAATTCTCCAGCTGGGGCTCAAACCCCTCTGTTCAGAGGGAACAGCACCAAAGTGAGAACCTGAGAACCCTGGCAGGRTCAGCAACAGGGCACTGAACAAAGGGATGGGATTTCAAAGGGGAAAAAAGCCAAGCTACCAGGTCATTTCCTGCACACAAATCCAYACCTTAGTGATGAGGCTGCCAATGTAGGGCAGAACCCCTCTGGCTGCCAGGTAGACCTTCCAGTGGGCAGGTTTGATGAGTTTCTGATACAGGGCCAGGTACTCAGCAGCACATTCACCAGCAATGCTCAGCTCATCCAGGTAGCTGGGAAAGAGAAACACAAGCTGACAACCCCTTCACAGCAATAAAAAGGCATTCCAGCTCAAGAACACTGTGGAAAGGAAGGAAATGCCCCCARAAACCCATCCTCCCTGTTGTCTTGGCTAACAGCATCACTGACATTCATTACTTGCTGGCTAAATTAGTATTTGTCCCAAAAAGGAGCAGACTGTGCTATCAGCATGAGCTGGGGTAAGTTGGAAGAGAGCTCACCCTATTATTCTGCCATTGAAATGTTGGCCACACAGCTGAACAGCTGAGCCTTACTTCTGGAAAAAGCACAGCCTGCAGGAGCTCATTGCCAGGCAGCAAACCCCAAGTCTCCCTAAATCTACACCCTCCCAGCTAATTAAGTTAGAAAATCCAGCTCCAAAAGACCCCTGAACTGCAGGTTCACACAAGGGAGAGGTGTGAGAAAAGCTGCAAGAAAGGAATTGCAGATGGATGCTGGTGGAGCTGCCAGGTGTGGCAGCACAGCAATACCTGGTGAGGAGATCCAGGACCTGCTGCTTCCTGCTGGGGATGGTGGCCAGGGCCTCCACGATGGTGCAGGCAGCCTGCCTGGCAGCCTGGGTGGCAGGAGTGAACAGCACCTGGGGCAGGAAAAGCCASGTCACACCCATGGGCACACATGACATTGGGACAGCTCACAAGAAGGCCCAACACTGGGGCTGTGGGGTGACCTGGTGGCAGTGTTTTCTTGTCCTCCCAACACTTGGTTCTGTGACAATTCCTGCTCTGCTCAGCACCGAAGTGTTTAAGGGGTGCATGGTGTGTGCTGACCCACACACACAAGAAGCAAAGCTTTGGCCCAGGACCCTCAGAAGTGCAGCTCATCAGTGCCCATCAAAGGYTCAGTTTAAGAACCCCCAGACTCCCAGATAAATAATGAAGCATTTCTAAGGAAACACAGCTGCAAACATCACCTGGAATTAGAGGCAGTGAGTCCCAGCCTCCCCAAACAGCCCTGCACAGGAAAAARCCACCCACACTGAGTGACTGAGCCCTGCCCTGGGGTCCTCCCCACCTTTACCTGTCTCAGCCAATTGTTGTGTCCCAGCTTGAGATCCAGAGGACAAGTCCTCTTCCCACGGCGACTCATGAACTGCTTCCACTTCCAGATGTATTTTTCTGACAGGTAGAGCTGGTGAAGCTCAGCTTTGCTGGGAGTTTTCCCATTGGCATCTGCACCTGCAAYATTGAGCAGAGCCCAAGAGAAGTGTSAGCAGTCATGGACTGCAAATTGCCAGAGGAT
The DNA here is from genome assembly GCA_902810485.1 of Alauda arvensis. NCBI lineage: Eukaryota > Metazoa > Chordata > Aves > Passeriformes > Alaudidae > Alauda > Alauda arvensis. Next base: position 105,610 of record CADDXX010000839.1, read on the forward strand.
TTTTGTCTTCTTGCTGGAACTYGCCAAACTCCAGCTGGGAAGCTGAGTGCTTCCCATCTCCTCCTGCTGCCATTTCCACTCCTGTGTGGAGCCATGCTCAATTCCAAGCCTCATGCAAATCCCAGAGCCTCTCTCCAGGAATTCCATCAGCTTTCCAGCTGGCTGATACCAATTTAAATAAGCAGCAAGTTTTATTTTTTGCAGTCCCAGAGCATTTTCTGCTTAGGGTTTGAGGCACACAGCCTGGAAAAGKCAGTGCTACAACTCTAAGGACTAAATGTGAGGATGGTATCAGATGTCACAAGCCAACACAACTGCACAGAAGCACATTCCTGATTCAGTGTGGGGACACAACGTTCCTGCACAGAACTGCCCCAGCTCCCAGGCACAGGGGTTACCTCTGGCAGGGAGGCACTTCTTCCAAGCTTCATAGGATGCTTTGGGGTCCCTCTTGAGCCACAGCTGAGCCTGTGCATGGATTTCATTGCTGTAAGGCTTCACAGTGGTSAGAGCATCCATGGGCACGTCCTAAYAAATAAAAAAGCTCTGTGACTCTYCAGAAAGCCACAGCCTGCTCCCCAAGAGCAGCTCCTGAGGTGAATCTCTGCGGCTGGGCCATGAAGAGGCAAATGCAGCTCTTGGACAGCAGCAGGGTAATACAGTGTCTGTTAATGGTGAACTAAGAGAGATATTCCAGTTCCCATTGAAATATCAGTAAACTCATTTCTGACATCCATCCATTATCAGACAGGCAGATCAAAGCAGAAAAATACCTTCTCTCCTGCAAATCTAATCCTAAATTAAAATCAATAGCAGTCAATCAATATATTTTAATGAGAASTGTAGCTCTGTATTTTAAAATCTGAGTCAGAAGTATTTGATTCTATCAAACTTAGGTACTTGCTTCTACCAACTGCAGGTATTTGATTCTACAAAGCCACTGAAGGCACCATGAGCCTGCCCAAAATAACCAAGCTGTGGCTTTGAAGCAGCTCTTTCCCCATGCCTCAGATCTGAGGGGAGAAGAGCAAACAGTTGTGGTCAAAGTCACCAAAACCTAGTGAGAAACAGGAAGCAGTMATCTGTAATTTGCAGTGTGTAAAGACCAGAGTCACAGGGCTTGTGCTTCCCTAGGAACAGSGACCAGGAAAAGCAAGCCCTGGCTTCCTCACAGACTAATTCCTCCCTGAGATCAGCGTGCCAGACCTCAATCAGCAAATTCTCAGTGTTTTGCTCAGCCTCCAGGGCAGCACCTTGTTTTTCTTGCTGGTTGGAGCAGGTGGCTTGATGAGCTTCTGGAGGATGCGCAGGCACATGAGGGTGATGTTCTCCACAACCACCGGGGTCTTGATGTTCACTGCCATCAGGAAGAGGCTGAGAGCTGAAAGCAGACAGGGCTGTTCATTATCCTGGGGGAGCTGTAGGCAGCACTGGGATGGGTTTAGAGGTGGAACTCCCCAGTGTTGGCTGGTGCCAGCACAGCACAGGAGTGAGGGACTCACCGCAGCGCAGCCGCAGCTCCCAGCAGCTGTCCTCCTTGGAGATGGAGTCTGTCAGCAGCAGCATCTCATACTGCAGGCTGCTGGCCTGCAACACAGAGTGCCTGAGCTGTAGGGCTGCCCCATTCCCTTCTGCCTGCTCAGCTTTCATCAACTCAGGCTCAGAACACATCTAATCTAAGTGACATTCATCCCATGCACACTTGGGGTGACTGGTAACTGCTGGAGGGGCACAAGCAAAGCCAAGACAGGGAACTGCCTGAGGACACTTCAGCATGTGCYTGTACACAAATTTTGTGCTGTACTCTGACATTTATGTCATTTCCTATAGAGACTCAATCTTTTTCTTACAAACAGACCATAAGAGAGGAGATGCAATGATCAGAATACACCAGCAGTGCAGAGGGGCAGGACAAACAAACAGGGAAACACAGGAGCCTCTCACCAAGTCTGGATTTGCCCAGTGTCCTTTCAGAGCTGCAGAAACCTTCCCAATGATCAAGTCATTCATTTGCTGTGTGGCCTCTGGATTGTCCCTGATTCCAGGAGGAAAAAGAAAACACTGTTATGCTCTGCCTGTGCTAAAATCCAAAAGCTCCTGGGATTTCAGCTCAGCTGGTAACAAATGCACAGGGAGCTGGAGGTGACACTTTGCTGTGTCATCCATGGCACAGGCTGGGACTGGGAGGTCTCTGAGGTCCCTTCCAACCCAGACCCTTTGTGATTCTAAGGTAACTCCCCCTGTGAGGCTTCCCCTTCTTGAGGGGGCTTTCCTGATGCCTTTTGGGACTCCCTAAAAACAGAGGTCAGATAAAATAAGGAGAATAAAAAGCGCTTGTATTTACTGAAGGGCCCTCAGGTACATTTAGGGCAGATGAAGCCCCCAGGGGCTACACCCAAAAATGGACCATGATGTAGCCCTGATTTCTCTGAGTTTTAGAAATTTTAAGCTTGTTAGTAGCTTGTTGTTAGTAGAGCTTGTCTCAGGGCAAAAGTCCTTGAGACTTTGTTCCCAGAACTGTCTTTTGTAAACAATTTCCATGTTCTCAAAACAATATCCTTGCACCTCATGTTTTGTGCTTTTCTGCTTCACCCAATGGAGTCAGAGAAGTGTTGATCTTGTTAACCAATCATGGAACTTTCCAGGAACTATGCTAGATATATATATGGGTAGGGAATCAATAAAGTAAACCTTCACCTTGGAAAACTAAAAGCCTTCAGATTTATTGGAGTCTTGTGTGTCCCATAGCGACACCACAGGTCAGGAGTTTTCACACTTTTATCAGTTTGGTTCATTTGCATATTGGGGGTTAATCTTCTAATTACAACCTCAGGTAATGAAGTCATTTACCCCAAGTTTGCTGTCCCCAACTCACTTTTGTTTATATTTCTCAGGAGTTTTCACACTTTTCTAAGTTCGGTCCACTTGCATATTGGGGGTTAATCTTCCCCAATATTACCTGAAGTTACAGCTTCAGGTAATGAAGCCATTTACCCCAAATTTGCTGCCCCAACTCACTTTTGTTTCCATCTCTGGGGGCCTGAGGCAGTGAGGTGTCCTTGGTTCCCAGCCCCACAGAGGAATTGTTGTGTGTGCCCAAAATGGGAGAGCAGAACTGACTCTGTGTGTGGAGTTCAGAGTTAAACACYAAAGAACTGCAGCATTACAAAGAGATGACCAATGCAGAAGTGCCCGGAGCAGCTCTCACCTGGTCAGGAGGCACAGGAGCTGCCACAGAGAAATTGTGGTGTCTGCCCAGAACGGGAGAACAGAACTGACTCTGTGTGTGGAGTTTAGCACTCTACACTAAAGCACTGCAGGATTATGAACAGATGACAAGGCAGAAGTGCTGGGAGCAGCTCTCACCTGGTCAGGAGGCACATGAGCTGCCAGAGAGGAACTGCTGCTTTTGACCAGAGTAGGAGAATAGAACTGACTCTGTGTGTATAGTTCAGAGTTCTACACTAAAGCACTGCAGGATTACGAACAGATGACAATGCAGAAGTGCTGGGAGCAGCTCTCACCTGGTCAGGAGGCACAGGAGCTGCCACAGAGGAATTGTTTCATTTGACCAAAATGGGAGAACAGAACTGACTCTGTGTGTGGAGTTTAGCACTCTACACTAAAGCACTGCAGGATTAGGAACAGATGACAATGCAGAAGTGCTGGGAGCAGCTCTCACCTGGTGAGGAGGCACATGAGCTGCCTCACCTCCTCGCGCATGGCAGCAGCCCCMCGCCGCAGGTTGTAGTCGAAGAGCTCTCGGATGAGGCCCTGCGCCACCAGGATGTGGCGGATGGCACCGTTGGTGGCCAGGGCCCTGAGCAGGGTGATGCAGTGCTCGGTGACAGCCGAGGCACAGCCGTAGCACTTGGTGGAGGAGGTGTGGCCGCAGCCCAGCACGGACAGGGCCCGGTACTGGCTGGCTGTGAASGTGGGCAGCGCCGAGCTGCGGGAGGACTTGGTGGCCGCCTCWCGCTGCTGCAGGTCGTACTCCAGCAGCTCCTTGCGGGAGGCAAACACTTTCTGGGGACACAGATGGGGAATYGTGAGCCAGCACGCAATGGCAGCACCACTCACAGGCTCTTTTCACTGCCTGTTCTATGGAGAAATGTTTTTAACCAAACTTGAAATCCTTCGTGGCAATGGCAGACTTGAAACCCATGAGGAGCATCAGCCCANGGCAGACTTGAAACCCATGAGGAGCATCAGCCCAACTCCCAGTTCTCCTCCCTGCTCTTTATACAGCAATGCAACACTGGAAATGTGGCAAATCCAAATCTCAGCCTCACTCCCAGTCCTCCTGCCTGCTGTCTGCACTACATGCAATGTAACACTGGAAATGTGGCAAATCCAAATATCAACCTCACTCCCAGTCCTCCTGCCTGCTGTTTACACTACATGCAATGTAAAACTATAAATGTGATAAATCCAAGTATCAGCCTCACTCCCAGTTCTCCTGCCTGCTGTTTACACTACATGTAATATAACACTGGAAATGTGACAAATCCAAAACTCAGCCTCACTCCCAGTTCTCCTCTGTGCTGTCTGCACTACATGCAATGTAACACTGGAAATGTGGCAAATGTTGTAAGAATCTTGGTGGGGTTCTGGGATGGTAACGAGGGATCTCCAGAGCCCAGGGCAGCTCTTAGAACATGCAGTTTGTTATATGGGTTGTGGGCAAAAAGGGGGGCTTAGTCAAGCTGCCAGGCACAGCTAAAAGCAATCTCCAGAAAAAGAGAGAGAAAGCAAGTGAGCAAGAGCTTGTGTGTGTGTGTGTGCTGTGTGTGTGACAGTGTCTGTGGGGGTGTGTGAGTGTCTGTGTCCCCCAGGTTCTTGCTACAATACATTACATCTTTTTCTGTGCTGAATATTCCAATCCACAGTAACCACCCAGTACAAGACACAAATCCTACAGAATTTACATACAGCCTAGAAGAGTTACTACATTACATATTGTGTTACATTTTAAACCTTAAAATCCACTTCCAAAACTCTCTTTTTTCTTCCCTGCCACATTGCCAGGGTCTCTCCAACCTCTGGACTTTCAGCATTCCTTTAGTTTCTAGAGGTATTGTTGAATCAAGGCAGATTCTCTCTAAGCTGGCTAAACTATTGTCTTTTCTAGTTATTCAGTAACTAGCTGCCTGGCATTGCTACCTCTCTTACCATCTCTACATCAAAAGAACTTTTTGCATAGCATTCATGTCTGTAAAGTTTCCCTATTAAACTTTCATCCTTCCCAACAAGATCCATAGTATTAATTACCATTAATACTGGCAGGGTAAGCCAGAGTAATTTATTCTTTATAGAAAGAGCTAAATATATTTAATATGCTTAAATACCACAGTCAAAAGGACATTCATGATGTAGCAGGCTTTCCAGTGTTTATGTGACTTGTTGAACATAAATAAATGAATTTAATTTATAAAACACTTCTGTAGGTAACCTTTTATACTGCTGTGTTTTCAAACACTTGGATACATGCAAAAATTCAATTCTCTTTAATTAACCATCTGTTCAGTCTCCTGCTCTTCATGATGTAGCTGCTGAGAAAACCAGTTTCACAAGCTGGTTGAATTTCTAGTAATTAATATATAGCTTTTAGAAATTATGATTATTTCCCTGAAAATATGCAGCTGATCATCTGTTGTTAATGATATCATTAAATTAAAAATGGCAACATCTCAGGTTTTTTCTAATGAACACCTGACCCAAATGCAAACCAGAGCACATCATACCTGGATGATTTTGGAKAGCTCATCAAAGGAGTTCTTGCAGTCCCCACAGTACTCCTGTGCTAACTGCAGGATGTACCTGTTCACACTGGCTGAGGTAGAGCTGATCCCTCCACTGCTGCCCGGCTCATCCTGCACAGGGCAAGGCAAAGAGCAGTCACAAAGGGAGGCTGCACACACAAATAACAACTGCAGAGCAGCAATGAGGCAGGGAGTGCCCTGGGCAGGGTCAAGGCCAGTGTGTGCCCAGCCTGGGGGTCTGTGCAGGCTCCCCCTGCCCCTCATTACCTGGGGTTTTTCAGGGGCTGCCTCGTTCACTTTGCACAGSAGGTTCTCCAGCTGAGGTCTGTGTCCCATCAGCTGGTGGTACACCCTGTCAGCCTTGTCCAGCAGACTGTTGATGTTTGTCACTGCCTGCCAAGGGAAAAGCAAAGGGAACTCTCATTTCATAGTCAGAACTACAACCAAAATGGTCACAAAATGGACACAAAAGGAACCCCCTGGTCATGAGGTCTCACACTTTTGTAAATTTTAGTCCATTTGCACATTGGGATTTAATTCTCCAATCACAGCTTCAGGCTATGAGGTCTGATCCTTCTTGTTTCTCCCCTCAGCCCAACCCTGTTTGTGTTTTTGGGCCTGAAAGTTGTCCTTGGTGTGCAGCAGGGAAAGGATTTGTTTTGTGTCCCTGCTCTGTGCAGAACTCACTGACACTGAATGTGAGGCTCAGAACTGCACCCAAGGCAGCCGGGAATTTGAAAAACATAAAACTTCAGGCATCATCTCCCCCTTTAGAGTCTTGACAATGCCTTTTCCTTGATGCCTTTGCAAAGCATCACCCTTCTACAGCAAGGCAAAGACATGCAGTCAGTTTGTGAGGCACTGAGTGATGTCTTTTGAAGCATTACTTGTGTGGTGGAGCAGGACACAAACCCAGAATGCATCAGTCAGTGAGGAGCCTTGAAGGAGCACTGATTTTGACAGGGGATAGAGCCCTGCTGTCCCCACAGAGGGGATGGACTCCTACTGTCCCCACAGGAGGGGATGGAACTCTGCTATCCCCACAAGAGGGGACAGAGCAAGACACAAACCCAAAATGCATCAGTCAGTGAGGAGCCTTGAAGGAGCACTGATTTTGACAGAGGAGGGACCTCTGCTGTCCCCACAGAGGGGATAATGGAGCCCTGCTGTCCCCACAGAGAGGATGGACCTCTGCTGTCCTCACAAGAGGGGACAGAGTAAGACACAAACCCAGAATGCATCAGACAGTGAGGAGCCTTGAAGGAGCACTGATTTTGACAGGGGATGATGGAGCCCTGCTGTCCCCACAGAGGGGACAGAGCAAGACACAAACCCAAAATGCATCACTCAGTGAGGAGCCTCAAATGAGCACTGATTTTGACAGAGGAGGGACCCCTGCTGTCCCCACAGGAGGGGATGGAGCCCTGCAGTCCCCACAGAGGGGATGATGGAGCCCTGCTGTCCCCACCATGGCCAGAGCTCCAGCCCCCCTGCCTCCCTCACCTTCTTTCGGTCCTCCTCGTTCTCGATGGGGTCCACAGCACAGCAGGGCTTGGCGTAGAGCATGAAGTCGAAGCGCGCGTACTTGCAGAAGCCACAGGCATTGCACAGGAAAGGATCCTTCTCATCGTAATTGATGGACCTGGAAGGCAAGGCAGCAGCTCCAAACATGCAGCTCAAGGCAGCTGGGGCAATGAAACAAACTCTTTTACTCAGGTAAAAGAGATCACACTGCCCTGGGGAAGGGAAATACCTGAGGATCAAAACCTACGGATCAGGCAACAAAAATGTCCTCAGAGCAGTGCCACGTTCTGGCTGGAAAAAGCAGGAACAGAAATTGTTCCTAACTATTCTACCTTAATTCCCAGTAGAAAGTCAGGCTGGGGCACTGTGTCCTTTAGGAGAACACAGATAAAGGAACTGTACTGGTTTGTAGGGCCTGGGCTTTGCAGTGGGACTGGCTGCAGCTCTTCTCACCCCACTGCAGGCCAGGGCAGCAGACACAAGTGATTTATGGCTCCCAGAACTGCAGAAGGGATGTGGAAACCTTTCCAGGAAAGAGCCTGCTGAACACCTCGAATCCCATGAGAATTAATGAGGACTATGGGACAACAATRAGGGGAAAGTGATAGCAGATAAGGAGACAAAAGTCACAAAAGAGAAGGATTTCTAAGGCTGCAGTGGAAGTGTGAATAGCACACAGTAAATCACCCCTGAGCCTGCTCTGAATGAGGAGAGCACAACAAAAGCCATGAATGGAGCTGTGTGTGCAGCCCCAGCCAGGGATCCTGGGGGAAGCCCTGCAATCCCACAGCTGAACTGCAGCCTCCAGCCCAGGCAGGCCAAAAATAAAAYAACCTGCTCCAGGGAGCTCTGGGCTGTGAACTTCCAGGGCTTGATGTGAAACTTCAGCTCACTGAGCATTGTGCTCCCAGGCTGCCTTTGTTAGCCTGCATTACAATAAATCCCTGTAAGCCTGTTTTATACTTCCCCACTAATTTGATTGTGAGCTTGTATTAACGAGAATGGGGGATTTACATGGCAGGGGGTGCGGG
>CADDXX010000839.1:117688-128598 GCA_902810485.1 Alauda arvensis
GAAAAGGAAAAGGAAAAGGAAAAGGAAAAGGAAAAGGAAAAGGAAAAGGAAAAGGAAAAGGAAAAGGAAAAGGAAAAGGAAAAGGAAAAGGAAAAAAAGGAGGGGAAAGGAAAGGAGGGGAAAGGAGGGGAAGAAAAGGAAATGAAGCTTTTGCACAGGGAAGTTCCCTCCCCACCCACGTGTGAGGAGAAGCCAAATGCAGCCGTCTCGGCTCCAAATCTCCTTTAACTGGGATGAATGGAGAGCAGTTCTAGGATTCATTTCCTTAGCCTCTGTATTGACATGATATGTAGCCAGAAATACATTTTAAGCCTTTATCCTCTTCATAGAGAGAGACTGTTTGGGATTAAAGAGCTGTTGATGCCTCATGGAAAAACTTTAATTCTACAGACATTTTCTAGGGATTTTCACCTCCATTTTTTTATTAGTAAGGACATTTGCATGAAAACAGGATATTTATTTCTTAAAGATCCCATCTGCTCCCACTGCTTATTCTCAACCTGAAGTCAGAATCCTCTCTTTGTGACATCATAATCCTCTCCACAGCAGCCACTTGTGATGTCACAGAGGATTAAGACTTCAAATAAGCAATAAGCAGCGGGCCCAGATTAATCCCTAAGCCAGAGAGATCTGATTCTGGTGAGAACATCTCAAGAAGTAAGAAGGGGAAGCACATAAGCAGGACTGGCTCCAGACTGAGCAGTCTGTTGAAAAGGAGCCATTTCTGGTAGGTAAAGCAGAGCTGAGAGTGAGACCATCCAACTTCTAATTTGAATTCTACTCTAAGGCTTCAAACAAACARTGTTAATGCTTTCAGCATTCCTGGGCATGCTGCAAAGTGCAAATCCCTTTTGGAGTCAAGCTCCCCATGAAGTGCTCTCAGTATTACTACTGGTTCCCACACAATTAAGTCAGGTGCTTAAAAGCGAGCCTGGACAAAGTAAGAATCCACAAATTTTACAGACATTTTTCAAGCTTCAGAGGAAATCTGGATCTTTGCTTCAACAACTGCAGGGGATTCAGAACAATCCCACCCACTGTGGGCTGAGAGTGATGAGTGACAGTGTAAGGAGAAACCTTGGGGAAGAGAAGAAGCCGAGGGAATGAATCAAATTCAGAGGCTGCACACAAAACCTGATGCACGTACTTGTTCTTGAGCTCCACGATGGCCTGCACAGTCCTGTTGTTGTAGTAGAGGTTGATGGTTCTCACCATCTTGGTTCGTTTCAGGTCCCCAATCTTCACTGTCACCTTGCTGATGGTGTGGCTGCCAATGAGCTTCACCACCTGCTGCGTGGTCGTGTAGCGCGTGTCCACTTTGATGGACGACAGCTTGATGTACTGGGGAGACAAAGCAGGGCACTGGGTCACAAACTGCCTGTCTGAGGGCATCCCACCCCTCAGGGATACAGCAAACCACAGCTGGGATCCCTGATGGACTGGGGAGACAAAGCCAGGCCACTGGGTCTCACACTGCCTGTCTGAGGCCTTCCCAAAACATCAGGGACACAGGAAATCACCCCTGGAAAGGGCTGGGATCCCTGATGGACTGGAAAGGATTTCATAGCAGCAGTTGCTGCTGGTGCCATGCACAGCAGCTGGAGCTGTGCCAGGGTAGGTTTTTTCCCCCCAGAGGGTGCTGGGCACTGCCCAGGCTCCCCAGAGAATGGGTAAGGCCCTGAGGCTGCCAGAGCTCCAGGAGCCTTTGGACAGCACTGTCAGGGATGGCCAGGGTGGGATTGTTGGGSTGTCCTGTGCAGAGCCAGGATTTGATCCTTGTGAGCCCTTTCCAACTCAGGATATTCCATGACTGTGTGATTGCAGGGGTACTTACACAGAAGGGCACCTCAGGGTTGTTGCACACAAGGCAAGGATCACTCTCCAGGTAGTAACCATCGAATTCCACGAGCCCAGACAAGGTGCTGGAATGAGGGAACACCACTGGCACATGGAGCTGGGCATTTGCTGCTGTAAACCCAGGCTATTCAACCAGAATCACTTCCATTTCCCCCAGCCTCCAGCCCCAGTGTGTACCAGAACTGTCACAGTGTAAATCACACTGCAAACAACAGGTTTTAACTGAGCAGCAGTTTTACTGTAATCATCAATGGCCAAGGTGGGACCAAGAACACAACACTTASAACTGCAAATCTCTGTTCTCCAGCTGGGCCTAAAGTTTTATAACATTTACTGAYAGTGAAAGCAGAAGAGCTCAAGCCAAGCTCTGCTGTAGGGCACAATGTCAGGTTTCCATGTGGCAGGAAGGATTCTGCTGCTTTCTCAGGGCCCATCCCCAGCAGCAGAGCTGTGTGCTCCCCCAGGGGCTGTGCTCCCTGCAAAGCCCCTCAGTGAGGGGATCAGAGGCACCAAGGACTCACTTGTAGATGTTGGAGTTGGGGTGGTTGGTGAGGATGTGGTTCTGAGTGCGGAGGATCTCCACGGCCTTTTGGGAATATTCCTTCAGCTGAAATACAACAAAAGAGTGTTCAAAGCAAGGCTTTTATTGCTACCAGACACAGATATCCTCATCTTGTGGTGCTCCAGGTGCCCCAGAAAAGGCACACACTACACCCACAGGAATTTGTGTTTAAATCATTACCCAGGACTGAAATCAATCCTAAAATTTGAGATTTGCTGTTTGTCAGTCAATCCCTGCAAACACCTGCCASGATTTGTATGGCATTCCCCACTCTCTAAGCATACTCATGCAAGTATCAATGGGTCTAAATTATTTGTTATCAATCCCACTGATCCCCTAAAATAGGCTGTCACTTCCTTTGTTCAAAAATCATGGTTAGTAAAAATTTCTAGTAGTTGCAATACCAAAAMTCTATAAACTGGAGCTGCCAGATCCACAAAAGCCTTGTATTTTTCTCAATAAATAAAAAACTCACCAGCACAATTTTAGCCCTAAAACAATAAAACAAAAATCCACACTTGCAAAATTTTTAAGGAAGATTTTTTAACATTAAAGTTCTAGGAACATGATAAAATTCCACCAGAAGCTCTTCTGACAGAAAATCTGTCCCAGCTGTATCACAGTGAGCAGCTGGGATGCTGTACCTCCTTTCTGGAATGTCACTGTACCTTTTTCTCAGTCTGCTGTGTTTTCAGGGAGAAGTACCCCAGCAGATCCACAAACTGGGCAGCCTTCCTTCCATAGGCTGGGAGYTCTGGCCAGATGGACCACATGAGATCCAGCAGTAACTCCTGCTGGGACTTGTTGGAGTTCCTGTGGAGTGGATCACAGACAATCAGGCTCCTGAGGATGGCACACATCTTGTGCAGAAGGAAAGCAGAAGCTCCAGTCCMCCAAACTGGGAAGCCATCATCTTGCAGAGTTCAGAGAGCTGAATCCCAGCATCCCTTGGATGCAGTTGTTTTGCAGCACTCCAAAACAGAAGCTCTGTCCTGAACAGAGCTCTGAAGGAGTCCAGCCCCTACAGTGCTYCTTTCCCCACACAACTCCCAGCTTTCTACAGCTGAGCCTGGATCTACCTCAGAAATTCACCTTGCCCACCAACACCTGCTCCTGCTCATGACAGGAGATAAAATGCTCCTTGCAGACAGAAATGCTCCTTTTGCAGACAGCAATAAAATGCTCCTTGCAGACAACAACTGAGACTGATCATGGATAAGGCACAACTTCCACCTCCAGCCCCAGTAACTGCAAACCAGTGAGGGCAGTTCCAGAGGGGACCAGCACCTGTAGGCTCCTCCAGAGAGATTCTGGCACTGAGGCAGCCCCAGGCTCACCTGTAGATGTGCAGGGCCAGGCAGTGGGCCTGCCACCTCACTGAGGAGGAGTTGGATTCCAGCAGGAAGCAGCGCAGGAACTGGATGAGGGTCTCCTTGTCAGCAAACTTGTTCAGCTGGTTCACCAGGGCTGTRCACAGCTGGTCCTCCTGACTGCCTGAACCCTCACCTAGGGACACAGGGAAGGCTTTAGGGAGRAGATAAATGCAGCACCTCTCAGGCAGGCCACTCTCCTATTTCAAAGTCAGGGGACAAATGGTTATGTTTCAGGTAACAGGAAAGTTTAACATTCCWGTCTTTTTCAAAAATATAAGCCAGTACTCCTGACTAACATGAGAAAAACTGCAGGAAAACTTGCCAGTGAGGACGTGAGAAATGTGCTACACATCCTGATAAAAAGAAAAGGATTGACCATGAGGCAATGAAAAGACTCACAATAAACCATCTGATGGTGAAAGCCAAAGCGGCTCCTTGAAGAAAAGCCAAGAGAGAATTTATGCCCATGACTTTTACAGGGAAGCTTAATTACTTTCCCAGGACTGTGGATATTCATTAAGCAGCAGCCCTGGCTCCAGYAGAGCTTCCAAGGCAGCCAGAGGAAACAAGTCTGAACACAATGACTGCAGAGCAGAGCTAACTGGGTGTGCATCCCCAGGATTTGTTTTAATCCTCGTGAGCATTTCAGCCTCCTACAGCCCAGGACAGGCAAGTTCAGTGGAAGCTGCTTCATCCCTAGGTTAGGTAACACCATTAGACAGCTTCAGACCCACTCAAGGCAATAAACACAGTGGAACTGGCATGTCCTCAGCACAGTTGGATGATTTCAGCCCAACTCTTAGGACACACTGCTTCACCTTAGCCCCATCTACACACAGGAAAACTGCTCCTCTCTCCTGATGGTGGCTGTGGCTGCCCTTGGCACGAGCCACGACCCTTTCCCAACACAGGATTTATCATCCAGTTCTTTCCAAACAGAGTAAGAAAGGCTGTGAGGAGCAGACCTGCTCCCTAACACCACAGGACAGGGCCCAGCTGTCCCTCACCCTCTCTCTCCTTCTCCTTTTCCTCCTTCTTGCTCTTTTTGGTGGAGGATTTGCTCTGCGCCGCCGCCTGCCCGGAGCCCGACGCTGCAGGAGCYGAGGTGGAAGAGGTGCTCGAAGCTCCAGAGGATGAAGCCACAGACAGCACTTTGCTGCCACACAGAGCACAAGACAACAGCTGCAGGAGAACTGGGGACACTCCTTCATCTACCAGGAAGCTGACTTGGAGCAGGAAGTAGAGAACCGCTGYGGAGGAGAGGAAAAAATGTTTCAATCACAGTCAGGGAGTATTTCAACCTGGAAAAGGCCCACAGGGACTGAATCCAACCCTGGCCCTGCACAGACACCCCAACAATCCCACCCTGGGCATCCCTAGGAGTGGTGTCCAAATGCTCCTGGAGCTCTGGCAGCCTTGGGGCCTGAGGGAGCCTGAGCAGTGCCCAGCACCCTCTGGGAGAAGAACCTTCCCTGATTTCCAACCTAACCCTGCCTTGGCACAGCTCCATGCCACTAAAGCCTGAATTAAAAAGAGAAAGATAAAAAACCCCAACCTAAACCAAATACCTTTGTACACAAGAACCAAACTCCCAGGACTGTCCTGTCCTGCACCACTGGGGCACACCAGGTACAGTGGTTAATCCCAAATTACTCCCTGGGACAATGGTAGCACAAGCAAGAGAACACAGATCTCCTGTTCCTCTGAMTTATCCATTACACCATATTTTGCTCTTTAGTCAAGGACCAGAAGCACTTAGGGCACTGGAAACAGTTCAGTCCTATCCAAACCCTCAGCTGCATCTCCCCTTTTCTGCTGAGCTTCCCCACGTGAGCCACCCTGATCCCAGCCACRACACCACTGCAGAGACAGGACTCACAGTCATCCTTGATGCAGAATTTCTGCCAGTTCACTGTCCTCTGYGTGGCAATCTCTGCACAAGCCTTTAAATGTTCCATCTGCAGGCACAAAGGGATGGGATCAAACAGCACATCAGCATTTCTGTCCCACCAACACCACTGCAGCCCTTTGCCTGCTCCCTCCCTTACCAGGGAGATGAGTGTGTCATACTGCAGGGCAGAGCCTGAGCTGGCTGTCACCACGCTGGCCCTCAGGAAGATGCCCTGCTCCTCCAGCAGCTTTTTGATGGCCCTGACGTGCGAGTCCAGGGTGTGCAGGTCCCGCAGCTGCCGGTACTTGTCCTTGGAGCCGCAGATGAAGAGCAGCAGCTTGCGCACCTGGCGGCGCACGAACGGCGTCTGCTGGATCATCAGGTACTGCAGGGACAAACCAGGGCACTGTCAGCTCTGCAGCACACCAAACATGAGGGTTTTCTTCCCCACATTGCTCCMAGCCCTGTCCAGCCTGGCCTTGGGCACTGCCAGGGGTCCAGGGGCAGCCACAGCTKCTCTGGGCAATCTCCACCCTCACAGGGCAGAATTTCTTCCCAATATCTGACCTAAATTTGCCCTCTTTCAGTCTGACCCATTCCCCCTTTGTCCTGTCACTCCAGTCAGTGATGAACAGTCCCTCTCTGGCTTCCCTGGATCCCCTTCAGACCCTAGAAGGTGTTGTGGTGTCTCCACACAACCTTCTCCTCTGCAGGCTGAACATTCCCCACTCTCCCAGAAAACAGATGGGAGGTGTGTTCACTCAGCTTTAAAATGCTGGAAGTGCCAGGCAGAAGAAACACTGCACCACGTGCTGGAAACCATCCCTTTGGTCATCTCCAAAATAAACTCCTAATGAATAAACTCCCTCAAATAAACACCTAACCAAGGCTAATTAAGAAATCCTAACTCATGCTTGTGTAAATGCAAGATAACTTGTTATATAAAGTAGGAAGCAAACTGAGAAGATGAACTCCAAATATCTTCCTGAYTTCTTTTTTAAGGCCCAAGAACCAACAGCTGAGCATGATGTTACATTTTTTCCATCTCACAGCAGGTTTTCTCTCTAAGCTTTGTGGCAGCAACCACTGAGTTATAAGAAATAACAGCAGCCTCATTTTTCATCTATATTTTCCTCCAGATTCCTGTTCAACAGAACACACAAAGCCAAGAGTTCACCTTCCTTCMAGGGGATTAAAAATACAAGATGGAGCTGAGATCTGCAAAAGCTCATCTCTCCCATGAAAGAAATCCCWGTTGGAGTTTTCTGGTGGCAATCTGCAGGTGTATCATGTTCTTGCTTACCTCAGACARAAAGTAGAACCAGGAGTGATCAAAGATGGGCGGGGGGATGCGGGAGTTTGTGTCTGCAATCTTCTTGATCTGGTAGGGCAGGCGCAGCACCATCTCTGTCAGGAGCTGAGTGTAGGCCTCAAAAACATCTGCAGCATGACCCTGGCAGCAAGAGAAATCCCTCTGAGCACACCCAGGGTGGTGGCACGATGAGTGACAGGGTGCTTTTGCTGTTTTTTTAAGAACAGGGGGTTCCTGCCCCTTTGCAGCCCTAAGAATGTTCCCAAATGATGAATAAAACCCTGCACAAGGCCCTGAACTGGAGAGGATGCACTAAGCTAGTCTGGAGTAATAAAGCAGTTCAACTTAGGAGCTTTCAGCTTAGGAGACATTCTTACATTTCATCAGGCTTTTTGCACTGCACCTGTACAAACCCCAAACCATGGCACAATGGCATCAACAGTGGTGGAACATGGAAATTCCCACCCACCATTCCACTTCCTTGGCACACTGAGTTTAGGAATTCTGTCTGCCAAGGGAGTCACAGGCTGGGGCAGCTTCCCTTGAGGATGATTAACAATTCCTGCAGGAACAGTGACAGCAGCTGCACAGAACTCCTGGGTTAGGAGAGCACCAAGGGCTGCAGTGAGCTGGGCTGCCCTGTCAGGACTCTGAGCACTCCCAGTCACAACTTTGTGCTAGAAGATGGATTTGGATTGCTGTTCTAAGGGTAAACTCGTGGTGCAGGGCTGCTTCCCCAGCTCTGTGCAGCCTCCTGTCAGTGCACAGCACAGGGCAGCACTCACCTTCACGTACTGGCGCAGGAAAAAGGGGCTCATGTCAGGGGGAGAGGAGGTGGTGTGAGGCTTCAGCAGCTGGCTGCTGGCCACAGGCTCCTCATCGTTCTGCTGGCTCTTCCAGTACTCCAGCAGGGACTTGAGCACGTGCAGGCAGTAATCAACAGCACCAGAGCTCAGCAAGGCAGCTGCTGTGGCACTGGAGATCAGGGAGGAAGCCTGCAACACAGGGAAGGAGCTGGATCAGGAACACACCTGGGAACCTGCAGGGGGGAGGGCTGGGGCAGCCCTGAGCACCTGCTGACAACGTGGGCAAGAAAGGTTTGGATGAAACTTTGCAGGCAGCTTTTAAGTTTGGGGTTTGTTTGAGGTTGGGGTTTTTTTTTTGTGTGTGTTTATGAAAAGCAACTCAAATATTTACAGAGACTCTTTTGAACAAGTGCTTAGTAAAGGAAAACAAATAAAATCTCCTCTTAAGTCTAATCTCCCCTCGACACATGTGCCAGAGGCCACTCTGCTGTGGATTAGACAACTAGGGCTTTTTTCCCTTCTTTTTTTTTTTTCCCTTCCTTTTTTTTTTTTTTAAGTTGGGATTTTTATTTGTTTATCTGGGATTTGGCCAGCTGGGCGTGAATTCTGGTAGAGAAAGAGTCCCTGTTGCTGCTGCTGCTCACACACAGCCTCTGCTCCACCCAGGTACTGCTCCACCTGCATTCTGCAAGACGAGCAGCTTTGATTTCTGTGGGAAGCTCAAGTGAGTAACAAAGGCTGGAGAAAAAGCTACTGTAAATAAAACTATTAAAGCAGCCCTGTAAATCCAAACAAACCCCACAGCTCATAAGCTCATTAAAATTTGATGCAGTTCAGACTAAATTTTTTAACCTCTATGCTTTTTTATTAATCTCCTTCCCACCACACATACTGCTTTTTATGCCTTATTACTGTACCTTTTAGCAACAAATATCTAAGGAATCCTCTTAGCGACTTTTACGTTGACACAGCAGCATATTGCTTTCCAATAATCACATTACAAATCCTCTTTAACCCCTTCAGCACTGGGGAGATGCAAGGGAAAAAATCTGCCAGGCTGTTTTAAGTAATATCACTAATGTGCTGCCCTGAGCTCAGCCTGAACTGTGCACAAAACAACAGCATCCAGTTGTCTTTACATGGCTGCTTCCTCCAGTCCCAACTTTCAAAACTCTTTTTCCACAAGAGTTCAGCAACACTGCAGGTTCCCTATACATTTTACCAAAGCCCTCTCAAGGATTTTTCAGTTTTACACCTGTTATTTCAGTCAGCAGCTTTTARATTGTCTTTGATGAATGGAAGCCCCACAAGCACATCAYGGAATCCCAGAATGGTCTGGGTTGGAAGGGACCTTAAAGTCCATCCCATTCCACCCCCTGCCATGGRCAGGGACACCTTCCATTGTCCCASRKTGCTCYRAGCCCTGTCCAGCCTGGCCTTGGACACTGCCAGRRRTCCAGGGGCAGCCACAGCTGCTCTGGGCAATCTCCACCCTCACAGGGCAGAATTTCTTCCCAATATCTGACCTAAATTTGCCCTCTTTCAGTCTGACCCATTCCCCCTTTGTCCTGTCACTCCAGTCAGTGATGAACAGTCCCTCTCTGGCYTCCCTGGATCCCCTTCAGACCCTGGGAGCTGTGGTGGGGTCTCCACACCCCTTCTCTGCAGGCTGAACATTCCCACTCTCCCAGCCTGGCCCCACAGGGGAGGTGCTCCAGTCCCCTGAGCAGCTCTGTGGCCTCCTCTGAACTTTCCCCAACAATTCCAAGTGTTCCCATGTTGAGAACACAACTGTGTGTGCAGTGCTGCAGCTGGGGTCTCGTGAGAGCTGAGTAGAGGGGGAGGAAATCATCCCCTGCCAAAGCAATGAGGAGAATGTACCTCACAAATGGAAGTCTTGGATCCTGACTTGGTTCTGGACATGAAGACACTGAGCAGCCTCATCACCACCAAGTGCACCTCGTTCACAGGGGAGCGCTCGTTCTTCTTGGACACATCCTGCAAGAAAAGACACACCCTGMTTGTTCACTCCCAGAGCTCAGCAGTGTCCCAAGCCTCTCAAGTTCWGTGCTCTCATCCTCAGGAAGCATCTCTAATTTAAGCTCAAGCAATAAGACTAAAAAAGCAGCACAAATGCCTCAGTAGAAGGGTAGGCAGTGGCCTGGCTGCCAGAGAAGAGTCCCACACAAATGAAAAGCTACATATGTCAATCATGCCTTTACTGATCATGGCTCTTCTCAGAGTTTAATTCCAGCAAAACAAATTTTCATGCTCACTTGTGGATGCCAGACCCAGGAAACAGTGGGAGTTCCACTCATGTCATTTGCTACCTGACATGAAAGGAGGCAGGAGGAACAAACTGCCTGAACACATCCACATGGAAATGCTTCTGTGACTCCCAAGCATTTAAYTCCTCCATGGAAAGAAACCCTGTCYRGAAGGAGCAGATTCAGAGCATGAGCCCACACTGCACTTTACCTTTTTGTCCATGCCCAGCTCTGCAATCAGCTGGGACAGAAGGTTATCCAAAGCTCCCTTGTCTTTCTCATCATCCCCATCTAGGTCTGTTGTGAGCATCAGAATAACCTGGGAAGAGCAGTCAGAGAATTACTAGAGGGCAGATCCCACATTTTCAAGGTAACTATTTATCTTTCACAAAACAGCACCAATTTTATCTCCATTCATCTGTGTTCTTTCCCAAATCCAGCCTGTGCCTCACATCCTAATATGAACATTCAGCATAAACACAAAAACCTTCCCAAATACACTGGAGCCCAAGGATTGGAGCCCTCAGGCTTCTCAGTCAGCTGTRAAGACACACTGAGAAAGGGCACAAGTCCAGCAAAAACCTGTGGGTAAGGAATGCTGTGCAACAGATGGGCCCACACTGTGACCAGGCAGGAAGGAAAAACGCATGTGCAAACAGAAACCAGTGATTGAACAGTTTGATTGGGGTTTAACTCTGAGCCTGCTCACTCACCTGCATGTAGGGGATGGCCCGCACGCCCCCCACGTTCCTCAGCTGGGGTAAATTCTGCAGCAGCCTCTCCAGCAGCATCAGCCTGACCATGTGCAGCCTGGGGAGGCAGTCAGTGAGCACACACAGCAC